>OY755240.1:365000-805221 GCA_963576725.1 Azorinus chamasolen
TAACAATGGTTTATAACTTCTGGAAATGTGATTTGCGAAAATCTGACCAATAAGGTATGTATAAGCTAGATAATAATTGTATTCTTTGTCTATGATGTTATGGATATTTCATACACTTGTTTGCATTTTTTGGTATTGTAATTGCCATTATTGTAAGATTATAGTGTACTGATGTGTTTGTACAAGACATGTGCTACTAGGGATCTATCATTTTCTAAAGAAGCTCATACTAATATGAAATATGTCCATGATGTTACTGTCATTGGTGTTACTGACCTTAAAATAACAGTATGGACAGGTTTGGTCCCTTCATGGACAATGTGTAATACATGAATAATTTTTCGAATTACAGAAACTCGGGCTTGCTTTCAAACTTAGTTTGATTAATTATAATGTAATATTGGCATCCTTTGAAGGTAACCAATAACATGTGATTCCATTCTTTGCAACAGTAACACACAAACTGGTAACAGCATGGACATGACATTGTAACACAAAGGACAACTTTATTTAACATTCAAAGTTAAGAAAAACAAATGCTTCAATATTGAATCAAATAATTTGAATTTATACTAATAAATTAGGTACTTTCAGAAGCACAGTTGTTAAAAGGCATATTTTAATTTTAGATGCTGTGTGAGAGTAAGCAATTCTTAGTAACATGAATGACATTATTTCAGTTACTCAATGGACAATTGTTTATTATGTTGTGTCCGATTGAATGAATAAAATCCTTAAAAACGTTGAGTTAAATGTTGTAAGACTGTCATTGTAAAATTAAAAGATTGTTTGGTATTTATACAAGATATGGTTTACAACCCAATTGTGCATAAACGCAAACAAATACATAATTTTCATATTTGCCATTAAACAGTAACACCAATGACAAAATTATTGCATTAAATGATGATCAAAAAGACACGATTAATTAGCCCATGCCTACAGTCATAATATATGACAATGAAAAAATATATATCAGCATAACACTGTTGATTTATTAAAAAGAAAAACACTATTAAGAGTGTGTTTAAATTATAGGAACAAGCATGCCTATGACAAATGCCGAGAAGCAAAGACGTTACAGAGAGAGAAGAGATAATGATCCCAGTCGGAGAGGAACATATCTTGCAAAATGCAGGACAAAATATAAATGTGATTTGGAAGTTGGGAAACGTAAACGAATATCAGAAATGACACCAAGAGAGCAGAGGAAACAAAGGAAAGAATGGAAGAATATCAAAACAGCCCAGCGGAAACGACAAAAGGATATTATTTCAACCATTGCAAGTACAGTAACGCCCCCGACCTCTCCAGAGAGCTTAAACGTCCCCCATGTAGTCCATCATAGAACGAAAAAGAAGAAAAGACATATTGCGAAGTGCTACAGAGACAATGAACAATTATGCAGACAGTTAGAGGCACAAAAACGTGTAGCGCATAAGTATAAAATGAGACTTTTAAGAATGCAACAAAAAGTGACACAAGCAAAAGGTTCTGACACACCAAAAACAAAAGCAATGAAGCTTCTAAAACACTGGAACACAGAAAAGGGTAAAGGAACACGTAAAGAAAGAAGAAACTTGAAGGAAGCCACCAAGAGAACTCTTGTTTTTCAGTTTGCTGTTAATGAAGAGATTCGATTGAAGTACCAACAATTACGCAAGGGGAAGAAGAAAAGCTTAACAGAAATAGTAAAAGGGAACATTATGAGAAAGTATAAACTTGTTAACAGAGCTGTTAATGAGTTCAGGTTCGCTGCAGGGCGAGATAGTGAAAGAAAAGGAACTCTCACTTCGAGACTGGAAAAGGAGATCATAGAATTTTACGAAAGAGATGATATAAGCAGACTTACATCTGGGATCAAAGAAACTATCACAAGACATGGGATGAAAAGGCAGAAACGAATACTTGCTGATAGGCTTTACAAGATACATGAAAGATTTTTGATTGAAAAGACAGGTGTAAAAATCAGTTACACATCTTTCAGCAGGTTGAGGCCATTTTGGGTAGTATCACCTCGAGAATCAGACAGAAATACATGTGCATGTAAGAGTCATGAAAACATGCAGTATGTTGTGAAAGCTCTTTATAAAGCAAAAGCTTTATCCACAGACAGATTACAAGATGTTGTGAAAGTGTTCGCTTGTGACATTAGAGATATCAACTGCATGTATGGTAATTGTGAAAAGTGTAGTGACATTCGTTTGCCAAATGAACATGACATGGACACAACTGAAGAGATAAAATACCTTCAGTGGCAAACTAAGAAGGAATCACGACTGGTGAAAGGTGAGAAGAAAGAGGTAACAGTAACCATGAAAGAAACAGTATATGACAGTGTTGTGTTTTTGATTGACAAGTTCTACGCCGAGATGAAAAGATTCAAAATTCACACATTCAACATCACCAATCAGTTGAATCATTACCGTTCAATAAGAGATAGTTTGCAACAAAATGAAGTGCTTATACATATTGACTTTGCGGAAAATTTCCAAGGGAAATTGGCATCTGAAATTCAAAGCATGCATTTCGGGGCATCGAAAACCCAAATTACTCTTCATACTGGAGTGTTCTTCACACACACTGGATATCAAACATTCTGCACAGTTTCAGATTGTTTAGACCACAATCCAAGTTCAATTTGGGCATTCCTAGATCCTGTTCTAGACGACATTCAAGCTGAAAACAAGCAGATAAATGTCATTCACTTCTTTAGTGACGGACCTAGCACCCAGTACAGACAGAAAGGGAACTTTTTCTTCTTTTCAAAGGAAATGGAAAGGCGAGGCATGAAAGCAACTTGGAATTATCATGAAAGTGGGCATGGTAAGGGAATACCAGATGGTGTTGGTGGGGCACTAAAGAGAGCAGCAAATGAACTAGTCCTTGTCGGAAAAGATATCCCAAATGCTTCAGCCTTTGTAGAAAACATCAGAAGTAAACAAACGTCAATCAAATTGTATCAAGTTGATGACAAAGCTGTGGCAAGGAATGCAGCAATGCTGGCTTCACTGTCCTTGAGAACGGTACCAGGAACTTTCAAACTTCATCAGTTAAAAACATGTACCACTGGAGAAATATATTCTAGAAATGTTAGCTGTACATGTGACGGTGAGCATGCAGGCCATCAGTGGAAATTTGCGGGTTTGATAAATTCAGAGGGTCCAAAGAAGAGAAAAAAGACACAGAACCCTGAGACAGACCTTGAAGTTGAAGAGAAACGTGAAAAGAGTGGAAAAGAAGACAGAGAGAATATTACGGTGCAACCCGTGACCGGAGAACCAATAAATGCCACAGAGAGAACTGTGTTTTTCAGGACATCATTAGATCAGATGGAGAAATGTGAGTCATTCAAAGAGTTAGAGACAGTTTGTACAATTGTGTCTGGCCAAATCCAAGATGGTGGATTTGATAAAGTGGAAGTCATTACCCCAACACTGGCTGGAACAACCACACTTATTGATGAAAATGCTCTGGAATTATTTCCCCCAGACATGCCCAAAGAATGTCAAAATGTTTTATATCCTGTCCATGTAATAGGTGATGGAAACTGTTTGCCGCGCACTGGAAGTATTCTTACCTTTGGACATGAAGAAGGTGCAACAGAAATGAGAGTGAGGATAATCTTGGAAGCCACTTTGTACAAAGATGTTTATCTTAACCATAACTATCTTCAAACAGGTGTTAAAACAACAAGAAAAGACCTAGCAAAAACATATGCTATGTACTCGGATCAATATATCCCTGGTGAAAGGCTTGATGACAGTAAAACCATTGCTATATATGAGAGAGAAACAATGAATATCACAAAAGATAAGACATATATGGGTATCTGGCAGATATTTGCGCTTGCAAGTGTCTTCCAGATGCCAATATTTTCAGTTTATCCACAGTTGGGAAATTCAGAGGTTAGAACAGACCTTCACAGGGTTATATACCCGAGACATCAAGGCATGTCTGGCACAAGATATCTAATGTGGACAACAAGCAGGAAAGACATGAACATGCGAAACTGGGTCCCTAATCATTTTGTTGCGCTTCTTCCAAAAGACGTTCCAGTGACAATTGAAAAGACTGACAATCCAATCAAGGAAAAGATTAATGAAGTTGAAACCGACAAAAACCCAGACATAGTAAAGGGTGAATATGATGTAAACATGAATGGTTTCAAAGTAACCGTAGACAATGCAACTGACATTCATACATGCGATGATGAATCTAAAAATTCAAATGACAACAACCAGCCCAATGCCATAACCCCACAACAAGACATAACCCCACAGAATCTAGTTGGTCAGTATGTGCTGGTACAGTATGACAAACAACCATATCCAGGAATAGTTATTGACTGTGATGATTCCGAGGTATATGTCAGTTGTATGCACAGAGTTGGCAGGAACTTGGAAACGTGTTCGTTTTATTGGCCAAAAGCTGTGCGAGATCAATGCTGGTATAGCATGGATGACATACTGAGCACTATACCTGAACCTACACGACAGGGTAGACACTATCATGTAGATATTGACCTGTGGAGGTCTGCAGTCAATAAATTCAAGACATAATCTCATTTAACCCTTACCCTGTTGTATATTCATGTAAGAAATAATGACGTCATGAATATTAATAAGATTATTTTTTATAATGGCATATGAACACATAACATTTTGCCTCGGACAGAAGCTGTAGAATCAGATCTATATTACACCATAAGCAAACAGAGCAGAACCTGAACAGACGGCTCCTATCAGAGCTGTCTAGTCTGGGTCTACTCTGTTTGCTGATGCGTCAAAATGCACTTACATAAGGGAAGGGTTAAGTGTGATTTAACACCTTCCTTCATAACTACGCTTTTCTACGCATTTGCAAACAGAGTTGACCCAGACCAGACGGCTCCTTTAGGAACCATATGATCAGGGTCTGTTCTGTTTGCTAATGGAATAATATAGATCTGTTTCTGTAGTTTTATACTTTGACAAAAATGTCATGTGCTGATATTTAAAAAATTAACCTAATTAATATTCATGTCATCATTTCTTACATATATATTCATGGAGTAAAGGGTTAATGTGAAAATGTGAGAACAATTTGAAGATACGAAAGGGTTAAACATAATTGTGTGATCTTGTTTGCATAATGTCCTTGTAGTTACAACTTTGGTCATTCGTGTTACTTCCTGACTTACAAGCTCATTCTGTTAGATGGGCCTTTCATGATAAATTTTATTCTTTACATTGAAGTTGATAATTTGTGTTTATTAATTGAGTCTTCATCGAAGAAAAGTATATAATAGCAGTTACACCGTTAATACATGAATTACTTTTGTGCTATGTCCATTCTGTTACCTTTGCTGTACATGGTGTTACCATCATTTCCCTGGCGTTACCAAAGCCTTTTTGAGTTGTATATTTTTTCTCCTGTATACTACATTTGACAGAAACCGATTTCATTTGTCCTTTCTATATTTAATAACCGAAAAGTGAAAAACATATTGTATTATTCAAATTGGGAGATAATTCTTGAAATAGAAAACAAGGGTTTTATATGCACTGTAGTAGCTATATCTAAAAAGTGCTCATGCATAAGATGATTATATGCATTCAACATTTATGATTTCACAGATGATGTGGATTTTGTAAAAATATGTTAGGTAACAAGTTACAGATGTAATGATATTTTTATTTCAATGAATAAATGCTAGTTTTCACATGTAACACCATGGACAATGGTAAGCATCATAGCAGTACTTAAGATCCAAGAAAGATTTTTTCCATGTTAAAATTGTTGTGTTCTGCAGTTGATTATGTTAATAAAGAGTTTAAAGAAGTTAATAAAACACAAAAAGCGTACACAATTTAATTTTTATGTTTTGGAAATTCCATAGTCGAAATATGTACATTTTTTGAAATTGACCCGTACACACCTCACGATAGTTAAATCGTACATGACTGCATTGTCCTAATTGTATTTGTTCTTGTTGCTACTGATGATATTGTTTCATGTTGTTTACATGTTCCCACATTGGTGCATTTGTATGAATTCGGGAGAATAAACGGACTTTGATTTGGTTTGATTTGTTAAATAAAATGAAGCAAATTCTACAACCGACACGATATCAGCAGATTGTCCGAACAATATCCTAGCGAGAGTATATAGCTGTTCTTTTTCACCTTCTTTCGTCTGAATCAGCTGGCATAAAACATATTTCAGTCTATGTTAGTTTTGATCAATAGGGTATGCTAATCTGACTAAACGAATTTATTTCAGTCTGTTTATTCAATATCTTTACAAAGAGCTAAAGAACGTTACCTGAAATGTAAATATTGCGAACAGTAGGTAACGCTGTCTAAATATAATAATACACGTAACCATTGAAAACATGTCGTCTGCATTTTTACTTTTTGAAAAAAAAAACTAATCTAAGGTCAGGGTGACCTTGCTCCCGCTTACAAACAGTTTAGATCTTCAGTGTTTGTACGAACTGAGCTGATTGGATGGCGTGTAACTCTTTACTCAATATATACACCCTTTAAAGCCTTTGCAAACGGAGTAGACTCAAATCAGACGGAGTAGACTCAAATCAGACGGAGTAGACTCAAATCAGACGGAGTAGACCCAAATCAGACGAAATGAGCTGTCTGGTCAGAACCTGCTCTTATTGCTTATATAGAAATTATGTGATGGTAACCTTTCATGTGTTCATGTGTCACTAAAAACAGTTAGATAATAGTTAATAAACATGTTGTCATTATTTCTGACATGAATTTTTATAGAGTGTATATGTAGCTTAGTGAGTTTGTCTAGGCGATATATTCTATCTAATCTAAACGTTTAACCCTTTCGCTGCCAGACTATGTCGTCTGCTAACTTTGTCGTCTGCTACAAAATTTCATTCTTTTGATTTTCTTCATTTTTGTTTCAAAAACATAGTAACAGTAACAAACAGTTTGCATCCTGATGAGACGCCGAGTCAATGGAGCCGTCATTAAAACCCAGCTATCTGCAGGGTTGGTGTCAATGGATACGTCATTAATATCCAGCTATATGCAGGGTTGGTGTCAATGGAGCCGTCATTAATACCCAGCTAGCTGAAAGGTTGGTGTCAATGGAGCCGTCATTAATACCCATTTAGCTGAAAGGTTGGTGTCAATGGAGCCGTCATTAATACTCAGCTAGCTGAAGGGTCGGTGTTTTGTAAATGGCAATGTGTTTGCCGAGTTGCTAATAAAACTGAAACTGGTGTCAAAGGAGCCCTCGTTAATACCCTGTAAGCTGAAGTGTTAGTATCGTTGGAGCCGTCGTTAAAACCCTGCAAGCTGAAAGGTTGGTGTTAATTGGGACGTCGCTAATACCCTGCAAGTTGAAGGGTTGGTGTTAATGGAGCAGTCGTTAGTGTGTTAATGGAGCCGTCGTCAATACCCTGAAGCTGAAGGGTTGGTGTTAATGGAGCCGTCGTCAATACCCTGAAAGCTGAAAGGTTGGTGTTAATGGAGCCGTCGTCAATACCCTGAAAGCTGAAAGGTTGGTGTTAATGGAGCCGTCGTCAATACCATGAAAGCTGAAGTGTTAGTATCGTTGGAGCCGTCGTTAAAACCCTGCAAGTTGAAGGGTTGGTGTTAATTGGGTCGTCGCTAATACCCTGCAAGTTGAAGGGTTGGTGTTAATGGAGCAGTCGTTAGTGTGTTAATGGAGCCGTCGTCAATACCCTGAAGCTGAAGGGTTGGTGTTAATGGAGCCGTCGTCAATACCCTGAAAGCTGAAGGATTGGTGTTAATGGAGCCGTCCTTAATATCCCGCTAGCTGAATGGTTTGTGTCAGAAGAGCCGGCAATAATTCTTTCGCTGCAAATGCAGCATCTTTGAATACGAATGTAAATAGTTTCGGTCCAGATGAGACACCGAACAACTCGGAGCCTCATCAGGACCCAAATTGCTTTGGTAATGGTTTTGAAAGAACAAAGGGGAGAAAATTAAACCAACGACATTTGTAGCAGACAATATTTGCAATATTTAGCAGTGAAATAGTTAACTACCCACGACACACGAGGTTATTGGATTTTAATTGTATTCACCACGGAGACACAGCGGACGTACACACTTTCGACGCGGTGTTAATTTAAAGGATTTTTACCATTGTAATCTGATACAATACCATAGGATTTCGCAGTCTGTATTTAACTGTATTTACAAAACTATTTAGGTTAAACCTGGGGGGGAGGGGGTAATAAATAGTCCTTGTCTGGATACGATATATAAAAATAGAATTAACCAACCAGTGGTCAATAATGATTGATATGTAAACACTTTACCTGTTAGAAACGCATTTTGACACATCTGCATGTAGTTTATACCATATCAGACGAGTTTGACACATTTGCATGTAGTTTATACCCAGATCAGACGAGTTTGACACATTTGCATGTAGTTTATACCCAGATCAGACGGGTTTGACACATTTGCATGTAGTTTATACCCAGATCAGACGGTTTATACCCAGATCAGACGAGTTTGACACATTTGCATGTAGTTTATACCCAGATCAGACGGGTTTGACACATTTGCATGTAGTTTATACCCAGATCAGACGGGTTTGACACATTTGCATGTAGTTTATACCCAGATCAGACGGGTTTGACACATTTGCATGTAGTTAGTACCCAGATCAGACGAGTTTGACACATTTGCATGTAGTTTAGACCCAGGTCAGACGGGTTTGACACATTTGCATGTAGTTTATACACATATGAGACGAGTTTGACACGTTTGCATGTAGTTTAGACCCAGGTCATACGGTTTCTGTTTGAGCAAAACTCCTTGGCAAAAATGTAGAATTGGATCTGGATTATTTTATAAGGAAACCAAGCAGATGTCGATCATACAGCTCCTGAATGAGTCATCTGAACTGGGTCAACTCTGTTAGCAAAAACGTGAGAAAGGCGATAGTTACTGCCTAGCCTAAATACTGAAAGTTAGACTTGCATTTAGTGGTTAGGTTAGTCAGGCATTACTATTACTTTCATATCACCCAGCTATACGTTATTGGCTGTTACATTCATATGACCCAGCTGTAAGTTCTTGGCTGTTACATTCATATCACCCAACTATAAGTTATTGGCTGTTACATGTATATCACCCAGCTGTAAGTTATAGGTTGTTACTTTCATATCACCCAGCTATAAGTTCTCGACTGTTGCTTTCATATCACCCAGCTGTACGTTATAGGCTGTTACTTTCATATCACTCAACTGTAAGTTATTAGCTATTACATTCATATCACTCAGATATAAGTTCTGGGATGTTGCTCTCATATCACCAAGCTGTCGGTTGTTACTCCATAACACCCAGCTGTAGGTTCTCGGCATATCTCGCCAAACTCTAAACCCATTATACTCGGCTCACTCCCATTAGCAAAACAAATAAATCAATGAAAACGCATTGTTGTAAGATCGCTGTCTGTTACAGAGGAGTTAAGCTGCACACACACACACTCTCGCTTTTACATATGTGCGTACATTTATATACTTTCTACTCTAACATTATAGGCACGAGAAAGATTTTCCTAATGTTAGTATATACTAGAAAAAGATACATTATTTAATATTGGATGAAAGCTGTTTATCTTTTTTATTAACACTATATTATACATGTGTATATACCACCCTTTTCTCTATAATGCACGCACATTCATTAAGTTCATCTTACAAACAGGGTCGACCCAATGTTCGGTAGGATTAGTCTGATTATGGTCTACCCAGTTAGTCAATAAAATCTACAATAGGGAATTCCGACATTCATTTGGCAAAACAATTCCTTGTCTTAATATTTTGAATTGGACGGTAAAATCAAGGACGAGTCACGCTTTGAAACATGACAGTCTCCGCGGAAGCGTGGTTTGAATTGAAAATCTAACCTTAACTAACATGTTTTACAAATTAATAAACAAGTGAGGTTCGTGATGCAACCTGACAATATGCATTCTGTGGGGACCGTTATATCAGATTTCACTGCCCTGTCAAGTTCTTCGTTACAAATGTTGTAAACATATTCAAGATGCAATTATAAAACAAGCATTAATGTCAAGATCGAAGATAAATGCACTAGCTATACCGCATATATTTGTAATCGTTTACAAGACACAGCTTGACTTTAACAATAAAATTAAATGGTATACACTGTTGAGTTATAGAATATTGCAACGTCTGGCAAGCCATAGAATTGCTTATGGCGATAAATATACAGAATCGCGTAAAAAATCTTATCTTTGAAATATAGCTAGTATTCACGACAAATCCGACACGAAATTGAGTCCATTTATTTAGTACATGTATTATAGATACTCAAGTAGATATTTGTATTAACTATATTGGCGCCAAACAATGTTCGTCAGACTGGATTTCCTTTAATTTCTTCTCTAATATGTAAAACACTTTGGATCAAAATAGGAAGCCGTATTAATCGGTGTCTCTTCTGGATCTAAACTGTTTGCAAATGTAATCACAGATCCACGCACTGCAAAGCTCGTGTGTGTCGTTTTCTGGTGACTTCGGCGATGACGAGTTAAAAGCTTGTGCCATGGCACTTGATCACTAGTTTCTAAAGGCTACATCCAATTGGATGTAATGCACGTTTCAGCAGATCCACATTGAAGCAGACATTATTCTGGGTAGCCGTGTAAGGGTTAAATACGTTTACTACATAATTCATAGTATGAGACAAACAAATGAAAGTATTCAATGTCCGGTATTAACAAACATAAGTTTTCGCTAATACTTTCTATCTGTTCATTTGCAGAGACAGAGGGGAGCATTTGAAGAAGTTAGTCCTTTCTATATGTTCTTTTGTAGAGACAGAGAGGAGCATTTGAAGAAGTAAATACTTTCTATCTGTTCTTTTGCAGAGACAGAGAAGAGCATTTGAAGAAGTTAGTCCTTTCTATATGTTATTTTGTAGAGACAGATAGGAGCATTTGAAGAAGTTAATCCTTTATATCTGTTCTTTTGCAGAGACAGGGAGGAGCATTTGAAGAAGTTCATACCCTACATGCATACATTTCTGCAGAAGCAACAGGTGCATTATACCATATTTGTGGCAGAAATGGTGAGTTCAACGTGTAAACTGTTGATTGCTGAAAATGTAGTCATCTGTATATTTTATTTCATTTGCTCCAATTTCGCTGTCATGTGGGAGTATATTTTGAAAGGCCAACTGCCACCCCAAAGACACAGTGTCTTATATTGATTAATTTAGTTAGACCAGCAGTCACCCTAAATACACAGTGTCTAATATTGATTTATTTAGTTAGACCAGCTGCCACTCTAAAGACACAGTGTCTAATATTGATTTATTTAGTTAGACCAGCAGCCACCCGAAAGACACAGTGTCTAATATTGTTTTATTTAGTTAGTTCAGCTGCCACCCTAAAGACACAGTGTCTAATATTGTTTTATTTAGTTAGATCAGCTGCCATTCGAAAGACACAGTGTCTAATATTGTTTTATTTAGTTAGATCAGATGCCATCCTAAAGACACAGTGTATAATACATATATATTTAGTAAGATCGTATGACAAGCTTAAGACAGTGTGTCTAATATTGACCTGTTTAGTATGACCAGCTGTCACTCTGAAGACAGTGTATTATGGGAGTCTATTGTGCAAGATCAGCTGCCGCTATAAAACATAGTGTCTGATAAGGGTCCAGTGTTACAAGACCATCTGTTTCTCTATACAGACACGGTGTCTAATACGGGCCAAGTTTTATACGACCAAATGTCGCTCTACAGACACATTGTCTGATAAGGGTATGTTTTGTAAGGGTATATGCCGCTCTAAAGATATTGTGTTTGATAATGGTCTAGTGTTGTAAGATCATATGCCGCCTTCAGACACAGTGTCTAATAGGGGTCTAGTGTTGTAAGACCATCTGTCGCTCTACAGACACGGTGTCTGATAAGGGTCTAGTTTTGTAAGACGATCTGCTGCTCTACAGACACGGTGTCTGATAAGGGTCTAGTTTTGTAAGACCATCTGTCGCTCTACAGACACGGTGTCTGATAAGGGTCTAGTTTTGTAAGATGATCTACTGTTCTACAGATGGTGTCTGATAAGGGTCTAGGTTTGTAAGACGATCTACTGTTCTTCAGACAAGGTGTCTGGTAAGGGTCCATTTTGTAGGACCATCTGTCGCTCTACAGACACGGTGTCTGATAAGGGTGTATTTTGTAAGACGATCTGCCGCTCTACAGACACGGTGTCTAATAAGGGTCTATTTTGTAATACCATCTGTCGCTCTACAGACACGGTGTCTGGTAAGGGTCCATTTTGTAAGACCATCTGTCGCTCTACAGACACGGTGTCTGATAAGGGTCTATTTTGTAAGACGATCTGTCGCTCTACAGACACAGTGTCTAATAAGGGTCAAATTTGTAAGACCAGCTGCCGCTCTATAGACATAGTGTTTAATTTTTGCTCTATTTTACAAGACCACCCACCGCTTTAAAAACGCAGTGTCTGACGAGGGTCTGTTTTTGTAACACTAGATAGACAAACCGTTCTCAAGTTATTAGTTTGTCTTTATTCCAGACGCAGGGAACCACATTCAACACAGGGTTGTTGCAGAACGTCGCCTTTGCGACGGCAGACAAAACTGATAACTTCACTTGTTTCGTCGTCAATGACGTCGACTTACTCCCAACCAATGAAAATAATTTCTTTCGATGCGCCAATGTGCCGAGACACCTTTGTCATAGCAACCAAAAATATAATTACAAGTAAGTTTCTGAAAAACTTTTGTTTCATTATTCACCGAGCACTTAACCCTTCACTTCATAGAAACGCCTTCTGGCACATTTGCAATCAGAGTAGACCCAGATCAGACTGTTTCTGAAGGAATCATGTAACCAGGGTGTGCTTTGGTTGGGTATGGGGTAGTGTAGACCTGATTCTACAGTTTCTGCCATGGCAAAAACTTCATTTGTTCTTATGCCATTATAAAAATTCAGCTGATATATATTCCACGTGTCATTATAACAATTCAGTATATTCTACATGTCATTATAACAATTCAGCTGATATATATTCCACGTGTCATTATAACAATTCAGTATATTCTACATGTCATCATAACAATTCAGCTGATATATATTCCACGTGTCATTATAACAATTCAGCTGAGATATATATATATATATATATATATATATATATATATATATATATATATATATATATATTCTACATGTCATCATAACAATTCAGCTGATATATATTCCACGTGTCATTATAACAATTTAGCTGATATATATGTATATATTCTACATGTCATTATAACAATTCAGCTGATATATATATTCCACGTGCCATATTTTGTTATACACATATTCATCAGGTAAAAAAGTGAACAAATATAATCGTAAATATTAAATCCTCGATTTCTTGAGCTTTCAGCTGCATTTTAAGCGCACATGCTTATTCAAAATAAATGCCCTTCAGCAATATCTATCTGTAGTTTTGATAACCACGAGACCTACTGAACAGGATACTTCCCCGGTAGGAGAACTCCGCAGTAGGAGGTTTCGGCTACAGCGCGACAGGAGAACTCCTTGGTAGGAAATATCATCGGTGGTTCCTTGCGAGACCTCGTCAGTAGAGTACATACTCGGTTAGTCAGAGCTCCTCGATAGGAACCCTCCTCGCTAGGACACCTCCTGGATAGGATCCCTCGTCAGTAGTAGACCACCTCAGTAGGAGAACTCCTCGGAAGGAGAACTCCTAGCTAGAAGGCTTCTTCTACAACTCAACTAGAGACCTTCCTGGTAGAAAATATCCTCGGTACTTCCTTGGAAGGAGTCCTCGATACCTCCTCATAGGAGACCACCTCGGTAACAAGTATGTGTACTCCTTGGTACCACATCAATAGGAGACATCCTCGGGAACAAAGTCATGTACTCCTTGGTACCGCATCAATAGGAGATCCCCTCGATATCAAACCTCCTGTGTACTCCTTAATACCACCTCAATAGGGGACGTCCTCGGTAGCAAACATGTGTATTCCTTAGTGTCACCCAGTAGGAGACCTCATCGGTAACAAATATCCTGTGTACTCCTTATTACAACCTCAATAGAGGACCTCCTCGGTAGCAAACCTACTGTGTACACTTTTGTACCACCTCAATCCTTGGTACCACCTCAATAAGAGACCTCCATGGTAACAACCCTCATGTGTACTCCTTGGTACCACCTCAATAGAGGACCTCCTCGGTAACAAATCGTTGTACTCCTTGGTATCAGTATGAAACCTCCCCGGCAACAAACCTCATGTGTACTCCTCGGAACCACCTCAATAGGAGAACCCCTCGGTAACGAATCTCCTGTATGTTCCCTGGTATCACCTCAACAGGAGGCCACCTCGGAAGCAAAACTCCTGTGTAATACTTGGTATCACCTCAACAGGAGACCACCTTAGTAGCAAACCTCTTGTGTACTATTTGGTATCACCTCAATAGATGATCTCCTCGGTAGCAAACCTTCTGTGTACTACTTGATATCACCTCAATAGAGAACCTCCTTGGTAGCAAACCTCCTGTGTTCTACTTGGTATCACCTCAATATAGGTCGTAGCAAACCTGCTGTGTACTACTTGGTATCACCTCAATAAGGGCCTCCTCGGTAGCAAACCTCCCGTGTACTACTTGGTATCACCTCAGTAAGGGCCTCCTCGGTAGCAAACCTCCCGTGTACTACTTAATATCACCTCAATAGATGACCTCCTCGGTAGCAAACCTGCTGTGTACTACTTAATATCACCTCAATAGATGGCCTCCTCGGTAGCAAACCTGCTGTGTACTATATGGCATCACCTCAATAGAGGACCTCCTCGATAGCAAACCTCCCGTGTACTACTTGGTATCACCTCAATATAGGTCGTAGCAAACCTCCTGTGTACTACTTGGTATCACCTCAATAAGGGCCTCCTCGGTAGCAAACCTCCCGTGTACTACTTGGTATCACCTCAATAGAGGACCAGTTCAGTAGCAAACTCTTGTGTACTACTTGGTATCACCTCAATAAGGGCTTCCTCGGTAGCAAACCTCCTGTGTACTACATGTACTTGGTATCACCTCAATAGAGGACCTCCCCGGTAGCAAACCTCCCGTGTACTACTTGGTATCACCTCAGTAAGGGCCTCCTCGGTAGCAAACCTCCTGTGTACTACTTGGTATCACCTCAATATATGATCTCCTCGGTAGCAAACCTCCTGTGTACTACTTGGTATCACCTAAATACAGGACCTCCTCGGTAGCGAACCTCCTGTGTACTACTTGGTATCACCTCAATATGGGTCGTAGCAAACCTCCTGTGTACTACTTGGTATCACCTCAATAGAGGCCCTCCTCGGTTGTTCCTAGGCAGGACACCTCCGAGGTAACTCCTCGGTAGGAGACCTCAGTAACTTCCGCGGCAGTAGACCTCCTCGATACTTCATAGGTAAATGTCCTCCTAGGCTAAACCTGTCGGGGCATCCTCGTAGGATAACTATTCAAAATGTATCTCCGGGTCGGAGTCCTAAACTGGACTTATTTTTTAATGTACTGTTTGCCAATAATCCAGTGTTATATATCTTCAATGATGTGAATTGTGGTTTTCTCTATGGCAGGCTCCTGTACCCAAAGTATTTTGGCGGATCTATTGCCTTAACGCGGGACCAGTTTATCAAGACGAACGGATTCAGTAACCTGTATTTCGGCTGGGGGAGTCAGGACGACGACATGAGGGCAAGGTAAATCAGAGAAGGGGCGTTTAGTTTTGTTGAGCTTTTGTCAAGTACTCCCGAGTTTTTAGTTCTTGAAGTTTAGTTAATAATGCTACTTTCGGCAAAACTTTTTATCGAAAAACAGTACAAAACTACATTAAAATTGCACTTGACATTTCTCACACTATGGAACATTCTTATATATATATTTATATTTCAAATAGTTTTGATCCAGGTAAGAAACATCTCGAATGGATTCACATTTGTTTGTAATTTTGATCGTGCTATTGAGATTTGGTTTGGGTTTTGTAGATGGCGTTTATTTCATAGAGTGGTATTTTGTACAAGGACATTTTGTAGACGCAGATTTTGTACACGGACATTTTGTAGACGCACATTTTGTACACGGATATTTTGTAGACGCACATTTTGTACAGGGACATTTTGTATACGCACATTTTGTACACGGATATTTCATAGACGCACGTTTTGTAGACGCACCTTTTGTAGACGCACATTTTATAGACGGACATTTTGCAGACGGACGTGTTACATTTGTATAGACTGACATTTTGTAGACGGTCATTTTGTAGACGGGAGAATTGTAGACGGACATTTTGTAGACGGACATTTTGTAGATGGACAGTTTGTATATGGACATTTTGTATAGATATTTTGTAGATAGCCATTTATAGACGGCCAATGTGTAAATGGACATTTTATACGGTCAATTTTCAGACAGTCAATTTTCAGACGGACATTTTATAGACGACATTAGGTAGACGGTGAAGACGGTCTACAATGTCATATTGTAGACACCTATATATTATTCAGCGCGTGTGCAGTTTTAGTGTATTCTCCAGATCACGCGCAGTTTTATCTTATTATTCGGCTTGTAGGCAAGTTAAGTGTATTATCCTGCTCGTCGGCATTATAAGCGCATACTCCGGCTTGTACGCAGTTTTAGCTTATACGCAGTTTTGTTGTATTATCCGGTTATATGCAGTTTTAGTAAATTATCTTGTTTGTACACGGTTCTAGTGTATGACCTTGCTTATATACAGTTTTAGTATATTATATTGTTTGTACGCAGTTTTGGTGTATTATCTGGTTGGTCGTTCGCAATTTTACTGTAGTACTTGGGTCTTACGTAGTTTAAATGTATTATATTTCAATGTATAAAAAACCGCTCATACATTTGTCGTCGATTCAAACTCTTGACATCTGCAGGACTATACTGTAATGACTAACACTCAATTTGTTTAGAGGAGTATTATTGAACTGATAAACAATTTGTTGTTGTTTACAACACTATGACTGAGCAATTTTATTTTGACAGGGTGGAGCTTGCCGGCTACAAATGGACGCGAACCCTTCCAGACGTTGGTGTTTATGACGCACTAGAGCACGGGAAAGACAAGGACAACCCATACAACCACAACAGGTGTGATATTGATATCGGGGAAAATAAACAAATATACAATTACGTTTCAATAGACTGGAATATATGATGGAGTAATAATAAATAACGTTCATGACAGAAGGGGATGCTCGGGTAGTAAGCAGGGTAGACACAGATCAGTCACCTCGACAGAGTGTTGTACCGTAGCAGGGTTTGCATTGTAACAGACAGGAAGAAACAAATTTTGAATACAATAAAAACCTTCTAAATCGGACACGTTCAGATAAGTATAAATATCGGTCTTGGAGACTGGCGTCGGCTTAATTCTAGGAGCTTTCTGCATGGGTTTCACCTTGCATTAAGCAGCCATCTGCATAAAAGTATATAAATCTTCTCTACTAGAATTACGGTTTAGAGGGGGGTTATTGTATTGAAAAATAAGACAGTGTTTCAGTTCAACGGTTACTTCTGACCCACACGATTACATGTAAAATGATAAAAGTAACATCAGAACACCAGTGCGCGCGATCAAAATAAACACAGTGAACTCTATCTATACCTAAATTTAGTCAAGACTAATTAAGAAAGTTTTGGACAGGTGGTTGCTTAATGCAGGATGCACGTGATGCAATAAGCTCCCAAAAAAAACGTGCTGTTACGTTCACCGTATCACTTGACTTACAGACCGATATTGATACACCGTGTCACTTGTCTGACAGACCGATATTGATACACCGTGTCACCTGTCTGACAGTCGATATTGATACACCATGTCACTTGTCTGACAGACCGATATTGATACACCGTGTCACTTGTCTGACAGTCGATATTGATACACCATGTCACTTGTCTGACAGACCGATATTGATACACCGTGTCACTTGTCTTACAGCCGATGTTGATACACCGTGTCATTTGTCTTACAGACCGATGTCGATATACCGTGTCACTTGTCTTACAGCCGTTGTTGATACACCGTGTCATTTGTCTTACAGACCGATGTTGATACACCGTGTCATTTGTCTTACAGACCGATGTCGATATACCGTGTCACTTGTCTTACAGCCGTTGTTGATACACCGTGTCATTTGTCTGACAGACCGATGTTGATACACCGTGTCACCTGTCTGACAGACCGATAATGATACTTATTGGAGTGTTCGGACTATTGAGGTTTTGTCTGTTCCTTTCAGAGGTGTTTTGAACAGAGCCGCTGGGGCGCGCAGGAGCTTCGAGGGATTGAACTCTCTAAAGTACAAAGAGGTAGCTTTCGAGTTGAGGGACCTTTACACCTGGGTACTGGTGGAAGTCAACAAAGCAGAAGTGACCAAGGTAAGAAAGAGTATGCTGTTCACCTGTACTTAACCAATTTCCCACCCTTGCGCCAAGTGGAATTGCCCAAATGTGTTGTGATTAACAAATTGCTAATCAATGTATCCCCTCGGAATCGAACTTGCGTATTTTAAATAAATAAATCATAACATCTGATCTGGCACTGTACTGTTTGCCTATGACCCACAACCTCTGACCTGGGACTGTACTGTTTGCCTATGACCCTCAACCTCTGTGCTGGTACTGCAATTTGACCAACTTATGAGTATGTACAGTCCGCTGAGCTGTCATTCGGACTGAACGTAGACTATAACTAGGTACTTTACTTTTACTGTTTGCCTATGACCCACAACCTCTGACCTGGGACTGTACTACATGTATTTGCTTATGACCCACAACCTCTGACCTGGGACCGTACATTTTGCCTATGACCCACAACCTCTGACCTGGTACCGTACTGCTTGCCTATGACCCACAACCTCTGACCTGGGACCGTACTGTTTACCTATGACCTACAACCTCTGACCTGGGACTGTACTGTTTACCTAGGACCCACAACCTCTGACCTAAGACCGTGCTGTTTGCCTATGACCCACAACTTCTGACCTGTGACTGTACTGTTTACCTATGACCCACAACCTCTGACTTGGGACTGTACTGTTTGCCTATGACCCACAACTTCTGAACTGGGACCGTACTGTTTGCCTATGACCCACAACCTCTGACCTGGGACTGTACTGTTTGCCTATGACCCACAACCTCTGACCTGGGACTGTATTATTTGCCTATGACCTATGTATGGGTCGTTATGATTATCCTTTACTTCATATATTCTATTTTTATTTCATTTTTGCAAACCGAATAGACCCAGGTCAAACGACTTCTGTAGGAGCTGTCTGACCAGTCTACTATGTTTGCTTTTAGAATTATATAGATATGTTTATACACTTTCTGCCATGTTTGTTTGTTGCCATGTTTGTTTATTGGTTCGTTCGTTCATTTAATTGTACCAGGGTATTACGAGTATATTGTCTTAACTGTATTTTAGTCATAATCGTTACGTTTTATATCCTTGAGGCATATATCAAGATCAAGTCTGCCAACCATTATTGAAATGATACTCATGACCTTTAAACCTTTATCCTTCTGTGGAAATAGTCTCCTTTGATGCTTATCATATACTTTCTTGCTTGTTGTTAGCGTACATAAATATGTAAACAGTTCGTATTATAATACTGATGAGCTGTTATTTATTTGTTTATTATTTATTTATTCATTATTGTTATAATTATCATTATCATATTATCACTATTATTATGTTATTATTATTATTATTATTATTATTTTTATTATTATTATTTTTATTATTATTATTATTATTATTATCATTATGTACCAGTAATTATTATCATTATATTGTTATTGTTATTATTATCATCATTAAATCCAATTGAAGGTAATACTCGTTTTTACAACAATATTGCTAAATGGATTTTCTCTGTCAGATTTTAATATGCTTCATAATTTTAACACATTTTTAAATCAAAATAAATACTCTATTTGTGTTTGAGTGTTTGGTTTGCCAGATTAATGGATGCAACATGTGTTTTAGTCTATCATGCCTCACGTGGCTTTCCTATACAGATTTTCCATAGGTCTGCCATGAAACAATTTGTACTGTTTCATGCAACATTATATCATGCAGGCAACAGCACATCTAGACCGGTGAGCGCATAGTAAATTGTGTGCTTGACGTAATCCGACTGAAGTCATCGACTGACATCATCTGACACTTGCAATTTGACCAACAAACGTCATTCTGATCGTTGGGTTTGTTTTTTCAATTATTTGAGAAATGTCGCGTTATGCGACTTTTTCGAAAGAGGACATGTCAAGACTAGAAAGTGAAAAGGACTCCGCCAGTATCGTTCGTGTAATGAATAGAAGTTTGAAGCTGTTCCGCGATTTTTAAGCACAGAGTTTTCGAGCTAACTTTTGTTTCAAACTGTTTATTGTTGTCATTGAATAAATCCTTTTGCTGACAAAATTGCTTCTGCGGTTCGGTATAATAAAATAGATATCACATCCTATGGAGAGCGACAGCATGTATTGTCACCCCTCGGTATGGTAATGTACACCTTGGTTTATGCCTCGGTAAACATTACCAAGCTCGGGTTGACACTACGTGCTGTCGCTCTCTATAGGATATGATATTTATATAATGTGTAATTACACAACTACAGTTGCAGAGTGTGATGTTGTATTTTTGCAGGGAAATTTATAACTAAATGTATCTTAACAGAATAAACGGTGTTTTAGGATGCTCAATGCTGGATAAAAACTATTTTCTTTAAACACGAGTGTACATACATGTAAGAACATACACGTTCTAATGCACCAACTAGCACAATTGTTTACCATAACTGTATTTCATAACTGTTATTGGGTTTGTTTGATTTCAGAATTATACCCAGTATTATCCAGATAAGAAAGACCTGAGACAATTAAAATGATTGGATGGAACAAAGCAAGCCACTCGAAATGAGACATCCTTGGAATGTGATTTATTATTTTGCAAACAGTGTAGGTCTAGCCAATTGTCTAATCGATTATACAAACAACGCAGGCTTTCCGCAGCAATGAATCTGCAAAATCTAATATAATAAAACAGTGTAGGCCTACGCAATATCTATATTGTAATAGAATCTACAAACAATGCAGGCCTATCCGCAGCCTTGAATACGCGATATCGTATGTAATATACAAACAGTGCAGGCCTATCAACAGGCTTGAAAAGAATCTACAAACAGTACAGGCCTATCCACGGCCTTTAATACGCAATATCGTATGGAATCTACAAACAGTGCATGCCTTTCCGGATCTTTGGAGACGCAATATGTAATAGAATCTAAAAACAGTTAGGCATATCCACATCCTTGAATTGGATATCTTTTAGAGTCTACAAACAATGCAGGCCTATCTGCATTTTTGAATACGTAATATCTAATAGTATTTACAAACCGTGTAGGCCTACGCAATATCTACATTGGAATATAATCTACATACAGTGCAGATCTACGTAATGTCTACATTGTAATATGATCTACAAACGGTGTAGGCCCATCCGCAGCTTTGAATACGCGATATCTAATAGAATCTACAAACAGTGTAGTCATATCCCCTATACGCGATGTCTAATATAATCTACAAACAGTTAGGCCTGCGCAATATCTACATCGTAGTAGAATCTACAAACAGTGTAGGCCTATCGACAGCCTTGAATACGTGATGTCTAATATAATCTACAAAGAGCGTAGGCCTATCCACAGCCTTGAATACGTGATATCTAGTATAATCTACAAACAGTATAGGTCTATCAGCAGCACTGAATACGCGGTATGCAATAGATTGGTCGCTGTCGACACTTGTCAGCATTTTCTGTAGTTCTTTTGATCTAAGTGTACAAACTGTGTAGATCCTCATCAGACGCTTAGTTTCTAGCGCGACGGTTTGGATTGGACTTGTCCACAAGTAATATTTTAATTAACGTTTTACACAACAAATTGTTTAAATGGGACAAGCGTGTGTGCCAAATAGGAAAACAATTTGTGCCATAATTACCATTGAAGTAGACAGCCAGTCGCATACAAATGAGGAAATCAATCAGTGGCAGACAAATGAAGCAGGCAGCCAGTGGCAGACAAATGAAGTAGACACCAGTCGCAGACAAATCAAGTGAAGTAGATAGTCAGTCGCAGACAAATGAAGTAGAAAGCCAGTCGCAGACAAATGAAATAGACAGTCAGTCGCAGACAAATGAAGTAGATAGCCAATCGCAGACACTGACGTTGATGGCCAGTCGCAGACCTATGTTTGTCTTTTCATTTCTTATCCTGCCACAAAAAAATCATGTATTTTCAATTTTGGTCTGGAACATGTTTTGGTTTTTGTTTATACAATGTATATGATTCGTTAATGGTTTTGAAAAAGTTCTGACATTATGCCAGTTTGGATCCTGACGAGTCGGTGTTTCACATGGATTCAGGCCTTGTCATCTGGATCCAGACCTTTTGCCATGTCTTTAATATCGAACTTTTCAGCTAGACTCACTCATGTTGAATACTTTGTTTATATGTATAAGTATGTTAATAAAACATCAGAACAGAAACAAGGATGAAAATCGGTAAGATTTATTCTGAACTGTGCTAGTATCGGGCCCTAATGCAGTTGTTCTGGAGGACGTGTATTCTATCCGTTGCATAAAGTCTTTTTATATAGAAATGCACTTTCATTTAGCTTGACTGTATTTGGAGCAATGTTGAGGTCACTCTCTAAATGTTGTGGATCTACGTGATATAATCATCATCGTCAGGTATTGAGTTTCTACGTTATATAATCGTCATGGTCACGCATTGAGGTGCTACGTGACATAGACGCATAATAAGGTGTTGAAGTTCTTCTTGACATAGTCGCCATGGTCGGGTGTTGATGTTCTACCTGACATAGTCGTCATGGTCAGGTGTTGATGTTCTACTTGACATAGTCGTCATGGTCAGGTGTTGATGTTCTACTTGAAATATTCGTCATGGTCAGGTGTTGATGTTCTACTTGACATGGTCGTCATGGTCAGGTGTTGATGTTCTACTTGACATAGTCGCCATGGTCAGGTGTTTATGTTCTACTTGACATAGTCGCCGTGGTCAGGTGTTGAAGTTCTACTTGACACAGTCGCCATAGTCAGGTGTTTATGTTCTGCGTGACATAGTCGCCATAGTCAGGTGTTTATGTTCTGCGTGACATAGTCGCCATAGTCAGGTGTTTATGTTCTGCGTGACATAGTCGCCATAGTCAGGTGTTTATGTTCTGCGTGACATAGTCGCCATAGTCAGGTGTTTATGTTCTACGTGACATAGTCGTCATGGTCAGGTGTTGAAATTCTACATGACATAGTCGCCATGTTCAGGTGTTGATGTTCTACGTGACATAGTCGCCATGGTCAGGTGTTGAAGTTCTACATGATATGGTCATCATGGTCAGGTGTTGATGTTCTACATGATATGGTCGCCATGGACAGGTGTTTATGTTCTGCGTGACATAGTCGCCATGGTCAGGTGTTGATGTTCTATTTGACATAGTCGCCATGGTCAGGTGTTGAAGTTCTACTTGACATAGTCGCTATGGTCAGGTGTTGATGTTCTACTTGACATAGTCGCCATGTTCAGGTGTTGAAGTTCTACATGTCATTGTCGTCATGGTCAGGTGTTGATGTTTTACATGATATGGTCGTCATGGTCAGGTGTTGAAGTTCTACATTATATGGTCGTCATGGTCAGGTGTTGATGTTCTACATGATATGGTCGTCATGGTCAGGTGTTGAAATTCTAGTTGACATAGATAGTCGTCATGGTCAGGTAAAACCCTCAAACGCTGGCTGTAACTTTAACATTGTAACCCCGTTATCTGAAGATTATGCACGAGTTCAAAATTACAAGGAACACAATTCTAGAAAGTAACATGGGTTGTCACGCATGTTTACGGCGTTGTGTCCCTTTATGAAACTAAAGGATAATGTGACCCATGAAAGTGTTCGCCATAAAGAAAGAGAATGAGACGTTTCTAAAGTTTGATTGAATCGGGTGTACTTAAAATTGCTCTAGATATAAATTTCAGCAGTTTGTTTAACAGCGGGGAAATGGTTAGAATAATGTAATCTGATGAGGGTGTACCATGTTGAGGGAACTATATGTACATGTCCCTGGTTGTCAGTCCATTTGCGTTCTGAACTAGCTCATACCTAAAATAAACAGTAGTACATGTACAATGAAACCAGTTAGGCTCGTTCTATTCAGGTCATTGTCCAATTATCTGGTAATTGTACGTGAGATATGACCAACATTAGTTTTGGAATATGCCTGACCTTTGGACCAATAACCTTTATTCATATTCGTCGGCAAAAGTTGTCGTCGGCTTCAGTTGTTCTTTTTAAATTTCCTTTCGTTTCGCTTAAAAACAATAAAGCATTTAGCTGTTTGAATCCTGTTAAGACAATGCCAACCTAAAAATCGTGTTTACAGTGGCGAACACTTTGGATATTGTTACATGTATTGTCAGGTCAACTCTCGTTTGGTAAAGATCATCCCTCCTATAGAACGTTTCTGAATCAATAAAAATAGGGGTCTTAAAATGTAGATGAGAGCTGAATGCAAAACGAGTCTATGGAAACGCTCTACATAATGTGAATACAGCATTAAGCTAACAACTTCTCCAGCGACAATAGTCTTTATTTAAGTGATAGAGAGGTAAACAGTTCAACCCGTATATAGGTGTAAACAGCTCAAATACGATAAAGGTGTAAATAGTTCAAATAGGATAAAGGTGTAAATAGTACAAATACGATAACGGTGTAAATAGTTCAAACAGGCCAACGGTGTAAATAGTTCAAATACGATAACGGTGTAAATAGTTCAAACAAGCCAACGGTGTAAATAGTTCAAACAAGCCAACGGTGTAAATAGTTCAAATACGATAAAGGTGTAAATAGTTTAAATACGATAAAGGTGTAAATAGTTCAAACAGGCCAACAGTGTAAATAGTTTCAAACCGAATAAATGTATAAATAGTTTAAACATAATAACAAAGTAAATAGTTCAAAAACGATAAAGGAGTACTGTGGGACATGGTAAAGCTATAAACAGTTCAAACAGGATAAAGGCGTAAACACTTTAAGGAGTAATTTAACATTAAATGTTAATTCAGCCAAGCGTGACCTGGATTTGCAAATATCCTTATACAAAAGTTTAATCTATTATGTTTACAATTCACATAGCTCTACCCAACTAGCATTTTGCAAACAGCTCGGATCCAGACGAGACACCGAGTTACTCGGCATCTGATCTTGATCCGATCTATTTCACTCGTGTTCAATAGTTTCTCAAAGCCTTAAACACATGCCAGGCTAGGAAGCAGATTATCTGGTTTAAAGTAGCCATGATGGCTATGATTGGATAAGGGTTGGGGTTAGGGTAAGGGTTTTTCTCCTTTATTAAAAGATCGATTGTAAAAATCGCTTTCCCAATTCTATTATTTGTTCACAAACCTTCTATCCTTTCAACGCTTACGTATGAGAGTGGTAAAGCTCATCAGTGTTTAACTATAGAGTTCACTCAATATAAAAGTCCTAACCCTTTCGGTGCCAAATTCTTAATTGTCGTCTGCAATCCAAGTTTGTTAAATCATTCGGTAAAATAAGACAGTGACATGAATAAATGCCAATTTCAAAGAAATAAAGCACAGATATCGAAATAGCGAATGAGACTAAAAGTGAAGTCCCTGATCAAACCCTTGAAATAATGGCGTCTGATCTGGGGCTATTTGTCCTGGTGCTTTAATGCGACATTGGCGGTGAAAGGGTTAAACGTTCTGGAGGGCAGTGCAGACCCTTATCAGAGGGATCCTAAAGGAGTCTGGGTCTACATTGTTTGCAACTGACAGTACATGCATGTTTAGCATATAAAGGGTTAAATAAACATTCTAAAGTAAAGCTATTGATTCATTGCAATTTTAGACGTTTTCTATATTTACTTTATGTAATCATTCACAAAGCAAATATCTCTCTGCCATAATTGTCTGTTGTATATATGGATCAAAACACAAACAAATTGGATCCATCAGGGTGATTTTAACCTTAACCCTGATCCTTGTATTCGCAACATTACTAGCATTTAAAACAGTTTGGATCCAGATCAGATGCCGATTAACTCACCAGGATCCATGCCGTTTGGCACTCTGTCAGTTTGATCGATGATGAACAGATAAACGTGCATACCCAAATACCGTACTGAAATCGTCATTTCTCCACCAAACCTTATGTCGTGATTATATCGTCTCTTCGACAAAGAGTGGTCACATCAAAGGGTTTGATGGAGATACAAAGTTATTCTTGAAAATCTTTTAATTTACGCATCTTATCTGGACGTCTGTATGAAGCTCGTAGTCAAAATTACACCAGATCTTATCTTAAGGAGAATTATCTTTCACAGGGTTAAGGCTGTTCCATTATAAATGTTCCCCCATGTCTTTTTTAATAAATACATGTACCAATGTGCCGTATAGTTTTGGATCTGGATGAGATCCACTTATTCAATATCTTATCAAGGTCCAAATTGTTTACAAAGTTGTTCACGGGTTCCACGGCGCTAAAGGTTAACAATAGTGAGTCTTCCGTGGTGCGTGATCAGGGTCTGCATAGCGTACAATACTGAACAGTCAATATTGAGTATTCCGTGGCTCGTGATCAAGGTCTGCACAGCGTACAATACTGAACAGTCAATATTGAGTCGTCGGTGGTGCGTGGTCTGGGTCTGCATAGCGTACAATACTGAACAGTCAGTATTGAGTCTTCCGTGGTGCGTAATCAGGGTCTGCATGTTTAGCGTACAGTACTGAACAGTCAAGATCCTGTTAAGGGTCTTTAACTCTTACAATGCGGGACACGAGTCCAAAATGTCCTTTGCAAACAGTGTAGACCCTGATCAGTGGGCTCCTAAAGGAGCCCTCTCATCAGGGTCTGCGCTGTTTGTCATGTTACACTTTTCCTTAGAAAAACCCTTCATTTTCACCATAAGCTTGATCTGTTTGAATTTTGAAATAGTCCATTTGAATATTTAGCGTTGAAAGGTTAAATGGTATAACTCGGTCTCACCAAGTTTAACATAAATTACGATTTGGAACACACATTTATGGCTATCGGTTATTGTTCGCTACGGAGATTTTATGGCTAACATTTTATTCTAACGGTCCCTAATGGCCTACTTTATCTTGTTCTTATCCGTCAACATACACAAATATGTCAATGAAAAATAAATCATTTCAGAAAAGTGACTACGAAACTTCGTTATGATCCTATAACCTGAGAAAGTAGATACACGGGCAGAGCATGCAAAATGTTCCCATATGGAGATTTTTACAAACTTGTCGACTTGCTTTAAGCTACACTTGTATAGACTCATAATTATAATTGTGATTAGGTCTCGGTATAGTCAGGTTTGACTGTTATTATCTGCCCTGGCTAACGGCAAGTAGAAAACCGTTTTTGTTTGTTTTAGAATAATAAATATTTATATCGCATACCAATGCTTCCAAACTTTTGGGTGGACCACTCTGGATCCAGTTTGCAGTATTTGTTTAAACATTTTACAATGTACTTAACGATTTTCATGTAAGAATTATTAAGTTACGAGTAATTATTATGGTCTATGAAAGTAGGGTTTTGAGTCTTGACATATACTATACAAATCAGATCTAAAACAGTATAAAAGGTCAGAAATAGGGCAGATACTGACCAGACAGACCCTAAGTGAGTAGTATGACTGGGTCTACACTGTTAGCAATAGTGTAAAATGTGTGTGAAGATTAGGTAAAGCGTGAATCCTGCAGCTGATGAATATTCATGTAAGAAACGATGACACCATTAATGTTTTTAACCCTTAGCCTTATGAGCGAATTATTTTTACCGAATTTTTCACATGCTACATTTCCAAAATTCAAACTTTAAGCAATATGTCAACCACAATGCAATAAGTAAGTGTGTCAAACAGTTTGGATCCTGATGAGACGCCGAGTTACTCGGAGTCTCATTTGGATCCAAACTGTTTGCATAGGTATTCACTCATCCGCCCATAGCAGGCTAAAGGTTAACTGATAGATTTATACAGGCCAAAGAAAACATGTTTTTTTTTGTCATGGCGAAACCTTTAGGATCAGAACTACAGTAGAACCTGTCCTAAGCGGTCATCCAATTACTGGGGAACACAGACGTCTTTAAAAGGCAAGGGGTGCTAAATGCGACAAATGTATTCCATAGAACTCCTATAGGAACTGTCTGCATTACTTCTGACATGTATTAAGCTACCACCTACCTAAAGACCCATAATTAGACCGCTGTTTTATAACCACTTAAGAGAGGTTCTACTGTATTGTGATTCTAAAAACAAATAACGCCTACATCGTTTGCAAACACTTTAAAAGGCGTATCTATCAAGTAACACATCCAAAAGCGTGTCTATCGGGTAACACATCCAAAAAGCGTGTCTATCGGGTAACACGTCAAAATGCACGTCTATCAGGTAACACATCGAAAAATGCGTGTCTACTAGGTGACACGTCAAAAAAAAGAGAAAAAAATGCGTGTCTATAAGCTATGAGGGACACGTCAAAAGGGGCGTGTCTATTAGGTTACACGTCAAAAGGTGTACCGATCAGGTAGAACGTCAAAAGGCGTGTCTATCAGGTAACACATCAAAGGTCATGTCTATCAGGTAACACGTCATAAGGTGTGTCTTCTGAGTAAAACGTCAAAAGGCGTATCTATCAAGTAACACGTCAAAAGGGGTGTATATCAGGTAACACATCATAAGGCGTGTCTATCAGATAGCACGTCAAAAGGTGTGTATATCAAGTAGAACGTCAAAAGGCGTTTCAATCAAGTAACACGTCAAAATGCCTGTCTATCAAGTAACACATCAAAAGGCGTGTCTATCAATTAGCACGTCAAAGGGTGTATCTTTCCAGTAACACGTCAAAAGGTGTGTCGATCAGGTAACACGTTAAAAGGCGTGTCTATCAAGTAACAAGTAAAAAGGTGCATATTTCCAGTAACATATCAAAAGGCGTGTCTATCAGGTAACATGTCAAAAGGCATCTTTTAGGAAACACGTCAAAAGGCGTGTTAATCAAATAACACGTCATAAGGAATGTCTATCAGGTTTCGCGAAAATGAGTGCCTTTCAGGTAACACGTGGAAATGCGTGTCTATCAGGTAACACGTGAAAATGCATGTCTATCATGTAACACGTCAAAACGTGTCATTCAGGTAACACGTTAACGTGTGTCTACCAGGTAACACGTGAAAATGCGTGTCTATCAGGTAACTCGTCAAAAGGCGTGTCTATCAGGTAACACGTGAAAGTGTGTGTCTATTATGTAACACGTCAAAATGCGAGTCTACCAGGTAACACTTGAAAATGCGTGTCTATCAGGAAACACGCCAAAAGGCGGGTATATCAGATAACACGTGAAAAGGCGTGTGATACGTCAACTGACTCGAAATACTCAGGTAATACATCATAATACATGTCTACCTGGTAACAAGGTAACACGACAAAATGCATGTGTATCAGGTAACACGTGAAAATGCATGTGTATCAGGTAACACGACAAAATGCGTGTGTATCAGGTACAATGTAACACGTGAACATGCATGTGTATCAGGTAACACGACACAACGCGTGTCTATCAGGTAACACGTGGAAATGCATGTGAATCATGTAACACGACACAACGCGTGTCTATCAGATAACACGTGACAATGCATGTGAATCATGTAACACGACACAACGCGTGTGTATCAGGTAACACGACAAAATGCGTGTGTATCAGGTAACACGTGAACATGCATGTGTATCAGGTAACACGACAAAATGCATGTCTATCAGGTCAATGGTTCCATAAGGTGAACTGTATCTACAACTTTCATTCTTGTAGACTTTGAGGCTTTAATGAATGGTTTAGGATTTGAAATGCGTTTAAAATATGCGTTAATCGTCCATAAAACACTAAACCTGCCTTTATTAATCTCGGAATTTGCTATTTGTGTTTTTCAAAGTTTTGATAATAGCTGACATGCTTTGGTATGAATACATTGTTGTTGAAATTTCAATTCAGTTGAAGTATCAAACATTTCATAGCAACGTGAAGTCCCTTTGACAAAATACCACTGAGTATTATTTCTCATTTGAACCTGTAGATATAGAGCTGAACCCTTTACTGATATAACACACCTTTACTTGATATAACACACCTTCTGGTGGTTTTGTAAACAAAGAAAGGTCATATCAGATGACTTCTGCAGAGTTCGTCTGATCAGTGTCTGACCTGTTTGCTTATGAAATAATTTAGATCAGATTCTATGGTTTCTCCCATAGTCAACATTTCACTTGATCATAATATCATTTTAAATATCCAACTTATTAATAGTGAGTCATTGTTTTTTACATGAATATTCATCAGGTAATAAGTTAAAATGATAAGAACAGCGGAACATTAGCAAACCATGAAGACGAATATTGGTGACATGCGTGTAATCCATGTAGACAAAGATTGGTGATAGACGTGTAAACCATGGAGACAGAGATTGGTGACAGTGTGTAAACCATGTAGACAAAGATTGGTGACAGTGTGTAAACCATGTAGACAAAGATTGGTGACAGTGTGTAAACCACGTAGACAAAGATTGGTGACATGTGTGTAATTCGTGTAGACAAATAATGGTGACATGTGTGTAAACCATGTAGACAAAGATTGTGACAGACGTGAAAACCATGGAGACAAAGATTTGTGGCAGGCGTGTAAACCATGTAGACAAAGATTATTGACATGCGTGTAATCCATGTAGAGATAGATTGGTAACATGTGTGTAAACCATGTAGACAGAGATTGGTGACATGTGTGTAAACCATGTAGACAAAGATTGGTGACAGTGTGTAAACCATGTAGACAAAATTTGGTGACATGTGTGTAAACCATGTAGACAAAGATTAGTGACATGTGTGTAAACCATGTAGACAGATATTGGTGACATGTGTGTAAACCATGTAGACAATATTGATGACATGTGTATAAACCATGTAGACAAAGATTGATGACATGTGTATAAACCATGTAGACAAAGATTAGTGACATGTGTGTAAACCATGTAGACAAAGATTGATGACATGTGTGTAAACCATGTAGACAAAGATTGATGACATGTGTGTAAACCATGTAGACAAAGATTGATGACATGTGTGTAAACCATGTAGACAAAGATTGATGACATGTGTGTAAACCATGTAGACAAAGATTGATGACATGTGTGTAAACCATGTAGACAAAGATTGATGACATGTGTGTAAACCATGTAGACAACGATTGGTGACATGTGTGTAAACCATGTAGACAAAGATTGATGACATGTGTATAAACCATGGAGACAAAGATTGATGACATGTGTGTAAACCATGTAGACAAAGATTGATGACATGTGTGTAAACCATGTAGACAAAGATTGATGACATGTGTGTAAACCATGTAGACAAAGATTGATGACATGTGTGTAAACCATGTAGACAAAGATTGATGACATGTGTATAAACCATGGAGACAAAGATTGATGACATGTGTGTAAACCATGTAGACAAAGATTGATGACATGTGTATAAACCATGTAGACAAAGATTGATGACATGTGTGTAAACCATGTAGACAAAGATTGATGACATGTGTGTAAACCATGTAGACAAAGATTGATGACATGTGTGTAAACCATGTAGACAACGATTGGTGACATGTGTGTAAACCATGGAGACAAAGATTGATGACATGTGTATAAACCATGGAGACAAAGATTGATGACATGTGTGTAAACCATGTAGACAACGATTGGTGACATGTGTATAAACCATGGAGACAGAGATTGGTGATAGTGTGTAAACCATGTAGTCAAACTGTTTGACACGGATACTTATTTTATGAAAATGATTAGAAATAATATATTTTAAGAAATTGCAACATACGACAATTAATTACCATGTAAACTGGTTATAATGCCTTTTGTTTCTTTATTTTGTCATTTATAAGTTTAGCTCAGTGATAAAAACAAAGCATATATAGCTAATATTGTATTTTATTTTGTCCTTACTGCAAAAAGCAATTGCTGGCAGCCGTAAAACATATTTGTGTGGTCATTTTAAAGTGTGATTCTACGCAACACAAAGAGCCACATTAAATGTGTCCAAATGTAAGGATATGATAAATACATGTACACGATTTGCTTCAATCTAAAATCACTTCGTATGTAATAATAGTAATGAATGTCTCTTCAAATGTCTTCTGCGTTGTGCCGGCAGTGTATACATGTATATTCCTCTCCCCAAAAGATGGCTCCACACTTTTCTGTTTTGATCTTGTCCTTGAACTGTTCTGTGCCCAAACTGACTGCATTATAGAACTAGTGTACTGTCACGTGGCTGAGTTCCCCTGTGAGCTCAAGTTAGCAAACTTGTTTGGAAGTATATCTGCGTAATCCTGGAAAAGAACAGAACGATTAGACAGTAGATAATTTATTCGTTTTAATACCCCCGACTACAGAAATTCTAATACACCCACTGTGGTAGGTACTCTAATCGTGGCTGTTGGTTTTCTAATTTACACCGCTGATTGTAGGTCTTCTACTGCCCCCACTGTATGTACACTAACACGAACTGCTGTGTGTGTTCTAATACCCTCAATGTAGGCGTTCTAATACGACCAAGCTGTGGATGCTCTAATATGCCCCCATTGACTGTAAGTGTTCTAATAAGTGTTCTAACACGACCCCCTCGATGACGTTTTATATACCATAGGATGAGGAAACAAAGAGAGAGAGAGAGAGAGAGCGCGAAAAAGAGAGAGAAAGGAAGAGGGAGTACTGAAAATGAAATCGAGAACCATCCTCAGTCAAAATACCAAGCGCTGAGAGAGATATATTGAGATGGTTATATATATAGACAGAGAGACAGAGTGATATTTATAGATAGAGACAGACAGACATGCATACAGATAGACAGAACAACAGAGACATACCTACACACAGAGAGGGACAGGCGACAGAGACGAGAGAGACAGACAGAGACATACAGAGAGACAGTGACAGAGACAGAGACAGGCAGACAGACAGAGGAAGAGAGGAGTAAGTGTAAGGGACAGAGACATTGAGAGACAAACAGAGAGCGAGACAGAGATACAGACAGTGAGACAGACAGACGGAAAGACAGGGACATAGTGACAGAGACAGACACACAAACAGAGGAGAAGAGGGATGAGAGAAATAAAGAGAGACAGAGCTGGAGACACAAAGAGAGACAGAGACAGTCAAAGAGACAGACAGAGAGAGACACAGAGAGAGACAGAGAGAGGGATAACCTTTGTTATTTCCGTCTGATTGACATCCACAAGTACCCATGTGTACAGATCTCTCAGTTCCAAGGCCACTTGTTTGAACTGTAGGGAATTTAAACCTTCGTAGCCCATACGTTTAGTGGCTGCTGCATATAAATGTGCCCTGAAGTAAAACATCATGTTTGTCGTAAACAAAATATAGGGCAAAGCACATACGAAACTAGCTTTACTGCACTATTTAAACATAGCTGTGAATCTCAGAGTTGGTCTTTAGAATCTAGCACATGATGCCTCTGTTCTGACACACGGTGTTATTTAGACAACGAGAATAAACAGAACACAATGAGTATTAATTATATCTCCCGCGACATGATGTATTTGATAGCATGGTTTTAACCCTTTATTCCATAATCCTGCTTTTTAACACCATTTCAAATAGAGCAGACAAATATCAGCTTATGTAGGAGTTCTCTACTCAGGGTTGATAGACAGATATATATATTTATTTCGGTAAACCGTGTACAGGTAAAATTAGATCTTATGGCACACCAACATAACCTACTTGAAATGTAAACAAAACATACCTGTAACGGTGGTCTCGAGAAAAATAAAAATAAAAAATGTATACGCCCATCAAAACATATGAAAAAACAAAATTACCCATTCCAAATATAAAACAATATAAGCAAAACAGATTTGAACCAAACTATTATAACGGTCACCTGGGCATTATACAGTGTGTTTACCTGTAGTGTTTGTAAACACTGAGAACAAAAGGTGTGCCATAAGATCTAATTTTACCTGTACATGTATATCAAATGGCAATAAACAACAAGAGACATCAAACAACACGCCATGACAAGCGCACTTATACCAAGAATATTTCCACCGTGGTCCTTGATAATAGTGGCAAGACAGAGAGTCAGAGAGTCACGAAATGTAATCACAAATTGCTTATCACAGACATTGCTACTGTCACACTGTCATATGCAAACAGTGCATACCTTAGTCAGGTATTAGTCACGTGATAATGGAGGAAGGTTGTTTTCACTGAGCGCGATAAGAAATAGATAAAAAATCAGTGTTTAAAGGAACTTTTGACTATCTTCGTAACTGTGATTTTGGTGGAATCAATAAATAAAGTGTTATGTCAGTGGTGATACATGGATAATAGGAGAAGAAATCGAAAGAGTAAAAGGAAAAAGAGTTCGGCCGAAATTTTAAAAGCTGTTAGGAAACTTAAGGCTGGCAAAGCCCCTGGTCGTGATTTTCTTCTAAATGAATACTTTGTTGAAAGTGTCGACATATTAGTATCGCATTTATGTGATATTTTTAATGCTATCCTTAATTCAGGGTTTTTTTCCGGAAAGCTGGATGGAAGGTGTAATCATACCTGTCCATAAGAAAGGTAGTAAGAGTTCTGCAAATAATTATAGAGGCATTACTTTAGTCAGCTGTATGTCAAAATTATTTACCTCTATACTGAACAATAGAATTGAATCATTTTGTGTAGAGAACAATAAAATCTCCGACGCTCAGTTTGGCTTTAAAAAGGGACATTCAACTGTTGATGCGATGTTTATACTTACTTCTATTGTACAGAAATATCTAAATGAAAATAAAAGATTGTATGTGTGTTTTGTAGACCTAAAGAAATGTTTTGATAGCATTAATAGGAATGCACTTTGGTATAAACTTTACAAGACAGGTATTCAAGGGAAATTACTGTGTATTCTTAGGGACATGTACAAAAAAGTTAAGTCGTGCGTGAAACACTGTAATAGTTATTCTGATTATTTTGAATATGCAGTTGGATTAAGACAAGGGGAGGTAATATCTCCTGTCTTAGTTTCTTTATTCATGGATGACTTAGAGTTGTTTCTACAAGATGACATTAACTCAGGTTTATTGATTGACGATATAGTATTGGACACGGATATATCTATATGTGATATAGTATTGATTTTATTGTTGTTTGCGGATGATATGGCAATTTTAGCTAATAGTGTTGAAGAATTACAAAGGTATCTAGATGTATTATACACTTATTGTACTACTTGGGGCTTGGAAGTAAATACAGAGAAAACTAAAATTATGGTGTTCAGAAAAAGGGGTAAACCACGAAGAAATGAAACCTGGACTTACAATGGTAAATTAATTGATTTGGTTGATGATTTTAATTACTTGGGTACTGTATTTAATTACACCGGTAACTTTTCCAAAAATCAAGAACATTTAATTGGAAAATCTTTAAAAGCACTAAATGTTTTATTATATAATTGCAAGAAAGTTAAGCTAAAGCCCAAAATTCTGTGTCAGTTGTTTGATTCCTTCGTTGGCTCTATTTTAGGATATAGTTCGGAGATATGGGGTTTCGGAAAATCAAAGGAAATAGAGAGAATTCATTTGAAATTCTGTAAGAGATTACTCGGTGTAAGGTTAAACACGAGTTCAAATGCTGTATACGGTGAACTTGGTCGTTATCCTTTATATGTATCTCGCTATGTTAGTATTATTAAGTATTGGCTAAAATTAGCTAATAATAATGATAATATTATAATTAAATCTTTGTATCAACAAGGACTTATTGACTGTGAAGCGGGTCAAAAAAATTGGGTTGCGAGTGTTAAAAATCTATTGAACAATTACGGTTTTGGATTTGCTTTTTATAATGCAGATCAATTGAATATCAAGACATTTCCTTATGTTTTTAAACAAAGAGTCATTGATAATTTTATACAGCAGTGGCATGTTTCAGTTAATAATAGTCCTGTTTTAAACACTTACAGATTTTTGAAAAGTAGTATTGATTATGAAGGTTATTTGGATATTTTACCTTATTCACTAAGATGTAGTTTTTCTAGAATTAGGTTGTCTTCTCATTCTCTTAGAATACAAACTGGCAGATTTGCACAGAATAGATTGATTCGTAATGAGCGAATCTGTTTATTCTGCAATTCTGGGGATATAGAAGATGAATTCCATTTCATATGCGTCTGTCCTAGTTTTGTTGACTTGAGAGTGAAATATCTAAATAAATACTTTATTCAAAGACCTTCAATGTTTAAATTTATAGAATTAATGAAATCAACAAATAAGCATGTTTTGTATAATTTAGTTATATATATAAGAGATGCTCTAAGATTAAGACATTCTTTCAATGAAACTTAACTGATGTATTCATCCTCGTATTGTCACGTGATGTTATATGTTTGTGAATATTTATATGTGACTAAGATGATGTACTATGTACAAATCTGAATAAAATTATGTTCTGTTCTGTTCTGCTACTGAATGCACATACATGGTGATATAGTAATTACATTTTACATCAAATATTTTTTATAACATGCCAACTTCATTCTTTCAAAGGAATGCCATCTTCGATAAGTTATATACATATTTGCTCTACTTGCTTAAATACTGTGATAGTTTTATCTGTTAGGAACAGAACAGAACAGATATTTTATTCAAGACTTATACATAATGTATATCATCTAGTTTACATAGTACATCATGGGATTGACTGGACTTACCTGTTAGGATTGACGATGTTTACCTATTAGTATTGACGGGGTTTACCTGTTAGTATTTATGGGGTTTACCTGTTAGGATTGATGGGGTTTACATGTTAGGATTTATGGGGTTTACATATACCTGTTAGGATTGACGAGGTTTACCTGTTATGATTGACGGGGTTTACCTGTTAGTATCTATGGGGTTTACCTGTTAGGATTGATGGAGTTTATCTGTTAGGACTGACGGGGATATCTGCTAGGGTGGAGAGGTCTTATCCTTACCTGTTAGGATTGATGGGATTCCCGGTGTCCGCATAAGGTGCAAAAGTGTGGTAATAAACCCCCACATCCTTCGGGACCCTAATCCAGTCAAATCCGATGTGTTGGATTCTGTTACAAATAAGATGTACACTTTCGATGTGTAATCATTATTCATCTATATTCGACTTAAATAAGCTTAAATAGGCTCAAACATTTCATTTGTTTACTTAAATTTCACAAAAAGAAACTTTATTAAATATCTCTACAAACCAGTTTGGATCCAGATGATACGACAAGTCATTCTGTGTCTCATCTAGATGTAACCTGTATAGATAGGCAGTTACCAATTTGGTTTGGTTTGAATAATGTCTTTTATTAAATGTCGACTCTTAGTCATGTTTCAAACACATGCATTCGTTAATAGTTTATGATATTTAATAAACGTTCCGATACTATGAATATGCCAAGATTTAAAAGGAGGCAGGTCGGTGGTTTTGATCCCAAACGCTGCTTTGCAACGAATGAGATTAGCCGAAATCATTTTCCTAATATCATGACTCATCATTATGTCATCTCATTCATTGGCGCTATTATGACCTATTCTGTGTCGCAGTGCCGTAAAACCCAACTCACTCACTCACTCACTCACTATGACATATATGCATTTAAAAACATTTTATTGCTGTCTGTATTGTTTGTTTTTGTTTCAAACACATACTTTCATGTTGTGTTCAATTACAGCAAACACGTACTTTCATGTAAATATATTTTATTATGTTTCAAACAAATGTTTTCATTCTTTATTAACGAGTCTTCAACGAGCAAATTTCAAACGTGATCAAGTCTACACTGTTTGTAGAGCACACATGTTGGTTGTCTTACAATGTGTGTGTTAGTCTGTGGTAATTCCAAAAACGCAACTTATCCATAGGTAAAATGTAGGTAAAAGATTGCTAACTCTATAAAAAGTTGTCAACTAATTAATGCGAGTTTCCTCCCTTGTCGATAAGTTTAAATTTATAACTAAAGGCATACTTTCGTGTATATTTCCCGTTTTGAACACAACTAATCATAAAGCGTCTAGATAACAGAGCACAATGTCTTGAAGATCACGTGAGTGAGCTAAATTGTTCGGATATATACCACCACGTGTAATTGTAACCGTGATAATTCAATTCATTCAATGTACAATTTTATAAAGACTATCATTACCTGGCTGCAAAATCATCATCCTGACTACCGAAGCCAAAGTACAAGTTACTGTAGCCATTAAGTTTCATGAACTGTTCAGCGGTCACAGCTACTGCTCCCCCGAAATAGGTATCATAGATAAGTCTGAAATAGGTATCATAGATAAGTCTGAAATAGGTATCATAGATAAGTCTGAAATAGGTATCATAGATAAGTCTGAAATAGGTATGAGAAATAAGTCTGAAATAGGTATCATAGATAAGTCTGAAATAGGTATGAGAAAAAAGTCTGAAATAGGTATAATATATAAGTCTGAAATAGATATGATAGATAAGTCTGAAATTGGTATTACAGATACTTCTGAAATAGGTATCATATATACGTCTGAAATAGATACCACAGATAAGTGAGAAATAAGGACGATCATAGATAATCGTGAAATAAGGATGATCATAGACAAGCGTGAAATAATCAGTATCATAGATAAGCGTGAAATAACTATTTTCATAGATAAGCAGCAAACAAATATCACCGATACGCATAAAAAAGCATAGATAAGCGTGAAATAGGTACCACAGATAAGCATGAAATAGGGACCGTAGATACGCGTGAAATAGGTACCACAGATAAGCATGAGGTAGGGATCATAGATACGCGTGAAATAGGTACCACAGATAAGCATGAGGTAGGGGTTATAGATACGCGTGAAACAGGTACCATAGATAAGTGTGAAATAGGAATTATAGATACGCGTGAAACAGGTACTATAGATAAGTGTGAAATAGGGATTATAGATACATTTGTACACATGAAACAGGTACCATAGATAAGTGTGGAATAGGGATTATAGATACGCGTGAAACAGGTACCATAGATAAGCGTGAAATAGGTGCCAATAGCAGGCCAGGAATAGGGATTATAGATAAGTCCGATATAGGTATTATAGAGAAGCTTGCAACAGTTATCACCGATAAGAAATAGGTATCAAAGATAAACCCGGAATAGCGATTATATATAATAGTCTGATTTAGGTATCATATATGATTCTTAAATAGGCATCACGCAAAGGAAATTTGTACAACAAATAAGCTTGAAATAGGTATTACAGAAAAGCCAAAAACACATACCAAAGACAAGCTTGAAACGGTTATCATAGATAAGCCTGACATAGCTATTGCAGATGAAAAATAGGTATAATATATATGACTGAAATAGAAATTTACAAAATATGTTAAAACGAGCTGCCGCCAGGACTTGAATCAAATAACAGAATCAGAGAACTCTAGATATTCTTAGAACACGTTTAATTGCTTGTTTCCAGTTTTACTTTACTGGGAAACACAAACACGTTAGAGAATATCTCCACTGAGACTGAACACCTTTGCATGTCCTGCTGGTGCTAGTTATTACACTGGTGAGATCTGTGAAACGACACAGCGTGTGCAAGTCCGAACAAGGGTATATCCGGGTATCCCACAGGCACAGCATGTGCAAGTTCGAACAAGGGTATATCCGGTCCTATCCGGATATCCCACAGACACTGCGTGTGCATGTCCGAACAAGGGTATATCCGTGTATCCCACGGACACAGCGTGTGCATATCCGAACAAGGGTATATCCGGATATCCCACAGACACAGCGTGTGCAAGTCCGAGCAATGGTATATCCGTGTATCCCACAGACACAGCGTGTGCAAGTCCGAACAATGGTATATCCGGATATCCTACAGACACAACGTGTGCAAGTCCGACCAAGGGTATATCCGTGTATCCCACAGACACAGCGTGTGCATGTCCTAACAAGGGTATATCCGGATATCCCACAGACACAGCGTGTGCATATCCGAACAAGGGTATATCCGGATATCCCACAGACACAGCGTGTGCATATCCGAACAAGGGTATATCCGTGTATCCCACAGACACAGCGTGTGCAAGTCCCAACAAGAGTATATCCGTATATCCAGCAGACACAGCGTGTGCAAGTCCGAACAAGGGTATATCGGGGTATCCCACAGACACAGCGTGAGCATGTCTGAACAAGGGTATATCCGGATATCCCACAGACACTGCGTGTGCAAGTCCGAACAAGGGTATATCCGTGTATCCCACAGACACGGCGAGTGCAAGTCTGAACAAGGATATATCCGGATATCCAACAGACACAGCGTGTGCAAGTCTGAACAAGGGTATATCCGGATATCCCACAGACACAGCGTGTGTAAGTCTGAACAAGGGTATATTCGGGTATCCCACAGACACAGCGTGTGCAAGTCTGAACAAGGGTATATCCGGGTATCCCACAGACACAGCGTGTGCAACTCTGAACAAGGGTATATCTGGATATCCCACAGAGACAGAGTGTGCAAGTCAGAGCAAGGCAAGTGTATATCCGGGTATCTTGAGTATTTCTGATCCAAACTGTTTGACACGCTGAACGTGTCTTTGAAAAGAAAACAGTCAAAGTCGTAATTAGAAGAAATTTCTAATTTTCTTTTGACTGGCATTTGAATGATAAAGAATTGCTTCTACAGAGTCTTCCATGGCCTAAGATTCATTTGGACATGTGCTAGAATCAATATTCACCAAGTCCTTATTTCTTACATCGATATTCTCCAGTTAATAGTTTACTCCATGAGTATGCATGTAAGAAATAATGACATCATGAATATTACATAGATTAACTGTTATATTGGCGCATGCGCAAACGACTTTTTGGCCCTTGCAGATACTGTCTATATTATATCATAAGCAAACCTGAGAGCAGACCCTAATCAACAAGCTCCTGTATGAGTCATCTGATCTGGTTCGTCTCTGTTCCAAAAGGTGAAGAAAGGTGTATTTGTGGAGTAAATGGTTAAAAGTGTTAAATATTAAACAACTGGAGCCTGTACAAAAAAAATCCATGGCATGCACGTTACCACATTCACGAATACAGCACGTATACACCATTACAAGAACTAAACTGTCTATTTCAACTAATGTCCACTTACTCATAGTTATATTTGCTGTTGCTATGGCACATGTGTTTCGGTACGTCAGCACATCGGTATAGGTTGTTTTCATTGGTCGGAACAAGGTCTACGTCATTGATGACGAAACAGGTAAAATTATCCATCTTGGCAGCAGTTACGAATCCGACATTTTGCAGCAATCCTGTGTTAAAGATGGTCCCTTGTGTCTAAAAGTATAAACAAGTGTTCACACATGTCACATATCCTCAGACGTGTCATAAACATACAAGACACAAAACGTATGACAAACAGAAAGACGAACAGCGGAAGAACAGACAGACAAACGGCGGAGAAGATTGCAACAAATAACAACAATGTTAACTGTACACATTAAACATGGTTTATGTTTGAAAGTGATAACAGCAACAAAACACACATGGATGTCTAACGAAGACAGCTAATATAGAATGGAGGTAAACACCTTAAACACCATGGACTTCTTAGACTTCTTTCAAGTGACCTTGGTGAATGAGTTTAACTCTTTTGTTGCCAAGTATACAGTAAAACCTCCCTATAACGGCCACTAAATTAAATCAAGTATTTTGTTGTAAAGGCAGGTGGCTGCTTAAAGCAATGTGAAAGTAAAACAGCATTCCTATAGGAGCGTTCTGTTTTACTTTCACTTTGCTTTAAACAGCCACCTGCCCTAAATACCTACTAATTAACACAATTTAGTGGCCGTTATAGAGAGGTTCTACTGCAATAATCTGCAAACTTATTGGCATTCTTTGCTTTTATTTTCATTTTCGTTCTATTTGTTACAACAAGAACATACTACATGCGATAGCATCGGATAGTTAATGAGATAGCGATTTACTCGGCGTCTCATCTAGATCCAAACTGTTTACATAGATAATCATAGATAGGATATTAACAGTAAAAGACATTCGAGCTATAGGATGAGAAAAATAATGTCGTACCTACGGTGTGCTGAATATATTTAATGAATGACATAATAGCATTAAGGTGTTCACTATTCATTATTCCCTGCCTATGCGGTACAATTCTAACATGGCCCTTTTCACTAGTAAATGCTCCTTTTCTGTAGATTTATTCAAAGAGGTTGGATCTAAAATAGCCTATGAGGGAATGGTTTGAAGACGGGGTGTCTGATCTGCCCTCTCTGTAAGCGTATATGTGTATACAGGAGGGATTATCGAGGAGATCTAGGGTTCTGATCTGCCTTCACTGTTCGCATAGACGTATATGTGTTTAAAGGCGGGATTTTCGGGCAGATCGGGACTATCTGATCTGCCTTCTCTGTTTGCATAGGCGAGTATGTGTTTAAAGGCGTGATTTTCGAGCAGATCGGAGTTTTCACAATGCTTCTTTTACAAGTAACTGTACTTTCGAAGGTTCTCCTACCTCCAGATTTTGTCTGATCTGCCTTCTCTGTTTGCATAGGCGTATGTGTATATAAGGTTGGATTTATCACAGAAACCATTTATAGATAAAGATTTGAATGAAACTTGGATACTGCTTCAGTTGTAAAACAGAACACATACTCCCTCACCGATTTTCATTAAGGTTGTACATGTACTACAGTATAACCTCTCTTAACCGGAATTCTAGTAGATAATAATTTAGATACTTTCAGGCAGGTGGCTGCTTAATGCAGGGTGAAAGTCATGCAGAAAGCTCCTCTAGGAGCTTTCTGCATGACTTTCACCCTGCATTAAGCTGCCACCTGTCTCCAAGACCGATATTCATACTAAATTTAACTGCCGGTTAAGAGAGGTTTTACTGTATATATAAGTCAGCCTGTCGTGTCGAATCCAACTGTTGACATGTGGAGAATTCTGCCAGTTGTCTCTATTCTAACTGTTCACAGAGATTACAGAAGTTATCACGAATTCGCCCATAGTATGCATGCTGAACATTAAGACATCCTTTTAATTTCCTGTACACGGGAAAGGCAAGAAGGCACGGGCAATATTCAAAATCGCCACGACAGCTTCATTAGTTGAGTTAAAAGGTCAGGACAACTAATGCAGTTAAGAGTTAACTGTGAATAAGACCAGCAGCCGCGTTAACCTGAGGAGGACTTTTCTAAAACATTAACCTTTTCAGTTTGGGTTTGTCTTTGAAAAATGAAGAAGCATATAAACTGTTGGAACTGAAGCAGGTAACACGTTCTGCAGACAAACATACTTAGTATTGAAATGGTAAGTGGTGATTTGAATTGACGGAACGGTGAATCAGTGTGTCTCAACGCTTTCCCTGTTCGGTAGTCATGTAAGAAAAAATAACATAAATATTTTAGCAAACTATTTATAATGTAAAGAGCATTTTTTGCTTTGACAAAAACTGTAGAATCAGATCTCTATCATGCAAAAAAGTAAACAGAGCAGACCTTGGTCAGACGGCTCCTATACGAACCGTATGATCTGGGTGTGCTCTGTTTGCAATGGCGTTTATGTGACAAAAAGGTTTAACCCATTCCCTCATAGGCTATTTTTAGATCCAACCGTTTTGAATAAATCTACCCAAAAGGAGCATAAACTAGAGAAAAGGCAAAAATAGAATTTTGTAGTTCTGAAACCATTGTGATAAATAGAACATTTGCTCCTTAGGTGCAAATGCCCTATTTATCACAATTGTTTCATAAAGTGACTCTTACAGAGGCGTAGAAAGGCGCTTTTATGGAGGAAAGGGTTAATCCTTCTCCAGCTGTAAAGCTAATACTTGCTTAAACTCTGATATCATCAAATATTTATTTTATTCCGCTTCATTCAAGTGTTTAAGAATTTGAGAACTGAGTTGCAAACAGCTTGGACCCTGGTGAGATGCTCAGCTACTTAATATCTCATCCTGATCCTCTCTACTTGCACATGTTAGGCAGGTCGACAATCCATAAGTACTGTAAAGCTTGTCTACATCGACCATCCACACGTATAGTAAAACCTGTCAAAAACGACCATCCATAAATAGAGTAAAAACAACCATTCATAAGTACAGTAAAACCTGAATAAACAACCACCCATAAATAGAGTACAACCTGTCTACAACGACAATCCATAGGCAGAGTAAAACCTTCTACAAAGACCGTCAGTAAACACGGTTGTCACAAAAATCAGTTTTTATAGATACTTCAGTCCCTTGTGGTCTAGTAGTGTCCAGGTGTAGTTTGTAAAACACCACATGCCCTTGTGGGTTTAGCTATTTTATAGTGTCTATTGTACATGCAATTTTGTGTATTTAGCTCTGTGTGAGAGTGGACAGTGGTCAGTTTGGTTAGAGCGGTCACAGGTGAAGCACCTGTAGAGATTTGGGCGTGTGCGAAAGCCTGGAATTTATGTAAGTTTTTGCATATGGTTTTTCTCCATAATTATACGACTGTATATTGTTGCATTTACAAAATTGCATTTGTCCATTTTATGTGCTTTAATTCATGTCCGGTTTTAATGAATATTTGGTTTGCACGAACTGTTAGTAAAAAGTACGTTGTACTTTATTTAGTCCACGTTGGCAGGACTGGCTTGGTAATAGCGTCCTAAATGGAGCCATGACTGTTTGGCCTTAGTATATCCTTTGTGGAACCATGGGCATATATACTTGGTGGAGCCCGTAACATTGCATTTCCTTGGTGGAAGCCATATATTATCCTTGGTGGAAAGACATTGGCGTTGTCCTTAGTGGAGCCCATATGCGTTATCCTTGGTGGAGCCCTTAAGCATATATCCTTTTATACATATACATATCGTGTACACCGTGTAAAGCACGCCTAGAGAATGTGTTATGTACACCTAGAGAAGTTATTTTAAAGGTACTTCTCAGTGATATATATATTGACTTTGTGGACACGTGTAGTGTAAGTTTTGTCACGTGTCGTGTTAAAAAGCTAAGAACAGAACTTTCCTAAGTGGAACTGTGTTGCAGATGAACTGTAGACAATAGCTGAGTGATGAACACTATAGTAGAGAGTTTGAGAGTTATAAACTGTATTGCTTATTTCTCGTGTATGAATAAATGTATGACCGTATACCTGTTGTAAGTATGATGTGAAATCCTTTAAATATACAAAGAATTCTGTATCACAAACTTCGTTTGTGACATTTGGCGATCTCGGCAGGATTTCACAGATACTTTCAACATGTTCTTTTACCAATGAATTTTGTTTTACTGTTTTTAAACTCTGTATATAGTTTCTTGTTGATAGTTTTCGTATTGACATTTGTGGGTACAAATAAGGTATTTTTTTCAACCTCACATTTTCTAAATATGGAGAGGGTTGAAGCACTTATAGAAATAGGAAAAAAGCTTGGGCTTGAAGGAAATGACCTTATACGTTATGTCAGTGAGCAAGAAGATAAACAAATAGAAAGAGAAAAAGAGAAAGAGAATCAAGCGAGAGAAGACAGATTATTAGAGAGAGAGTTAAAAAGGTTGGATATAGAGAAAATGGAGAAAGATAAATCATTACAGTTAGCATTATATGATAAAGAAATTGAGTTAGAAAAGGCTAAGAAATTTGATCCAACCGGCGCAGCAGCCAAGGTATCTGCTGACGTCAGGGCAAAATTACCAAAACTGCCTCATTTTAACGACAAGCAAGACAGTATGGATGCCTATCTCAAGAGATTTGAGAGATTTGCAGAGAGTGCAGGTTGGGGAAAAGATCAGTGGGCTACCCATTTAAGTGCACTTTTACAAGGCAAAGCCTTGAACGTGTACTCCAGAATGTCTCTTGCAGATTCATTTAAGTATGACTCTCTCAAGGAAGCACTTTTACAAAGATTTCAGTTAACCGAGGAGGGGTTTAGATCCAAATTTAGGACTAGTAAGCCAGATGTTGGTGAAACACCACAGCAGTTTGTAGTGAGACTTGAGGATTATTTGCTTAGGTGGATGGGTTTGGCAAAGGTGCCTGAAACATTTGATGGTTTAAAGGATCTTTTCTTAAGAGAACAATTTATGCAGGTCTCTAATAAGAGTTTACAAGTGTTCCTGAAAGAGCATAAGGTTAGATCTGTACATGAAATGACCGTCTTAGCACAACAGTATCAAGAGGCACACGAATTTAATCCTAGTCAGTCTTTTCGAGGACGTGCAAATACCCCACAATATGTTGACAGTGGATCGCCCCAGACGAAGCCCCACCCATCTCAGTCTAATGAGAAGGACCGTGTTTGTTATAACTGTAGGTCTACGTCACATTTTATCAAAGATTGTCCTCAGTTGAAAGAAAAGTCTCCTAAGTTCAAAGCTGGAGCTCTTAGTCAGGTAGAAACGTTTAGAGGTAGAGGTAGATTCAGTAGTAGAGGTAGATATGTTGGTAGAGGAGGTTATCGGGGTGCTAACAATAGAAGTGTCCAGTCTGAAACAAATTCTATTACAGACAATGGTAAAAGAGATGTCGCAAACTTGGTAGTAGAAAATAGCTTAGATAGAGGGTTACAGAATGAGTCAGTAACTTTGGTATGTGGCCAAAAGTTGCCATTTATGACAGCAGCATGTCGAGATGATGACGAATTTGGTTTGGTAAGGAATATGCCCGTTGTAGATGGTTTTATCAATGACCAACATGTCCAGGTGTTAAGGGACAGTGGTTGTTCTGGTGTTGTAGTTCGTAGAAGTTTAGTCGAAGCAGACTGTTTAACAGGAAGAAGTCAGATGTGTGTTTTAGTTGATGGAACGGTTAGAAAATTTCCTGTTGCACGAATCTCGGTTGACACACCTTTTTATGCTGGTCAGTTAGACGCTCTTTGTGCGGAAAGGCCTGTGTATGATCTTATTATAGGTAATGTTCCAGGGGTAAGAGATGCGTCGAATCCAGATGTAAACTAGAAGCGTTGTGGGTCGCCCTCATGGGAAGGTCAGCCCAGAGTGTTTCAGGAGACAAAAGAAAAATCTGAAGTTTCAGGGGCAGTTCAAACCAGAGCACAAAAGGTTAAAGAAGGTAAGCATACTCCTTTAAAGGTATCAGAGCCAATATCTAATGTAAGTGTGGCAGACATAAGAAATGCCCAAGAGATAGACAATAGTTTGGCAAGAGCCAGAGATCTAGCAAACAGTGGTGATATTTTGAAAGGGAAAAACGATAGCGAACAATGGTATGAGAAGGAAAATGGTTTATTGTATAGGAACTTTTACTCTCCAAAGGTAGAGAATGGAAAACGTTTTAGACAGTTACTTGTTCCAGTGGATATGAGGAATCAGGTTTTGCAATTGGCACATGACTCTATATTAGGGGGTCATCTTGGTGTAAGGAAAATGGTCGCAAAGGTATTGTCTGAGTTTTATTGGCCAAGAGTTCAAACTGACATTGCAAAGTATTGTAAATCTTGCGACATTTGTCAAAAAACATTTGCCAAAGGTAAAGTAACTAAGGTTCCCATTGGAGAATTGCCATTAATTGACACTCCCTTTGACAGAGTTGCTGTGGACTTGGTAGGTCCTATTTTTCCGCCTTCAGAAAAGGGGAATCGGTTTATTTTGACCATGGTTGATTTTTCAACAAGATACCCAGAAGCGGTTGCATTGAAACGGATTGATACAGAGACTGTGGCAGAGGCCCTTGTTGATATGTTTAGTCGAGTAGGGTTTCCAAAGGAGGTGTTGAGTGATATGGGAAGACAATTTACGTCGGACACCATGAAAGAGGTAAGTCGATTACTATCTATTAAACAACTTACGACGACCCCATACAATCCTGCATGCAATGGTATGGTAGAGAGGTTTAATGGTACCTTAAAATCCATGTTGAAAAAGATGTGTGCAGAGCAGCCCAAACAATGGGATAGATATATATCACCATTACTCTTCGCATATCGAGAGGCTCCTCAAGAAAGCACAGGGTTTTCTCCCTTTGAGCTTCTCTATGGTCGGACAGTTAGAGGTCCTCTTATGATCTTAAGAGAGTTATGGACAAACAATGTTGTTCTAGATGAGGTAAAAACAACTTACGAATATGTTCTCGACCTTAGAAATAGGTTGGAAGAGACAGTAAAGTCAGCACAGGTAGAATTGTCAAAGAACAAAGCAAGGTATAAGCAGTATGCAGACAGGAAAAGAAGGCCCAGACATGTTGAGGTAGGAGAAAATGTTTTAGTACTTCTTCCTACCGACAAAAACAAGCTATTAATGCAACTCAAAGGCCCTTATGTGGTTACTGAAAAGATAAATGAGTTTGACTATAAGGTCCGAGTGGATGGCAAAGAAAGAATTTATCATATCAATCTACTCAGAAAATATATTGAGAGAAATACAGGGGATAGTTTGAAACCAGTTGAGGTAAAGGCAGGTAAAGATAAAGAGGTTTGTGTTGCCATAGCTATAAATGATGACGAGAACCATGTTGATGAGATACTTTCAGGTGTGATAGATCAGGTTTGTGTTGCTGTGATAGAAGAGACAGATGACGAGTTGCAATCAGACACTGTAACTGAAGAATCAGATCTTCAGAGTAATTCAGAAGAATACTGTAGAAGACAAATGACTGTGAATTTGCCATCTTTAGTGGCAAATGAAACCATAGATGATGTCAAAATTAACCCGGAATTGACAACAGAACAGAGAGGTGAGTTGTTCGAATTGTTGAGAGAATTTCCAGACGTCTTAACAGATGTTCCTGGATATACAAACCTAATTGAACATGAGGTAAAACTCACAACTAGCGTGCCAGTTAGATCAAGACCTTATCCCGTCCCTCATACTATGAGAGAGACCGTTCAAGAAGAAATTCAGAAAATGTTAGAAATGGGTATCATTTATAGAGTTGACTCCCCTTATGCATCCCCTATAGTGATTGTTAAAAAGCTAAGAACAGAACATTCCTAAGTGGAACTGTGTTGCAGATGAACTGTAGACAATAGCTGAGTGATGAACACTATAGTAGAGAGTTTGAGAGTTATAAACTGTATTGCTTATTTCTCGTGTATGAATAAATGTATGACCGTATACCTGTTGTAAGTATGATGTGAAATCCTTTAAATATACAAAGAATTCTGTACCACAAACTTCTGATGGATCTAACAGGTTCTGTATTGATTTTAGAAAACTGAACAAGATAACTATCTTCGATTCAGAACCAGTTGGGAATGCAGATGACATCTTTGCAAAACTTTCTAAGAGTAAGTATCTATCAAAATTGGATTTGACTAAAGGGTATTGGCAAATACCAGTGAAGCAAAGTTGCCAAAAGTATACATCGTTTATATCCTCAGAGGGTTTGTTCGCTTTCAGGAAAATGCCTTTTGGTATGGTTAATGCCGGAGCGACATTTTGTAGAATGATGCGTAAGTTACTTGCAGGTCTGAAAGACGTAGAGAACTTTGTTGATGATGTAATTGAGCACACAGAAGGCTGGAATGACCATATTGCGTTACTAAGGCAACTTCTAGAAAGACTGAGGGAAGCATGCCTGACGGTAAGGCCTTCCAAATGTATGTTTGGGTATTTCCAGCTCAGTTTTCTAGGTCATCTGGTAGGCAATGGTACTCTGAGACCCCTTTTTGACAAAATTGAAGCTATAAGGAATTGCAGTCGTCCAGCAAGTAAGAAACAGATTAGGTCTTTCATTGGTCTGATCGGGTATTACAGAAAATTTATACCCAATTTCAGTACTATTTCCGCCCCTTTGACAGACCTGACGAAAAAGGGATCCCCGAATAAAGTCGTTTGGACTCTCGAGATTGAGAGAGCTTTCAGGTCTCTTATTGGTGCTTTAGTTAAGACCCCCATTCTTTGTCTCCCTGACATGACCCTAGAATTTATAATTCGAACCGACGCCTCAGACGTAGGTCTTGGGGCTGTTCTCTTACAGGAACACGAAGGCACAAAATGTCATACGTCAGTAGGAAATTGCTACCGAGAGAGAGGTCATACTCTGTAATAGAGAAAGAATGTCTAGGTGTTGTTTGGGGAATTCAGAAATTTCAGGTATACTTGTATGGACGGGAGTTTTTACTTGAAACAGACCACCAACCTTTAGTTTATTTGCAAAGGTCCAAGGTAGCAAATGCTAGGCTAATGCGATGGGCGTTAGCGTTACAGATGTACAAATTTCGCATTGTATCCATTAAGGGATCAGAAAACGTAGCAGCAGATTTTTTGAGCAGGCATGTGTAATAGGATTGATTTTTGTAAGTGTGAGATTAAAAATTGATAATTTTTATTCTTGAGAAGGGGGATATGTCACAAAAATCAGTTTTTATAGATACTTCAGTCCCTTGTGGTCTAGTAGTGTCCAGGTGTAGTTTTGTAAAACACCACATGCCCTTGTGGGTTTAGCTATTTTATAGTGTCTATTGTACATGCAATTTTGTGTATTTAGCTCTGTGTGAGAGTGGACAGTGGTCAGTTTGGTTAGAGCGGTCACAGGTGAAGCACCTGTAGAGATTTGGGCGTGTGCGAAAGCCTGGAATTTATGTAAGTTTTTGCATGTGGTTTTTCTCCATAATTATACGACTGTATATTGTTGCATTTACAAAATTGCATTTGTCCATTTTATGTGCTTTAATTCATGTCCGGTTTTAATGAATATTTGGTTTGCACGAACTGTTAGTAAAAAAGTACGTTGTACTTTATTTAGTCCAGGTTGGCAGGACTGGCTTGGTAATAGCGTCCTAAATGGAGCCATGACTGTTTGGCCTTAGTATATCCTTTGTGGAACCATGGGCATATATACTTGGTGGAGCCCGTAACATTGCATTTCCTTGGTGGAAGCCATATATTATCCTTGGTGGAAAGACATTGGCGTTGTCCTTAGTGGAGCCCATATGCGTTATCATTGGTGGAGCCCTTAAGCATATATCCTTTTATACATATACATATCGTGTACACCGTGTAAAGCACGCCTAGAGAATGTGTTATGTACACCTAGAGAAGTTATTTTAAAGGTACTTCTCAGTGATATATATATTGACTTTGTGGACACGTGTAGTGTAAGTTTTGTCACGTGTCGTGTTAAAAAGCTAAGAACAGAACTTTCCTAAGTGGAACTGTGTTGCAGATGAACTGTAGACAATAGCTGAGTGATGAACACTATAGTAGAGAGTTTGAGAGTTATAAACTGTATTGCTTATTTCTCGTGTATGAATAAATGTATGACCGTATACCTGTTGTAAGTATGATGTGAAATCCTTTAAATATACAAAGAATTCTGTATCACAAACTTCGTTTGTGACAACGGTAAAACCTTCTACGACAACCATCAGTAACTACAGTAAACCATTCTAAAACAACCGTCAGTAAGCACAGTAAAACCTTCAATTACAACCGTCAGTACGCACAGTAAAACATTCTACAACAACCATCAGTAACTACAGTAAAACGTTCTACAACAACCGTCAGTAAGCACAGTAAAACATTCTTCAACAACCGTCAATAAGCACAGTAAAACATTCTTCAACAACCGTCAGTAAGCACAGTAAAACATTCTACAACAACCGTCAGTGAGTACAGTAAAACATTCAATTACAACCGTCAGTAAGCACAGTAAAACATTCTACAACAACCGTCAGTAAGCACAGTAAAACATTATTCAACAACCGTCAGTAAGTACAGTAAAACATTCTACAACAACCGTCAGTGAGTACAGTAAAACCTTCAATTACAACCGTCAGTAAGCACAGTAAAACCTTCAATTACAGCCGTCAGTAAGCACAGTAAAACCTTCTACAACAACCGTCAGTAAGCACAGTAAAACATTCTACAACAACCGTCAGTAAGTACAGTAAAACATTATTCAACAACCGTCAGTAAGCACAGTAAAACATTCTACAACAGCCGTCAGTAAGTACAGTAAAACATTATTCAACAACCGTCAGTAAGCACAGTAAAACATTCTACAACAACCGTCAGTAAGTACAGTAAAACATTCTACAACAACCGTCAGTAAGCACAGTAAAACCTTCAATTACAACCGTCAGTAAGTACAGTAAAACATTCTACAACAACCGTCAGTAAGCACAGTAAAACCTTCAATTACAACCGTCAGTAAGCACAGTAAAACCTTCAATTACAACCGTCAGTAAGCACAGAAAAACCTTCAATTACAACCGTCAGTAAGCACAGTAAAACATTCTACAACAACCGTCAGTAAGCACAGTAAAACCTTCAATTACAACCGTCAGTAAGCACAGTAAAACATTCTTCAACAACCGTCAGTAAGTACAGTAAAACATTCTTCAACAACCGTCAGTAAGCACAGTAAAACCTTCAATTACAACCGTCAGTAAGCACAGTAAAACATTATACAACAACCGTCAGTAAGCACAGTAAAACATTCTACAACAACCGTCAGTGAGTACAGTAAAACCGTCAATTACAACCGTCAGTAGGCACAGTACAACCTTCAATTACAACCGTCAGTAAGCACAGTAAAACCTTCAATTACAACCATCAGTAAGCACAGTAAAACATTCTACAACAACCGTCAGTAAGTACAGTAAAACATTCTACAACAACCGTCAGTAAGCACAGTAAAACCTTCAATTACAACCGCCAGTAAGCACAGTACAACCTTCAATTACAGCCGTCAGTAAGCACAGTAAAACATTCAATTACAGCCGTCAGTAAGCACAGTAAAACCTTCAATTACAGTCGTCAGTAAGCACAGTAAAACCTTCAATTACAGCCGTCAGTAAGCACAGTAAAACCTTCAATTACAGTCGTCAGTAAGCACAGTAAAACATTCAATTACAGCCGTCAGTAAGCACAGTAAAACATTCTACAACAATCGTCAGTGAGCACAGTAAAACATTCAATTACAACCGTCAGTAAGCACAGTAAAACCTTCAATTACAGCCGTCAGTAAGCACAGTAAAACATTCTACAACAACCGTCAGTAAGCACAGTAAAACCTTCAATTACAGCCGTCAGTAAGCACAGTAAAACATTCTACAACAACCGTCAGTAAGCACAGTAAAACCGTCAATTACAGCCGTCAGTAAGCACAGTAAAACATTCTACAACAACCGTCAGTAAGCACAGTAAAACCTTCAATTACAGCCGTCAGTAAGCACAGTAAAACATTCTTCAACAACCGTCAGTAAGCACAGTAAAACCTTCAATTACAGCCGTCAGTAAGCACAGTAAAACATTCTACAACAACCGTCAGTAAGCACAGTAAAACATTCTTCAACAACAGTCAGTGAGTACAGTAAAACATTCTACAATAATCGCCATTTAGTACAGTAGTACGTCTACAGCAACCGTCAGTAAGTAGAGTAAAAACCTCTATATCGACCATCCATAAGTACAGTAAAATCGTCTACAGCAACCATCATTAAGTACAGTAAAACCTTCTACATCGACCGTCTACCAGTACAGAAAACCGTTTTACATTGACCGTCTATCAGTACAGAAAACCGTTTTACATCGACCGTCTATCAGTACAGAAAACCGTTTTACATTGACCGTCTATAAGTACAGGACAAAACTTTTACATTGACGTCTAAAATCAAAACTGGTTGACACGCTATTTGTAAGTTTGCAAAGTAGATCCAAATGTAAAGTAGATCCAATTGTAAAGTAGATCCAATTGACTTTTCTTTGTATTTTGAAAATTAATGAACGAAACTTGTGCTAAAATGAGTGGCAAGTCCACTAAACATTCAGATGCCAAGTTGATACACGTAGTTTGGTGAATGTAGTCACAGTTGTAGGATAGATTCATGTAAAAAGTAGAATAGATAAACAGTAAACATGAGTCAACCTTTTCAATTTCAGATTAAACACATTGTTTTAACAGCACGCGTTTTCATTTACATTTGTATACATGTATATTGAACCCGTCCTACACGAACTTACTTGCATCAGTCCAAATCGTGTCTGATTGAAAACCAAATATGCTTTTTATAATCTTGTCTTAGCAATGAACTCAGAGAATACTTGTAAATGAAAGCCGATGAGCAGTTGACTCAGTGGTGTTTCAGAGAAGATAACTCACCATTTCAGCGACAAAGATTGTGTAGTGGAGCTGCTGCTTCTGCAGGAACGCGTGCATATAGGGTAGGAATATCTTCAACTGGTCTTGCCTCTCTCTGAAACATACAATAAACCAAGCATCTTCAACTGGTCTAGTCTCTCCCTTTAACATACAATGAACATATCATCTTCAGCTGGTCTGGTCTCTCTCTTAAACATACAATGAACAAGTTATCTCCAGCTGGTATGGTCTCTCTCATAAACATACAATGAACAAACCATCTCAAGTTGGCCTGATCTCTCCCTTAAAAGTAAATGAACAAATCATCCGCAGCTGGCATGGTCTCTCCCTTAAACGTACAATGAACAAATCATCTTCAGCTGGCCTGGTCTCTCCCTATATTAAAAACATTCAACGCATTTAGCAACTTCATCTGACCCGACCTCTCTCTTAAACATAAAAAACAAAGCATCTTTAGCTGGCCCGGTCACTCTCTTAAACATAAATAAACAAAGCATATTTAGCTGACCCGGTCACTTTCTTAAATATAAATAAACTAAGCATCTTTAGCTGGCCCGGCCACTCTCTTATAAACATAAAACAGCATCCTCACTGACTAGTCTCTCTCTTAAACATGCATAACAATAAACAAAGCATCTTTAGCTGACCCGACCACTCACTTACATATACAACAATCAAAACATCTTCATTTGGTCCACTCTTACACACACCCTCACAGTTAAATAGATAACACAATTCAAAACAATTACATGTATGTAGTGATTCAAGGTGTCTTGCATAGCGATTTCTTTTTTAATTTCATCGTGCAGGTTTATTTCATTTTATTCTGAGGTATCTTATAACCAACCGACTTTTTTACATCGACTTGCAACTATTTCAACACAATTAATAAATTGGTGACAACATTTGAAAACAGAGTTGTCCCAGATGAGATACACTCTTACTCCAAACTGTTTGACATTCTATATTCACTTATTGACAAGAATGAAAGAGAACCATTATTTGAAAATATATGTTAAATCGATAGTTCAATAAGATGGAAACACTGAGTATTAATAAAGTCAGCCCTTTTCTGCCATAAAACTTCGATCTGTTGCATGTGTTGGCCTATTTCCTATTTAAAAGTATTGCCCATGTGTCAAACAGCTTGGATCCTAATGACACGTCATCCTAATGACACGTCATCCTAATGACACGTCATCCTAATGACACGTCGTCCTAATGACACGTCATCCTAATGACACGTCATCCTAATGACACGTCATCCTAATGACACATCCTAATGACACGTCATCCTAATGACACATCCTAATGACACGTCATCCTAATGACACGTCATCCTAATGACACATCCTAATGAGACAACGCGTCACTCTGTGTCTCTTCTGTATCCGAGCGGTTTGCAAGTGACATTCATGTCGCGATCGCCACAATAGGGAGTAAAAGATGTACGAAGATGTCCAACACATCGCGATATTTTACTACGTTACACGCGCCCACATGTACGTCTTACCTGTATGGCACGATCACAGCAAGACGTTCTCTAGACTGGCAGTTAGGAGGTACAAATGTCCCTCCCGGAAGTACATTCCGCAGTATGCTTGAGTTTCTCTGTAATTCTTTGATTCGTAGTTCTGCATCCACCTTCGGTTCTGTAAACGAAATATCAAGGGTTAATGGAAAGCCTGTACTAACTACAATGTATGTGGCGAACTCATGGTGACATTTGCAAACCTTTAAGATCCAGATGAGACGCCGAGTAACTCGGCAACTCATCAGGTCTCCGACTGTTTGAAACTCTGATACCGTTTCTCAATAGATATGAAACCAAAATCAACTACGACAATTTTAGGAAAGCACTTATTTTGAATGCTTATAAAGGTTAGATAATGCAGTAACTGTAGTCTTGAACTTATTCCTCCGTATACTCGTATGATTGCATGCAATCCCTTTTATTCGAGATTTGGAGTAATCCTTCTCAACTTAGTGCGATTTGGTTTACATTTGCAAACTACTGGGTCGAGATGAGACGAGATTGACATGCAGCCAATAGTTCTACAACAAATGAACGATTCGAGTGTACGTAAAACTTGTAACAGATAAGGGTTTTAGCTGACTTTATTTTCTCAGCATGAGAAAGAGTAAAACTAATTTTATTGCAAAACTGTCATCTGTAAAGAATTCTGATGCTGTCTTCTATTTTATTTCTGTTCAGGAATACAAACAGGGCGTCAAGCAGTTAAATCGGATGAGGCATTACATTTTCGGTGTCTGCTCTATGTGTATGTTGTTATATTGTCGGTGTCTGCTCTGTGTGTATACTGTTATATTGTCGGTGTCTACTGTGTGTATACTGTTATATTGTCGATGTCTGCTCTGTGTGTATACTGTTATTGTCGGTGTCTGCTCTGTGTGTATAATGTTATATTGTCGGTGTCTGCTCTATGTGTATACTGTTATTGTCGGTGTCTGCTCTGTGTGTATACTGTTATTGTCGGTGTCTGCTCTGTGTGTATACTGTTATATTGTCGGTGTCTGCTGTGTGTATACTGTTATTGTCGGTCTCTGCTCTGTGTGCATACTGTTATATTGTCGGTGTCTGCTCTGTGTGTATACTGTTTGTCTGCTCTGTGTGTATGCTGTTTGTCTGCTCTGTGTGTATGCTGTTTGTCTGCTCTGTGTGCATACTGTTTGTATCCTCTGTATGTATACTGTTTGTCTGCTCTGTGTGTATGTTGTTATATTGTTGGTGTCTGCTCTGTGTGTATGTTATATTGTCGGTGTCTGCGCTGTGTGTACATGTATACTGTTAATGTGGGTGTCTGCTCTATGTGCATAATGTTATATTGTCGGTGTCTGCTCTGTGTGTATGTTGTTATATTGTCGGTGTCAGCTGTGTGTATACTGTTATTGTCTGTGTCTGCTCTGTGTGTATGTTGTTATATTGTCGGTGTCTGCTCTGTGTATACTGTTATATTGTCGGTGTCTGCTCTGTGTGTATACTGTTATTGTCGATGTCTGCTCTGTGTGTATACTGTTATATTGTCGGTGTCTGCTCTGTGTGTATACTGTTATTGTCGATGTCTGCTCTGTGTGTATACTGTTATATTGTCGGTGTCTGCTCTGTGTGTATACTGTTATATTGTCGGTTTCTGCTCTGTGTGTATACTGTTATTGTCGATGTCTGCTCTGTGTGTATACTGTTATTGTCGGTGTCTGCTCTGTTTGTATACTGTTATTGCCGATGTCTGCTCTGTGTGTATACTGTTATTGTCGGTGTCTGCTCTGTGTGTATGCTGTTATAGTGTCGGTGTCTGCTCTGTGTCTATACTGTTATTGTCAGTGTCTGCTCTGTGTGTATACTGTTATTGTCGATGTCTGCTCTGTGTGTATGCTGTTATAGTGTCGGTGTCTGCTCTGTGTCTATACTGTTATTGTCGGTGTCTGCTCTGTGTATACTGGTTTTTTTTTGGGGGGGGGGGGGTTTCCCCTGTCTGCGGCGTATTCATGCCCGAGTTTCGCCGATCGCCCACAGTCACCTCCGCTGGCCCACCGCTACGCGTCGTACTCGTTTCTTGCCTCCTCATACTCAGCGTTGTATATGGTTACTCGTGATTTCGTCTCCACGGTTTCATCTCCGAGTTGTCAATCCTAGTCATGGTTCTCCGAGTGCTTTCACACTCATGTTCGGATAGGCTGCCTCTTCATATGCTGGTGGAATATACTCTGCACTTCATCGCACATACACAGCTCTTTTCCAATCGGGCTATGCACTTTCGGACTCATTGTGAAAAGCCGTGTCGCAAGTCAATATGGGCTACTGACTACTTTTCGGGCACTTCAAGCTTCACAGACAGTTTTTCTCAGACTCCGTGTGGGTGGGAGACAAAGAAAAGCATCTCTGAAATTTTCCGACCGGACCGGGATTTGAACCCCGGACCTCCGGATTGACAGTCAAGCGTGTTACCACTAGACCACCTCTCCACCCTTGTGTATACTGTTATTGTCAGTGTCTGCTCTGTGTATACTGTTATTGTCAGTGTCTGCTCTGTGTATACTGTTATTGCCAGTGTCTGCTCTGTGTGCATACTGTTATTGTCAGTGTCTGCTCTGTGTGCATACTGTTATTGTCGGTGTATGCTCTGTGTATACTGTTATTGTCGGTGTCTGCTCTGTGTATACTGTTATTGCTGGTGTCTGCTCTGTGTGTATACTGTTTGTCTGCTCTGTGTGCATACTGTTTGTCTGCTCTGTGTGTATACTGTTTGTATCCTCTGTGTGTATGCTGTTTGTCTGCTCTGTGTGTATACTGTTTGTCTGCTCTGTGTGTATACTGTTTGTATCCTCTGTGTGTATGCTGTTTGTCTGCTCTGTGTGTATACTGTTTGTCTGCTCTGTGTGTATACTGTTTGTATCCTCTGTATGTATACTGTTTGTCTGCTCTGTGTGTATGTTGTTTGTCTGCTCTGTGTGTATACTGTTTGTCTGCTCTGTGTGTATACTGTTTGTCTGCTCTGTGTGTATACTGTTTGTCTGCTCTGTGTGTATGTTGTTTGTCTGCTCTGTGTGTATGATGTTTGTCTGCTCTGTGTGTATGTTGTTTGTCTGCTCTGTGTGTATACTGTTTGTCTGCTCTGTGTGTATGCTGTTTGTCTGCTCTGTGTGTATACTGTTTGTATCCTCTGTGTGTATACTGTTTGTCTGCTCTGTGCGTATACTGTTTGTCTGCTCTGTGTGTATGATGTTTGTCTGCTCTGTGTGTATGCTGTTTGTCTGCTCTGTGTGTATACTGTTTGTCTGCTCTGTGTGTATGCTGTTTGTCTGCTCTGTGTGTATGCTGTTTGTTTCCTCTGTTTGTATATTGTTTGTCTGCTCTGCGTGTATGCTGTTTGTCTGTTCTGTGTGTATGCTGTTAGTCTGCTCTGTGTTTATGTTGTTAGTCTGCTCTGTGTGTATACTGTTCGTCTGCTCTGTGTGTATACTGTTTGTCTGCTCTGTGTGTATGTTGTTTGTCTGCTCTGTATGTGTGTTGTTTGTCTGTTCTGTGTGTATGCTGTTTGTCTGCTCTATGTGTATACTGTTTGTCTGCTCTGTGTGTATGCTGTTTGTCTGCTCTGTGTATATGCTGTTTGCAAACATATATCAAGGGTTTGCCCTGGCCGTTCCATGCTCAATAAATGAATGACCGCTTAGGACAGGTTCTACTGTACATGTATTGAGTTGTACGAACCCCAACCTTTAGCCATTGCGAAAAAGTGTAAACTCAGATCAGTCACGTATAAAACGGGTTGCTCGGTCATTTTTTACACTATCACATAATGCTAGTAAATCATGGGCGGTAAAATGTGTACAATCAGATCAGCCGCGTAATGACGGGGTGTCGGGTTAGTTATTACACTATCACACATGAAAGCAAAACAGAAGAGGCTAAATAGCGGGTGGCAGGTGCGGATCCAGGATTTCAGATTGGGGGGGGGGGGGGGGAGTATAAATTATTTTGGAAGGGGGGGGGGTGCGTAGATTTTTATGTTTGATGACATCACATAAATAAATAGTGTGTTTGTAATACATGTTTGTAATACATGTTGAACAAGATGTGTTTGTGAAACACTATGCCCCCTCATATATTTGACCTCTGACCTTGACCTCTGACCTTGACCTTGACATGTCACCCCTCAAAATGTGCAGCCTCATGAGATACACAAGCATGCCAAATATCAAGTCTCTATCTCTACTGGTCCAAAAGTTATGGCCAATGTTAAAGTCGGCGATTTGACCCATATATTTGACCTCTGACCTTGAAGGATGACCTTGACCTTGACACGTCACCCCTCAAAATGTGCGGCTTCATGAGATACATATGTATGCCAAATATCAAGTCTCTATCTATACTGTCTCAAAAGTTATGACCAATGTTAAAGTTGCTGACAAACAAACAGACAAACAGACAAACAGACAGACAGGGCAAAAACAATATGCCCCCCGACTATCGTCTATGGGGGCATAAAAAGAGCTTAATTGGGTGAGGGAAATAAAGGACTCCTACTGAATCATTGTTTTATTGATTTTTAGTAGATACAACGACCACTAAATTACATAAATTATTTTGTGTTAAAGGCAGGTGGCTGCTTAAAGCAAGGTGAAAGTAAAACAGAACGCTCCTATGGGAGCGTTCTGTTTTACTTTCACCTTGCTTTAAGCAGCCACCTGCTCTAAATACCAACTAATAAACACAATTTAGTGGTCGTTATAGAGACGTTTTACTGTATATATATCTAATATATTACTAAAAATTGTTTTGGCAATTTTAGGGGGTGTACGCCGGCTCCGCCCCCTCTAAATCCGCGCCTGCGTGGTGATAGGTGTTAAATCTGATCAGATGCTGCATTTAAACACGTTCACTGGTTTGGTTCTGCACTGTTTGTACAGACTGAGACTGCTGCCGAGTACCTGCTTACACTCTATTTACGTGTAACTGTTTATTCCATATATACGCATCTTAAAGTCATTGTAACTAACGTAAATCCAGATCAGACGGCTCCTGTTAGGGTCTGCTCTATTTGCTTATGGAATAATACGTATAATTGTGTTTCTACATTTTTCGCTATGGACAAACGTTTCAGTGTTAATAAGTCACTGTAATAAATGAGTTAACTCTGATCCTGCTAATCGTGTCTGTAGTCCCATTAACAAACAGTCTGGATCCAGATGAAACACCAAGTAAGTCCCATTAACAAACAGTCCGGATCCAGATGAAACACCAAGTAAGTCCCATTAACAAACAGTCTGGATCCAGACGAGACTCCGAGTAAGTCCCATTAACAAACAGTCTGGATCCAGACGAGACCCCGAGTGAGTCCCATTAACAAACAGTCCGGATCCAGATGAAACACCAAGTAAGTCCCATTAACAAACAGTCTGGATCCAGACAAGACCCCGAGTAAGTCCCATTAACAAACAGTCTGGATCCAGATGAAACACCAAGTAAGTCCCATTAACAAACAGTCCGGATCCAGATGAAACACCAAGTAAGTCCCATTAACAAACAGTCTGGATCCAGACGAGACTCCGAGTAAGTCCCATTAACAAACAGTCTGGATCCAGACGAGACCCCGAGTGAGTCCCATTAACAAACAGTCCGGATCCAGATGAAACACCAAGTAAGTCCCATTAACAAACAGTCTGGATCCAGACAAGACCCCGAGTAAGTCCCATTAACAAACAGTCTGGATCCAGATGAAACACCGAGTAAGTCCCATTAACAAACAGTCCGGATCCAGATGAAACACCGAGTAAGTCCCATTAACAAACAGTCTGGATCCAGATGAGACACCGAGTAAGTCCCATTAACAAACAGTAAAGTGTTCACTATTTACTTCATGAATATTCATGTAAGAACTAATGACAATACGAATATTGATTACCTAATATTGTTTACAAATGCATATAAACAAAGGAGTGTTGTCAGATCTATATTAATCCATAAGCAATTAGATCGTACATGTACCTGGATCAGATGATTCCTACAGGAGCCGTCTGATCTATGTCTACTCTGTTTGCGAAGATGTTCAAATGCGTCTCTGTCAGAAGTTGGGTTAATCAATCATCACCCGTGCAGTTTACTTTTCAAACAGCGTCTAATCGATATTCAAACAGTTTGATACTGTATGTATTTTGTAACAATAGAAAAGAAAATTCGGTTCTGAAACCTGAAGCAGATTGCATCCCTTTCAGACGACAATACGCACCAGTGAACGCGTTAAATGAAACAAACGTTACCGTTAAACTGCCTTTGACTGATTGGAAATTGAGAACCAATTGTATAAATCCACTAACTGGTGCACTTCTTTGACCATTTACACCATGAATATTCATGTAAGAAATATTGACATCATGAATACTAATTAGATTATTCATTACTATAACACATGGACACAGGAAGTTTTGACAATGACAGAAACTGTAGAATCATATTTTATTAATTCATAAGCAAACAGAGCAGATCCTGATTAGACTGCTCCCACACGGCCGTCTGGTCTGGGTCTACTCTGCTTGCAAACGATTTAAAAAGCAAAGGGTTAAGTTCGGCGTTCACTAATTTACTTGTACTGCGATCAGTTGGATCTTTTAGAGCATCTATTAGATCCAACTAATCGCAGTACAGGTAAAGTAGTATTCTATAAATGGAATTGTACTGAGATCAGAGGGATCTATAAATAGAAAAACGAGAACATAGTTGCATACATAAAGTGTACATATGTATCCCTTCCATTACTTTCAGTTTCAACAGTGGATCACACTCTTTATTATTTACTTCATAAATATGCATGTAAGAAAACGTAATATCATATGACATCATGACTATTCCTTCATTTAACATAATTATATGCGCTTTTTAACGCCTTTGAAAACAGTGTATACCAAGATCAGAATATCATGTAGAAACCGCCTGACCATGGTATCTATGCTATGTGCGCTTAACGAGTAATTTCTCTCAAAAGTCTCATCTAAACCCTCATCTAGTCGAACGTAGTCAACACTACATCCGATTCAAAATTGAACAGACACTCTTTGTTATCTTAGCGAGGTAATTGTTAAAGTGACTGTTCTTACCTAGGTCAGGCGGAAGTTCGGGGCACAGTGGTTTTCCTGTTGTTTGGGGCCATGCATGTCGCATGTGGTACACTACAGTCCGGTTGTTTTGTTTCGCCGACAAATATCCATGCGGTTTGAATGCCAGTGGTTTCTCGTTCTTCAGAGTTAAACACAGAGCCCCTAGCATCACTATTACTATCCCTATCAGTTTATTCCAGCCAAAACTACCCTTACAGGAGCAGTCCACATCCATAACTAAATCTCCAAACAAGACAGATGGCCACTACTTTAATTTCCTTTTAGCACTGGGTTAATTATTCTGCAGAAATGTCAACTGCTACAAGTTTAAAGATGATTTCCTCCTGACTTAAGTATATATCAAACAGCCTGGCTCCTGATATCATCCGGATCATGTTATCGCACGTTCACCCTTAGACTGGGGTGAGTTATATAAACAAACGAGACAAACAAGAACAAACGTACTACACGTGTGTTTAAAGAAGAAACATACTACCCAAAATCAGGCTTAAACCTGTACAATACACAGGAAAATAACGCCTTTGTGGCATAAAGGTAAACGAATGCACCGTTATCGGAAAATAATTCAATTTAAAAAACCCGTTAACGGGTGTTTAGTGGGGTATGTTCTATAAATAGACGGGCAATACAATATAAAACTTTCTGTGCCAGCATTGTGTCGTCTGCTGTACATTTTTTTCGTCTGCTTCAAGTTTTATAGTGAGTTATTTTTTTTCAGTTTCTTTATAAAAAAAAAACCTAGTTTGGATCCTCATTTGGCGCCGTTTTACTTCTTCTTCTTCTTTAAGATTACTACACTCCCTCATTACATTGAGGATTATGTATAGGCGCTGGTTTAAAAACATTAAAATATATTGAAAAGTACTAAAAGTTTTAAAAGCGACATGTTTCAGAACTTGTGCTAGATAGAACTTTATACATGATAAGAACAACATCAAACATGATAAAGATAAGAATTTAAACATGATAAGTGGTAAAACTTTATAAGTGACCAAGCGTCTCAACTTGATTCAAACTGCTTGCATATGCTATCACTTAATTCTACTCAAAAAGGACAAAGGTGACACATACGGGTCCTGTTTTCAGACATGCATTCAGTTAACAGTAACCGGTACAACTTTATGCAAATGTTCACAAACCTGAAGACGGAAATGCTTGGATTATTTGCAACGTTAAGAATAATCGCAACATTTCGGTCTTAATTTTTGCGAACTGTTGTATAAAACTGTAATGGTTACTTTTAACTAACTGAGACTGAACTATACAGTAGAATCTGTCTAAAGTGACCATCAAACGATATCTAGTTATGAGTCTGTAGGGCAGGTGGTAGCTTAATTCAGGTCAACACTAATGCAAAAAGCTCATATAAAAGTTTCTGTAGTACCTGTATTCTGTATTAAGCAACCACCTGTTTTTAGGACTCCTATGTTCCATAAATGAATGTCCACTTAGGACAGGTTCTACTGTACTTTATAATTACTGCTTAACCCATTACCTCATAGGCTATTTTTAGATATAACCTCTTTGAATAAATCTACCGAAAAGGAGCATTAACTAGGGAAAAGGAAAATTTTAGAATTCTGTAGTTTGAAACCGTTGTGATAAATAGAGCAATTGCTCCAATGCTCTATTTATCACAATAGTTTCACAAAGTGACTTTTACAGAGTCGTCAAAAGTCGTCACTATGAGGGAATGGGTTAAGTATCATGTTGTACTCTAGTTTACAATCTTTTTCTAGCGTACGAGCGTGCGTCGCCAAATTGCTGAGATACTGTCCAAGTAATGACGCCATGTCGGTTGTAACTCTTTACCTCGTAGACATTCCTTAATCAACCATGGGATCATGGATATTTATTACCTTAATGTTTCATAATGATACACAGGATAGCTTACCATCACAAAAACTATATGTATATTCCTTAGGCAAACTGAGCAGACCCTGATCAATGGACGTCTACAAGAGTCGTCTGATCTGGATCTACTCTGGTTACACAGGCCTGAAGAGGGAGTCTATTAAATAAAGGGTTAACGTTAACGTCTCTTCAATAAACGCATATTTTCATTAAAATAAAAAACAATGATGTGTATTATGTTCAATTACTTCTTGAAAAATGTTAGTTTGAACTTATATCACAAAATGTCTCTGTCGTACAAAATAAACCGTTTTTTTTGTTATACGGCCTACACACTAAAACGCAACCTAATAAATACTAACACATCGGCGAATAACATCGGTGTCATCTATATCAAACACATGAAAGCGTTGTCTAATGTAGCATTTATTTGATCAGTTTTATACACATCTTTTCTGCATATAAACATATTGCTTATGTAATGTTTAGGCATTTACAGAGCGCGTTTGAGATGCTGATTATCGCTTTAAATTAACTGTCTCTGCTCAACATATTATAACGCAGGTATTCCCTATGCTCGACAACCTTGGGAGATTTCTGGGCATACACTGACAAATACTTATGAGCTTGCTGTAACACAAGAACACACTTGATACATCAACTCGTATAAACACGTGTCTTCTGTTTAACCCTTTCCCTCATATTGACGACTTTTGACGACTCTGTAAAAGTCACTTTGTGAAACCATTGTGATAAATAGAGCATTTGCTCCTATAGGAGCAAATGCTCTATTTATCACAATGGTTTCAAACTACAAAATTCTAAAATTTTCCTTTTCTCTAGTTGATGCTCCTTTTTGGTAGACTTATTCAAAGAGGTTGTATCTAAAAATAGCCTATGAGGTAATGGCTTAACGCATTGCCACTTGAATACGTATGTTTACACATTTGCAAATGTGATATCAAGCGTTTGAATTATAACGACACCCTGACTGAAACTGGCAGCATCTCCCCGACTTCTAAAACCCAGACTCAAGCCAGACTCCCGTCAGTCTGTCCCCAGCCAGTCTCCAGCTGGTCTCCCGCCGGTCACCCCTTAACTAGAATTTAGCTCTATATTTATACAGTTAGTGAACCAGGAAATGTTAACCAAATTGTATAATCGACCTTTAGCTTGTATATCAATCGATACATTTTAAATGGTAATTTCTTCTTTCAAAAAGCCGAGTACTCTCAACCTGCTGCCAATCTCCATATTTACATGACAATATTACACAAACAGAACAGACCCGTGTAAGAGCTGTCTGATCAGAGTCTGCTCTTTTTGCTTACCGAATAATATAGAATCGATCCTACAGTTTTTCCAGGGCCAACATTCATGTTCATACGCGACTATAAAAAACAGTTAATTAATATTCATCGTCATAGTTTCTTTAATGAATATTCATAAAATAAAGAGTTAACACCGCATTCATTTTACAGACAGTTCCAAATAAATCGGCTCACCATGTAACAAGAAGTAAACTGTTTGCAAAATTCATCACAAACATGGCTATATCGATCTAAAGAAAATGCATAGTGCACGTAATTCACGTGCTCATCGTACATGGCATTTCACTGTGCTGTTGAATTCGTTCGTTAACGTGTGACTGCGGAACCAAAACTATCAATCTGCTTAACCTATTATCCAAAGGTCCAGATAAGATGCATAAAATAAAACATTTTTAAGAATAACTACTTTATTTCTCCACCAATCCCTATGTTGTGACGACTCTTTAGAATCGTCTCGAAGAGGCCATTCTAAAGAGTGGTCACAACATAGGCTTTAGCGGAGAAAAGACGATTGATATTTAAATACGCAACTTTATATGCTCTGCTATTATCAGTATAATTTATTCAATATATTACTTATTTGTGTTTGTCAGGACCGAACATGTCAGTTAACCCTTAGAATGCGGAACACCAGTGTGCTGACAGTTGCAAAGTGTAGACCAGGGTCAAACAAATATTGGTATTATAGTTCAACTGGAGTGTCAATCTATCGTTAGAAATTTTTATATCATGTGATGAGTTATACCATGAAGGTCTTCTAAAACATGTAGGTAAACTATATTTGACCCACACCCACACGCACGCACGCACGCACGCACACCCCCCCCCCCCCCCCACACACACACACACGACATTCGGATTCAAAGTGATTGTGATTAATCTCTGAGATTAACTCATTAGACAGTAGGATTCAAAGTGATTGATCTCTGATAGCGATCACAATAGAAATGACCCTTGGTATGGATGGTACTCAGGAGTCGACACCCACCCACTGTCATCCCATACCCACCTCCCTTCTACCCCTACAACAAAAATGGATTATGAAAATAACCCCTCGAAACTATATATTTAGTCAAGAATATATATATTGATGGACAGGGTTCTGCTTAATACATAATAAAAATCACGCAGAACATTTCTGACTGACCTTCAGCATGCATTAGGTTTCCATTTGTCTTAAAATAGACACTGATGCTAATTTAGAACGATATTACTGTATGGTTATAATTGGAAATGCCTTTTTATGTCAAATTCATGTAGTAAAATGTAGGGAACCATTTTCAGTACACATGCACGCATTTAGTACGGATGGACGACTAAAAAGAGGTATAACAGACCGTTTTCTGACACATACTGTTTTCTAACCCGTACTGTTTTCTAACTCATACTACATGTATTTGCTAACACATACATTCTTCCGCACATACTTATTTCTTACACATACTGTTTTCTTACACATACTGTTATCTAACACACACTGTTTCTCACACATACTGCTTTCTCACACATATTTTTTTCTAACACTTATAGTTTTCTAACACATGCTGTTGTTTTCAAACATATTTTTTCTCATAGATACTGCTCTCTTTTCTTGAATCGACTAATGGAAAAGGAGGTGCCATCAATTAGAGAACCTGAAGAAATTGTAGGATATGGTTCGCCGTGATGGTAGTTTTAACAGTATAAACTTGTATAAACCGTCTTTGATCTAATTACCGTCCATTCCAACTTTTACACATCAAATGCTGAAATCCATTTATGATAATTGGTTTCCTTGGGGAAGAACTGACAAACAAATAAGGCTTATTATTTTAGTCTCTGCTTTGAAAATCTTAAAACCGGAAAAGTAAAATGACAGAAACATTCTCGTACTGTAATTATGCCGTACAAAAGCAACGGAGGTGTGTCAATCTTTAACGCAGTACAGGCGTGCCAACAACCATATTGGCGCTGACTGACGCCGTCTATGGCTTTCAGGGTATTCATTTAGTACCTTGTTGCAAATTATCGACCTCTCAGTCGTTCACTTGCAATGCCTAGCTTGTATAAAATAACATAATCATATTGTAACCGTACCACTAGCGACTACGGAGAGGAAAGAGGTGGAGAGGCAATGCAAATTGCATCATTTGTTTTTTAAAAACAAGTTGGACTTTGCGTGGGTTTTTATCAACATAAACATTTTTAGATTATTTTCACGAAAATATCAGAAATATTTTTGAAGAGAAACTATTTCTACAAAAAAGATTAAGAATTGCAATGAAAATCTGCTCTGAAAGTTAACCAGTACTGTGTAAGTCTATACAGACAATTACTATTTGAAGTTGTTATTAGTAACAGTGACCATGGATTGTGACAATGTTACATGGGCTATTACGCCAGGCAATTGCTCCTTCGGAAATACCACTGAAACAGACAGAAACAGCACTGAGATAGACAGTTCTGAAACTGAATGGAAATGGCTGCAGGAGGGATTCAACAAAGCTCAGTACTTCATATGCCCAATACTATTTGTCATTGGCATTACCGGGAATCTTATGACAATTCTTACAGTAAACAAACCACAGTTTCGCCAGCTTACATCCAGATACATTCTATGCGCTCTCGCAGTTTCGGATTCGCTTCTCTTGTTTACCAATCCCTTCAACCAACAATTCATGCTGGTACTGGCTGGACGAGACATTCGAGCTTTAAGCAGGACAGGTTGTAAACTGTTCTTTATCGCCTACCGTACGGGGAAAATGAGTTCTTCATGGTGTATGGTCATGGTTGCAGTGGAGAGGTTTGTCGCCGTTTGGTTTCCTCTGAAGGTAAAAAGTATCATTACAAAAAAGTATATTGCTTTTGCAATCACCCTGGTGTTGGTTTCAATGGTGACATTGTCCTCGTTATGGACATTTTCTACTGACATTGTCGAGGGTGTCTGTTTGTCTGATGCTGTAACACCGGGACATCTCTTCTTGCACAAGAGATTTGTAGTAGCAGGCGCCGTCTGTTATTCCATAGCGCCAATTGCCATACTTCTGACTCTTACCCCTCCCATAGTAACGAGGCTGTTGAGGCAACAACACAGGCGAAAGGACTTGCATTCCAATGCGATCAGTAGATTCGCGAGGGAGACCAACAGGACCACTATCATGCTCGTCGCCATTGTTATTCTGTACGTGATTTGTGTCACGCCGATCACTCTGGTACTCGTGTTAACCTTCTGGACCAATGAGCCGATTTTTGGTTCCAATAAAAAAGAGTTCATTATTTTGACTTCAGTAGCACAGTCATTCGAGCAACTGAATCATTCAATGAATTTCAGCGTATATGTTCTGTGTTCCAGCCAGTTTCGGATGGGATTTCTAGAAATGATTGGCTGTCGTCGCAAGAGGTCAAGTGACAGTTCACATATTTCGTCGGTACATGTATGTTCCACACAGTCAGCATTTGACGAAGTTTCTTATACAGTGGGTAGATCTAGATCCAACAGTAACAACCGTCACCAATTTGAACCATAGCAAAAGTAATTAATGCCTAACACTGAGACAATATGTATATAGGATATAATAAGTATTGTGTTATCAATTGTGAAAAAGTGAATGCTGCCTTAGTGGTGAAATTCTGTTACAAAATGTAAAATAAAACAGACGCACTTAGTGTGACATAAGTAACCCAAGTCCCGCTAACAGCAACCCGACCTGCATTGCACACATGTTAAATCCTGATCAGCATTGCACACAGGTTAGATCCCCATCAGATGCCGAACAGCTCGCTGTCTCATCAAGATTCAGGCTGTTTGACACTTTGTCCAAAGTTTCTCAAATGCTTAATCAAATCGGAACTAGTCAAAATTGCACTATATCTAAAAGTGGGCAGTTATTTATTTTTCACAGGGGCAAGTCTTTAACAGTAAAACGCCTGTCAGTATAGATAACATCTCATCTTGGATGTCCGAGTCCCTTATAGTCTATTTTAGACGCATTCCTTCAAAGTCTACATTTAGACCCAACTCCTTCAGTAAATATACTGAAAAAAAATATTTACTACAGAAAAGGATATTTTGAAATTGTGTAGTTGTGTAACCATCGTGAAAAATAGAGCATTTGCTCATATTGTAGCCAATACTCTATATAAAACAATGGTTTCAAAACGTGACTATATGAGGCGTCACTATGAGGTAATGGGTCAAAACATAACCACAATTGTAAACCGAACTGTTGGTAAAGAATAATTGAGAAACTGCTTGGCACCCTACATTAAGTTATCACCTGTCTTAAATCTCCAGAATGATACGTCTTTTCGTTGTTGTACAGAGGTGCCACTTCCTTCGATTTATTACTTTAGTATACGGTACAACTGTATACAGCGACCACCTTAACTGACTCTAAGCTTTTAAGATATGTGTTAGATTAATGCTCTAGGAGCTTTCTGGATAAGTTCGTCCAGCATTAAGCTGCCACATGTTTTAAAAGACTGTCGTGTTTATTCATGGTATGGTGTTCATGGTATAGACCTATTCGTACGGTTATACTTGGTAGAATGGACAGTAGGACCTATGGTATAGACCTATTCGTACGGTTATACTTGGTAGAATGGACAGTAGGACACTTTAACCTATTCGTACGGTTATACTTGGTAGAATGGACAGTAGGACACTTTAACTTTTTACTCAATAAATACGGTTTTCTACGCCTTTACAGAGTAGACCCTGATCAGATGACTCATATAGGAGTCGTTTGATCAGGGTCTACTCTGTTTGTTTATGATATAATATAGATATTCTATTATTTCTACCACGACCAAATGCCCCTGTATTTTTGTGCAATTAAAAACAAAATAAGTTATCTAATTAATATTTATGATGGTATTATTACTTACACGAATATGCGAGGAGTAAAGGTTTAAGATACACGAGATAACAAGATCACTGAAAAGTGTTCACTGTATTCTCTATAACAAGTACTTACGTATACCACACATAGACATTTAATTAATTTGTTTTTGCACTTTTCGAAAAGTCATAATATTCCAAATGCTAGCTAATTTACTTACCAGCAAGGACAACGTTTGGCTTTCTCATTAAAACCGATAAAACCGATAAAGGACGTTTATGTTAATAATTAGTTTATACCACTTTAACCTAAAAACTAGTCAATAGTAAGGGAGTAAAAAGTTGAAAGCATTTCATTCGAAACAAATGTGGAATCACCTTCATTGAAACATTTTATAGTTTTAAAATCTTGAACAATAAGACAAAAATGTGGGAATGATGAAAATCTTGATATATCAAATTATTGTGTAACATATTTACTACATTTTCAAAAGTAGCCCACACTTTCTTTAGCTCTGTAGACACATAAAATGAAAAAAAAAAACGAGAAATGAAAAAATAAATTCAAATCCCGTTTAAAAAGTGGACATCGTAACGAGACATGAAAAAAAAATCAAATCACGTTAAAAACAATTCGGCACCGTAACGGAATTTTATTTTTTTCAAATCCCGTTGACCCTGTGCATTTCGTATTTCGTGTTCATTAAATACAAATTAAAAAAAAGTTAATACATGTATAAGATAAATAAGCAGCAGCATATCGATTGAATACAATACTAACAGAAACAATATTATATATATTATACATATATTATACTTTATATTAGTAATAATGAACTGAACCCGTATTTGGCATTTCCTGCATGACACTTCCGACACTTCTGTGTCACGATGCACATGCGATTTGCTCTAGCACAATAAACTAGACATATATTGCATATGAACATGAGTCTGTTTAAAGCCGGGACTTAACATAGTTACTTGTTTTGTAGTTTCCCGATATTTGCACATCTAAGTATGCTCAGATGAGTTTTTTTCTGATCCGGTGCCCGTCCATCCGTCCATTCATCGTTTAGTCTGTCAATGCTTTAAACGGCACCTCCAAAAGCACAAGGCAAAATGTAACTGAACTGTACATAAATGATCTTAGTATCATTGTCTGACAAAACTGCTTAATTAAAATGTTGAACCTTGGTTATCATGGAAACCAAAATAAAGCTTTAAATATAGTTTTGTCTAAAACCAGTATGTTTGAAAGGAATAGTGTCTTAGTGACCTTCTGCCTAAGTTGCTTAACTCATGCTGTTATCTCAAAACATATGACCCTGAGGGGACTGGGACTTAATTTTAGGAGAAGGAGGTATTATCTCCTTTAGTCATATAATACAATGTAACCCCGCACCAGGCGACAATTTTTTCAGGTATCGGCATGGTTTTAGCAATGTTGATAAAAGGTCGCCAAGCGACAATATATACCAAATTCCATTCAAACTGGAACACCAATTTGGGAGAAGAAAGATGTTAAAGGTTTCTGTATTGTTACATAAGAAAATCTAGTCAAAGGACTATACCTTATCATATGTTTTGAGATATCGACATGAGTTTAGCAATTAAGGTAGAAGGTCAACAGAAGACTATTCCTTTCAAATATCGTTAGTTCTGACCATTGGTTTGTTTATATTGGTTTCCATGACAGCCAGATTTCAACATGAATCCAAATTATTTATCGGTTTGATAGACCATTATACTAAGACCATTTATGTACAGTTACATTCTGCCTTGTGAATTCGGAGGCGATGCCGTTTAAAGCACAGACGGACGGACGGACAAACGAATCGACGGGTGAACGGACGGACACCAGGCGATTGTCGATCACAAAATCTCAACTAGGTATACTCAGGTGTGCTAAAACAAGAAACTACAAAGGAAGGAAACAGCTTAAATCACGTGTCTAAAACACGTCTACAGCTAGGCGGTACATGTATATATCTAGTTTATAGTGCAAATAGCATATGCATCGTGACATAGAAGTGTCTGAGCTATAAATCAGTTTTAATTCATTATTACTAATATAAAGTATAATGTATAAATACTAATACATATAATCTAGTCTCTTTTAGTATTGTATTTTCAAGTTTATGTTGTTATTTCTTTTTATCTTATATAAATCTCTTTTTTTCATTTTGTGTTAAATAAACACAATATTCGAAAGGCACAGGGTCCACGGAATTTGAAAAAAAAAATCAAATTCCGTTACGCTGCCAAAAACGTTTAACGTGATTTGAACTTTTTTTCATTTCTCGTTACGATGTCCCCTTTTTTAACGGGATTTGATTTTTTTTCATTTCTCGTTCTTTTTTACGTGTCTACATAGCTCTACCCATTTAAGTATAGTATACCTTATCCAAATACGCTCCTTCTTTACTTATGTAAAATGTGCCGATCACTAAATTGCGATAGTGCCCGCTGGAAATTTATAGTGCCCGCTACGCTTGGTATTTTCCAACAGGTTCCGCGTGTACGGAAGCACACTTAAATTACGTCATTCTTCGTATTTGTATGATATCCAACAATTCATATTTTTCTGTATTAACATGGTGTAAACCCTGAGATCGTCACACGAAAGATTATACGACTAACCATATAATAAGTCCTAATTTGCGACAATCGTACGACTAAACCTATCGTAAGTCCTATTTTACGACAATCGTTATCATTCGCACAGCCCACTTTTAGTACATTGCAGCACTAACATTCTGGGATAGAAAACTCGTCGTATGTTAGACCTTATGGTAAGTTCAGTTATACCATCTTTCGTAAGATGAGGCCCAGTTGTTATTACATGTAATGTTTGTTTCATTTCTCTATGGGCTCAGTGTACATAACGGCCATGTTGCCATGATGGGCGGGGCTATTTTTACTGCATTAACCTTTCGCTTGCTGAATTTTAAAATACATTTCTCCTTCTTTACCCATGTCCTGTTGTATAATTACATATATCTTCACTGTGTACAGGTATTCCGCTGTGCAATCACTTTTGTGGAATGCACTGGTTGCACAATCAACTTGTAAATAGTGCAGACCCTGATGAGACAGCTCCTGCAGTAGCTGTCTCATCTGGGTCTTCACTATTTACAGGTACGTATATTGACGCGAATAGCAAGCGAAGGGTTAAACTTGCTGCATTATGGTGCCCTTTGTGAACAGGTGTGAGAAAGCTTGATGTCATTTGCGACTATTTGGGAGAAATCGTAATGCCCCTTGCTAACATATGGAAGAATTACTGATGACCTTTGCGACCAGTTGGAAGAAATTGTGTCGCCCTTTGCGAACAGCTGGGGTCTAAATGAAAATGCGAGTAACTCGCTATCTCATCTGGACCGAAACTGTATGACACATAGGAGCAGTAGAGAACATTTACAAATAGATTGAACCAAAGCAGTCGAGAATATCTGCAGATAGTTTGAACTGGTTCAGTCGAGAATATCTGCAGGTAGTTTGCCCAGCATGCTAAAGATATACAGAATATGAATTTGAAGTAAACCTGCGAGAAATTTTCTTCCTATGCTAGTCACGCTTGTCAAAACAAATTTGTTCAGAGATGAAAAGAGCGGATGTACATTAATGTTACAAAAAGCTTTTAATCCGATTGGTTGGTGCCAAATAATTTCCATCTGCTTTAAGTCTCAGAGTAGATTTTCCTTTAAATTCTTTCAAATTATTCTCTACAGCGTAATTGATGTGTCAAACAGTGTAGTGTCTGATGAGACACTGAAATACTAGGCCTGTTTGTAGTGTCTGACGAGACACTGAGCTACTCGGCCTGTTTGTAGTGTCTGACGAGACAATGAGCTACTCGGCCTGTTTGTAGTGTCTGACGAGACACTGAGCTACTCGGCCTGTTTGTAGTGTCTGACGAGACACTGAGCTACTCGGCCTGTTTGTAGTGTCTGACGAGACACTGAGCTACTCGGCCTGTCTGTAGTGTCTGACGAGACGCTGAGTTACTCGGCCTGTTTGTAGTGTCTGACGAAACACTGAGTTACTCGGCCTGTTTGTAGTGTCTGACGAGACACTGAGCTACTCGGCCTGTTTGTAGTGTTTGACGAGACACTGAGCTACTCGGCCTGTTTGTAGTGTCTGACGAGACACTGAGCTACTCGGTCTGTTTGTAGTGTCTGACGAGACACTGAGCTACTCGGCCTGTTTGTAGTGTCCTACGAGACACCGAGCTACTCGGTCTGTTTGTAGTGTCTGATGAGAAACTGAGTTATTTGGCCTGTTTGTAGTGTCTGACGAGACACTGAGCTACTCGGTCTGTTTGTAGTGTCTGATGAGAAACTGAGTTATTTGGCCTGTTTGTAGTGTCTGACGAGACACTGAGCTACTCGGCCTGTTTGTAGTGTCTGACGAGACACTAAGCTACTCGGTCTGTTTGTAGTGTCTGATGAGAAACTGAGTTACTCGGCCTGTTTGTAGTGTCTGATGAGACACTGAGTTACTCGGCCTGTTTGTAGTGTCTGATGAGACACTGAGTTACTCGGCCTGTTTGTAGTGTCTGATGTGACACCGAGTTACTCGGCTTGTGTGTAGTGTCTGACGAGACACTGAGTTACTCGGCGTCTAAACCGGATCAAACCTGTCTGCACAGGTAATCACAGACTCACCCATTATGTTGATGTACAGCTAACCCTGTCAGTCGCTTGGGTGGTGAAATGGTTAAAAACCACGGTCAAAGAAGCGTTAATTGCTAATAATGTCAGTTTGTCAGATTCGATAAGATTTCTCGATGAATGGCTTGAGTATTCTGTCTCTGTAATTGTACAGTTAATTATTCCGTATGTTGTGTATGTGTGGATGTGTATACTCGTATAATATATGTTTGAAATATTGAACAACGTGTTTTGCTTTCTTTGATTTTGTTAAAAATATTGACGGAGTACTGTGTATGTTATTCCAAAATTTGTTGACACTTTATGATCTATTTAGAACTTGCTGCACTGTAGAGTCGTGTTATTCGGAACATGGATTCAGTTTACTTATGTTTCAGCTTATCAGATATTTCAAGCCTACATTGTAGTGTGAAAAAATGTTCGGGATTGTCTGTACGCTATAGAAAGAGTCATTATCACATAACCTGCAGCATAGGAGTGCCGAAACAGTGTGCCATAAACCATGGACATGCACTTGTGCATTTTGAAGCCAAATAAGCAGTTTGAATATGGCCGACCATGACTCTTCAAGAGAATACGCGGAACCAGTGCATGAGGCATTTAGTAGTTAACCAATGGTAGCGCTACATGGCCGATTCATTCCGTATGCGTCGTGTGTTGTATTACTCCGCTGTTTGTAAACGATGGCCGAAACAGCCATCAGCTTTGCTGTTTCAATTTCTATGGACATTTTAAAGGGTAGGCTACAACGTATGATCATAGACCTTTGCCACATGCCAACGGAGACCTTTGACACATGCGAGCTTAGACCTTGCCACATGCGAGTCTAAACGTTTGACACGTGCGAGCTTAGACCTTTGACACATGCGGTCATAGACATATTATGATAGTAAACTCGTTTCCTAAAAATAATTTGTAATGAACACGCATGTAAGATCCTCTATTTATGATACAAAACGTGGGTATGGTATAATGATATAAGCTTACGTGTTGCCTTTGAGTGCAGTTCTACTCTCACATATGTCAAATGTCTATGCTCAAGCCGTACGTGTCAAAGGTCCATCACCGCATTTAAGTTTCACTTTCAGTTTTTTTATCGAAGGTATGCAAAGTCTTGCTTTATACGAGAAATAGTAACTGCTAAATATACAGTCACACGGTAACAATGTTGTCATGTTCATGTACATTGAACAATTACTTCGTTTCACAGTTAGACTAATTTGTGGTAATCTTTGTTTATAACAATATTTTATTTGCGTGGATCCATGCGAATTGCTGTGAAAGTGAGCGCTGAACACGATTCTCGAAGTCGGAGAACTACTCAGAAAGCTTGTTTCAACGGGAATATCTGTTGGAGAGCTACTCACAGAGCTTGTTTCAACGGGAAGATCTGTCTGTTTCACCGGGAAGATATGTGGTAACTATTGCCAACAAATTGGATCTAGATATGATGTCGAGCAGTTCGGTGTCTAATCAAGATTCAAACTGTTCGACACACCACTGATATTTAAGGACGATGTCTACAGTTTGTTTCCTTCCAAGAATATTTTTAAATTTTGTATATGTTGTTGCTCAAAGTATGCTGAATTCAAATAAAAATCGAAAAAGGGGGTTACAGACCTTATTTTTGAGTAATTAGCATGAAATCAACATAAGGGTGTTTCCCGTCTTTTACATATGCGACAGTACAAAAATTATAACATCAGTGATATTTTCGTAAATTTCTAAGAAACTTATCCAATAATTTTTTTTCAAAATTTCACATTTTGTGCATTATAGTATCCTTTTTTCCCACCTAGCACTAAGTGTCAAATTGAGCTATTGCGACCACCCTGTGTCCGTCGTCCGGCATCGTCTGTCGTCAACTTTTTAATTCAAACGACATCGCCTCTAAAATTATAAGGTCAGATGTAATGAAACTTTCCAAGGATGGTCATTGAGTGATCCTCTGTCAAAATAGCTAAAATGGTTTGGCTCCATGTAGAACTCTGGTTGCCATGGCAACCAAAAGAAAAATCTTTAAATCTCTTCTTCTCCAAAATCAATGGTCAGATTTAAAAATAATTTTACGGAAATAATCATTAGGTGACTATTTACTGAAATAGCTAAAACCATGACAATATCTAAAACAACATGGCCGCTAGGGGGGAGGGGGGTTGGCCTGTTTTCCTCATTCATATATATAACATAGCAAATCCTTCAAATCTTTTCTCCAAAACTAATGGTCTGATTTCAATTTAATTTAGTGAGAGTATTCATTAGGTAACTCCCTACCAAAATAGCTAAAATGAGTTGGACTCATCTAGATCCCTGATTGCCATGGCAACCAAAACACAAATCTATAAATCTCTTCTCCATAATTAAAACCGATGGTCAGCTTAAAAATTCAGTTGATGGGAGTAATCACTAGGTGACTATCTACCAAAATAATTAAAACCATCTAAAAAACATGGCTGCTCGGGGCAAACCTGTTTTCCTTATAGATATAGATAAAATCGCAAAATCTCATCTTCTGCAATACCAATGGTCTGATTCCAGAATAATTTGATGGGAATAATCATTTGGCAACCCCTACCAAAACGGCTGAAACAGAGACCATATCTAAAACAAGAGGACCATATGACCCTGATATCGCTCACCGGACAATTAGAGGAGGAGATTTTCAAATGTTTACTAAATGTTTCTATAGAAACTGGTCACCCCTGGGGCGGGCCAATTTTGACCCCATTGGGCATAATTTATATAACTTGTGTAGAGGACCTGAACATGATGCGATATGCCAAATATGAAAGCTGAGAACCTTCCATTTTCAGAGAAGATTTTCAAAGTTTTCAATATATGTTTCTTATGAAAACTGGCCACCCCTGGAACGGGCCCAATTTTAACCCGAGGGGCATAATTTATGTAACCGTTTTTAGACGACCTGAACATGATGCTATGTGCCAAATATGAAAGTTGAGAACCTTCCAGTTTCAGAGGAGAATATTTTCAAAGCTTTACTATATGATTCTATAGAAAACAAGGCACCACTGGAGTGGGGCCAATTTTGACCCCAGGGGCATAATTTGTATATCCTTTGTAGAGGACCTATAGATGATGCTATGTACCAAACATGAAAGCTGAGAACCCGGTAGATTCAAAAGAGAAGATTTTTAAAGGTTCAAATTGTTGACTACAGACGACGGACGACGCACGACGACGGACGACGGACATCAGCCGATCACATTGAGACATGATTAAATGTTAATAAATGCTGGCCGAAATCAGTCGTCCGAAAATTGCGTTATCCAGAATACCGGTGCACGTGTTTCCTTTGTAGAGAGTATTCTGCGCAAAAAGCTGCGCAGAACTTACTACCGAAATCGTCTTTAAGAGTAAAATAAAGGAAAGTCCATTCTTATGGAAGGCCGGTGCGCCTTGCTAAATGCGAAATGCTAAATGCGAAATGCTTCTTTTTCTATTTGGGTTCCCGTTTTGGTACCCTACTTTACAATATATCATGGGAACCAATCGTACCCTAATTATTCGTCCTTAAATACGTTCGCCTCTAGTTTTATTAATATTGAGCTCAATTAGATCTGTCTTTGTTCTTTAAATAAAAAAATAACGCACATATATTACTTTGTTTAGTTTAAAATCAGTTACGAATAAATACAGAACAGGGAAAGGTATAAATCCATTCAGAAACTAAAGATTAGAAAGCGGTACTCGTTGTTGTTTTGGCAATACACATTGCCAGTACCTGTAATACTTTATGTCGATTATATGTTCGATTAGGAGTTTTGTTATAGGCTCATGTTAAATTCAATGAAATTAATTTCACACTACACAAAATATAAGATATATGCCTTCTTTTTAAATCAAAGAACAAAGGCAATTCTAATTGGGCTCAATACTAATAAAACTAGAGGCGAAAGCATTTGAGGATGAATAATTCCCATGTTCCCATGATATAATTACAAGACAGGGTATCAAAATGGGTACGAACTAGGCAAAGAAGCATTTCGCATTTAGCATTCGGCATTAAAAAGGGGTACCAGAATAGGAAAAGAAGCATTTCGCATTTAGCATTTGGCATTAAAAAAGGGTACCAGAACAGGAAAAGAAGCATTTCACATTTAGTAATTAGCATGGCGCCCGGCCTTCCATAAATTCTGAATATTAAGCAGACGACAATGTTTGCAGACGAAAATACGTGGCACTAAACGCGTAATATGCCAGTTATGCAGAAGGTTCTAATGGCCCAACCTCTACACGATGTCTGTTTCCAAAAAGAGGTTAATCATTTCGCCTATAAAATGACAGACAACATACAATGTATGCACACTTTACATAAGTATTACATACCATATGATAGGTGGTGAATTGTCGCAACAAGACGTAATTATATTCGGGGTATAGGTTGTTTTGTTTAGCTTTGAAAATAAAATAAATATATTGACATGCTTACACTATGACGCAAATACCAGAAATTAGAGCAGATTGCCAATTCCGCTGGTTTATTATTACTAGGTATTGGTGGAAAACTTCGCTTTCTTTCCGCCAATGGTGTGTCAAAATAATTGGATGATCAATCAGTTTTATTTCTCTAACTAGCTAAATTCCAACCATGTTAGCCATGAGACTCAAATTGTTAAACTTTAATGATGCAGAATTTACCAGACACTTTTATTAAATAAAGTACAGTCAGGCTTAGCGGGATAGGTTTTAACAAAATGACTTCAGAATAAAAAAAATGGTGTGACTTGAAACTAACTCAGTGCTAAAGAGTATGCAAGGAAAAGGTTGTTTGTATCGAAACAAATGAGAAATTTTGACTCCTACTGAAACCAACGGAAGCGCATTTGTCATTAACCGGAATGTGCTTTAAACTTAATTATACTCTGTTGTACTTGTACGTCAGTTATGTGTACGGACGTACTCTGTTGTACATGCACGTGCACGTGGCGTACTCTTTTGTATGCGTACGTCAATTATATGTACCGGACGTACTCTGTTTTCTCTCATACCTTCGCTTTAGTTAGAGTTAGAACAACGAGTTAAGATTCTCTGATCAGTAACACGTGTACGAACACATCAGAACATATATGACATCATACGTCATATGCGACGTCAAAGGTGGGGAAACCAATGTTTTTAAAACTGTTATTAAAACGGCGAAAACACTCTGTTTTGGTTATGTGAGAAAAAGAATCTGATGCCAAGGCTCGCTTAATAACATTGCCTTAGGCTCATTTAGGAACATTTGATCTTAAAAGACAACTCCTAACATATCCTCTATGTACTTCAATTATGTGTACCGGACGTACTCTGTTGTATACATACATGTACGTCAATTTTGTGTAATGGGCGTACTCTGTTGTATACGTACATGTACGTCAATTTTGTGTAATGGGCGTACTCTGTTGTATACGTACATGTACGTCAATTTTGTGTAATGGACGTACTCTGATATACTTGTACGTCATCAATTACACAGTTGGTGATCTCTCTTTCGCGTTTTCACTTTCGATTGACCCGTGGCAGTCATTGATGTGGACTCATATTTGATAACCATAGTTTTGAATTTTGCTGACAATGTGTTTTGACGACAAACTCTTAATCACATTGTTTCTCTATAAGCCCTCTGATTGGGGTCTATATTGTTTGCGAATGCTCGATTCCATTGATCAAAAGATCAAGGAAAGATAAATATATTCTGAAAATGGGTGATCCTTCGAAAGCAAAAGCAGAAATGCAAAAAGAGAAAATTGCAGACTCGGTTTTATTGAGTCTGTTCATGAGTAGTAATTAAAAGTGCAACACTACTCACACCCCCTGGCACCGGCTTAAGCAGTATTCTATTTTCCAAACAAATAACATCAAAACTAATGATCCCAAAGGACCAGAAAATATAACAACACTGAGAATGAAGTACGGGGCGACTTTTTACGGCCGCCCCACAAGCACTTAACACCTTATTCAGATTTGGACGTCCTGGTAAAATGTAGAGTGAGTGAGTAAGTGTTAACGGCGTCGCAACACTTTATGTTTTATGGCGAAAAGACAGGAGTAAAGCGTGGCGAGCTACGTCTCATTTAGATTAAGACAAACATATGAGATATGGATCAGAAAACTTAAGTGGAGAGATGCAGAAACTCTAGCTTACGTTAAACTCCTATTAGTCACCGCTTACGTCCATGCAAAGGGTAAGTAGTGGTTGCCATCCGTGTGCCATTCAGGCATACCCCAGTACCACATGGGGCAGGTAAGATGTTACTGGTATTGAACTGTAAAGTTCGTAATTAATTTGGAACAATAGTCAAACAGGGAGAGCCAAATATGAAATGACACCGCACCACACACCATCAAACAAGAAACGGTACAGCCACAAGACAAAACATAACGGGACGCATATCAAGACGAAAACCATTAAACATTAAGCATATTAAACAACAAAGTTGACCATAGTATGAAAGCAGGAGTACCGCCGTGGAACGGCCAGTAGCCAAAAACGGCTACTGGGGGCATAAACCTGGTTTACGGGTACCCAACCTCGCTCTTATCCCACTTTCACCAAAGTCGAAATGTAAATAAAAAATCCCCCTCGAGACAACTTCACAACATGAATAACGACGTCTGCCAAGACTATATGGTTTTAAAATAAACAGAAGAGGTAAACAAGCGACGTCGTCATTTAAAGTTTATTACTCCGCAGTTTCCAATCGGTGAAATAAAACTTACTATAGAGGAATAAATACGGTAAGATCGCTTAGAAACATAATACACTTAGGTTTGCCTTCAACTGGTTAAAAAAGAAGGAGATTTTGTTTCTTTGTGAACTTTCACTCGTTTTGCTTTCATCCTTTATAAAGCTACAACATGCCATAACCCTTTACTCCATGGATATTCGTGTTAGAAGTAATGACGCCATGAATATTAATTCGATTGTTATAATAGTACATGATTACAGGATTGTTTGGCCATAGCAGAAGCTATAAAACCATATCTATATTATAACCAAATAGGAGCCGTCTGATCAGGCTCTAGTCTGTTTGCATAGGCGTAAGACGTACGGGTTTCTTTTGGATGCTCGATGCATCAATTATCATAACCCTTTACTCCATGAATAATCATATAAGAAATAATGACACTATGAATATTAATGAGATTAATTGTTATGATAGCAGATGAACACATCATGTTTGTGCTACAGCAGAAAGTATAGAACAGTATCTACATTATAACCAAACAGAGCAGACCATGATCAGATGGCTCCTTTGGGAGCTGTCTGATCAGGGTCTACAATGTTTGCATAGGCATAGAAAGGCGTATCTAACGGATTAATACTTATAACCTTCTTTTTGGATGGTCGATGCATCAAGTATCAAGTTGAGTTACAATGAACATTCGTGAGCAAACTGTCAAATTTCAAAATCCGAATAGAAATGCCACACGGAAGGCAACAGCAAACACAAAGACACAAATGAATTGCGCACGAGCACATATACACACACGCGAGAACGCAGCTCACAAACCTACCACAGACATGTCCCTTACCTGCTCACCACACATTAACAACATTTAAGAAATAATAACGTTATGAATATCAACCAGCTGCGTTTCTATAATGGCTAGTTTGTAATTGCTAGTTTAAAATGGCTAATTTAAAATGGCTAGTTTATAATGGCTAGTTTATAATGGATAGTTGATAATGGATAGTTTATAATGGATAGTTTATAATGGCTAGTTTATAATGGTTAGTTTGTAATGGCTAGTTTATAATGGCTAGTTTGTAATGGCTAGTTTATAATGGCTAGTTTGTAATGGATAGTTTATAATGACTAGTTTGTAATGGCTAGTTTATAATGGCTAGTTTATTATGGCTAGTTTGTAATGGCTAGTTTATAATGGCTAGTTTATAATGACTAGTTTGTAATGGCTAGTTTATAATGGCTAGTTTGTAATGGCTAGTTTATAATGGCTAGTTTGTAATGGCTAGTTTATAATGGCTAGTTTAAAATGGATAGTTTATTAAGGATATTTCTATAATGGTTAGTTTATAATTGTTAGTTTATAATTTCGAGTTTACGATGGCTAGTTTATAATGGCTCGTTTATAATGGCTAGTTTATAATGACTAGTTTATAACGACTAGTTTATAATGGCTAGTTTTGACAATGGAGGAAAGTTTGGAATCATAGATTTAATATTACATAAGCAAAACACTGATGAGATAGGTCCAATCGTGAGCTTTCTAATCTGGGTCTGCACTAATGCGATAGGTCCAATCATGAGCTTTCTAATGTGGATCTGCACTGATGAGATCGGTCCAATGAGCTTTCTAATCTGGGTCTGCACTGGTGACATAGGTCCAATGTGCTTTCTAATATGGATCTGCACTGAGGAGATAGATCCAATGAACTTTCTGATCTGGATCTGCACTGATAAGAATTGTCCAATGAGCTTTCTAATCTGGGTCTGCACTGATAAGATATGTCCAATGAGCTTTCTAATCTGGGTCTGCACTGATAAGATTTGTCCAATGAGCTTTCTAATCTGTGTCTGCACATTGATGAGATAGGTCCAATGAGCTTTATAATTTGGGTCTGCATACTGAAGATTTAGGTCCAATCATGAATTTTCTAATGTTGGTCTGCTCAGTTTGATCAGATAGGTCCAACCATGAGCTTTGTAATGTGGGTCTGCAATGTGTGAAATGCGTCTCTATCTTGTAAATCAGATAACGTAATAAAACTTTAAAAAATAAGCTTCAAAACTAATTATCATATCTATAATTAATTTTTTTTTTATCAATTACTTTTTCAGGGATCAAGATAAGAAGCTTTGTCGTTGAATGAAAGTCTAGTTCAAATGTGTGGCTCATTGGTGAATCAATCTTTCATAAAACTAGCCAAGGATTGAACTGCTATCGATCAAGTTATAAAAGCAGTGTCACTGCCGAACTGCCTTGATCGGTGAACTCAGTGGCAGAATTACCTGCTCGGCGTGCTAAAAGATATTTTAAGCCCGTTTGTATCGTTTTAAGCGGGACCTCAAAATCGTTTGCAAACAGCTTGGACGAAGAAGAGACGTCGAGTAATTCGACACGCTCTTTGACACTCGCTCCACAGTTAACAACACCTTTAACGAGTCGAAAATAAGTGGAAAATTGTATTATATCAGAGTTAAACGAACATTAATTGTAAGATATCAGAGTTAAGCGAACTTAATTGTAAGGTATCAGGAACATTAATTGTAAAATATCGGAGTTAAGCGAACATTAATTGTAAGATATCATAATTAAGCGTGCATTAATTGTAAGATATCGTAGATAAGCGGACATTAATTGTAAGATATCAGAGTTAAGCGGACAAAAATTTTACAATAGCAGAGTTAAAGGGACCTGCATATCAGATTTAAGCGGACATTTAACACAAATCGGAGTTAAGCGGACATATATCACATATCGGGGTTAAACAGACATATATCACATATCGGAGTTAAGCGGACATATAGCACATATCAGAGTTAAACGGACATATATCACATATCAGAGCTATCACATATCAGAGTTAAGCGGACATATATCACATATCGGGGTTAAGCGGACATATATCATATATCAGAGTTATCGGACATATATCACATATCAGAGTTATCGGACATATATCACATATCAGAGTTATCGGACATATAGCACATATCAGAATTATCGGACATATATCACATATCAGAGTTAAACGGACATATAGCACATATCAGAGTTACGCGGACGTTAATAGTGACATAGCAAGAGTTAACTTCTGAAAGTAGAAGATATTTCGAAAGCAAAAACACCATTTATTGAGTTTGTTCATGAGCAGTTATTACAAGTGCAACGAAACTCAATCCCCCTAGCACCTGCTTAAGCGGTATTCAATTTTCAATAATTGGAAAAGTAGTAAAGTCAAGCAGGCAAAGCCACATACAAGACGCAACCACCACCAAAACACCGATAGACAGCATGACACACACACACAACCACACACCCAAACGCGCACACACACACACGAAATGAACACAGAAAACACCAAAAGACACACAAGAACCAGAGACAAACGTTCCACACATGAAAAAAAAATCACAAGCACAAAGACGCAAGGCAAACAAAAGGAAGGGTGACAAAGAGAGTACCGCCTTGGCACGGTCAGTAGCAAAAACACCACTGGGGTTTAAACCGGTTTACGGACGTCCTAACCTCACACTTCTCTCAAAGTCACCCTAGCTTTACAAATATTGTAAATAAAGGTATCCCCGCTGGACTTACCCACAACATAGACGACGGTGAACACAGGACAACATGTAAAACATACAGTACAGGCCACGCGGACTTTTTGTTTTCCGTTTTACCAGCGCGGACAAAATTATTTGAGAGCGGGTTTCCAGCACGGACAATTTTTATGGATCACCGCGGACAAATTCTGTGTCCACCGCGGACCGAAATTTACCCTACGGGATATTACCGCCGCCGAGCCATCGCTGTCCGTGCTGAGATCCAGGTGGATTGCGGGGCATCACCGCGGACACTACCTTTATGACTGGCAGTCGTTTAATCGATTTAGGTATAGATTATTTAGATAAGATATATACAAAACCTTACATGTATATATAAATACACATGTGCATTATTTTTTCAACTGAAGAAACGCATATTGAATATACTGTCAGATCTAGAATTCAAAATGAAATTAGATACAGTACAAGCCCCGCGGACTTTTTGTTTTCCGCGGCCCATCGCAATTTTATCCAACGCGGACACGGGTATTTTTGTCCGCGCTGATATGCGGTCTTCCGCAATCGAGCGCGGGTTGTGATGGGTCCGCGCTGGTCCCTCCGTAGGGGCACTCGTCGCCGGGCGCGATCGTTATCACCGCAGGTCGCGGTGGTATCATCGTGGACCACTGTGTACTACTGCGGATCGCGCTTAACCTTACCTGGATTGATATTTATATCCTTTTCATCCTTTTATATCCATTTTCACGGCTTATCTTTCTCTTTACATGTATATACATCCACATTTTGCAAAATTGATATGAAATGTATGAAATAAAACACTCGAGAAATGGTTCGTTTAGACTAATTCCAAACCGAAACTGTTCTGCATTCGGCAAACACAAATTAATTCATCCATTATTTTTGGCGCGTTTGATTGTACTGGAATATAACCTGTCCGTGAATTGTCTGATTCGTTTCTGCATAATATGGGTGCGATATTCTAGTATGCTTTCTATTTCAATTATTTGTTGTTCAATACGTAAGATGTTTTATATAGAAACACGGAACACCCGTTAAACACAAAACACACACACAATAAGTTACTAGGTTGTATAACTTGTATCAGGTTTGCATACGTTTGTGCACATTGTTAGTGAATTCATCTTCATTTCGACACTATCTTTTAGGTTCCAATTCTAATTCCCAATCGATTTTGTTTTCAGTTTCACATCAGTGTAAATTTTAATTATCAGAAATCTACTGGAAACGACCAACAAAACCTATTGATTCTGTTATGAGAATAGTCCTGACTGGTCTTCTTATGATTTCTGTATAGATCTACATGTATATAAATATTGTTCTGGCAGACGAAAGAATTGAGGGATTTTATTTACTAATACATCTAATATCAATTCAGCCAGGTGAGTTGTAAAGTTAGAAGTTTTCTCCATTATTTAGTCTTGGTTCGGCAGCTTAAATGTACGTTTTAACCAGTTTCAATAGCCATTCGAATAATACTTGTATGGTTGTTTTATTACCCTTGTGCTTAATATTTTACTGTGTACAAATGTACCTGTGTACATGTTTTGTCTTTCTGCTTGATGTACATGTACTGCATGTTTAGATTCTGCTCAATCGATTCACTGCCATGATGTATCTGCATCCTATGGATTAAAAAAGATAATCCATTTTTTTCTAAAAACGTAGATATAGATGTAAACCAGTTTTTGGTTCTGGTTTGATAATGAGATATTGGACGTCTGGTCTAGATCTAAAGTGTTGTTAATGTCATGGCAACCGAATTCTGGGAGTGAAGGGGCATAATTAAATTAATCAATGTTATTAAAGAAGCGTATACAGTATGTACATGGTTTATCAAACCACGGACCTCGTACACCCACATTCTTTCGTTAAACGGATATGTCTAAACCAACGTGTCGCCTGCTTAAATTCCATGACGTATTCCTTATCTAGAAATAGATCACAATTTCCCCATTGTAAGTTGTATTTACTATTAAACCCTTCCATGTCAAACTTGAAAACTCTAATGTTTGCAAACAGTTTGGATCCTGATCAGACGCCGCGTCTGATAAGGATCCAAACCATTTGACACTTATATTAAAGTTTCTAAGACCCATTCCTCCATACATGTAGGCTCAATTTGGATCCAACTTCTTTGAATAAATCTACCGAAAAGGAGCGTTAAGTAGATAAAATTATTGTTTTTAGAATTTTGTAATTTGAAACCATTGTGTTAAAAAGAGCATATACTCCTATACGTGTAGGAGCAAATGCTCTTTTTATCACATTGGTTTCAACAGGTGACTTTTACAGAGGCGTAGAAAGGAGTATTTATGGAGGAAAGAATTAAGTAAAAACTATCATAATTTTTTTTTAAAGAAAAGTAGATGAAACATGTAAGCAGACAATGATTTGACAGTGACTATTTTAGTGGATTATTACGTCATAATGACAGTGAAGGGGTTTATAGCATACAGTACAGATAACAGCAAACACCTCCTTTCAACAACACTTTAAATGAATCCCCAAAACTTACAGTGGAACCTCTCTACATCGATACATGTACAAATAAAATGTCTGTTATAAGACAGGTGGCAGATTAATGCAGGATAAAAGTATTTTTGTCCTGCATTAAGCGGCCACTTGTATTCAAAAGATCCCATGTATTCCTTACTGGGTTGTCTCTTGAGAGAGATTTGCCATGTAACTCCGATGAGCAACAACCTCTCTACAACGACAATACAGAAGTTTATATCCCCCAGAGTGTTGCTTTGCAGAGGTAATACTGTAGTTATCATTTATTTATATATACGTACAGCAAAATATATCTCTCATACATGTACGCCAACTTTCTTTCTTTTTAAAAGCATATTTCTTAATTTAAATGCCAATTTCTAGTTTTAAAGTAAGCCGGTGGTCTAATATTCGATGCGTTTAAAATGTAACTGCCCCTGATAATAACAAAATTACTGCAAAACCTTATAAAACGAACCCTGTGACCATACCGAGAAAATGACCTGATTAGAGAGGTTTTCAAACCGGTATAGCGAAGTAAAATAACAATTCAAAACAGTTGAATTGGCTGTCATTTAAAAAAGGTGGTAACTAAACACAGGATACATGTAGCTCCAATATCGGTTTAGAAAGATTATCGGTTAAGGGGCGGCGATTTTAAACAACCATTCTTAAAAATGTTGATTTGACGATCGTTTAAAACAGATGACAGCTAATTGCAGAATTGAAGTAATTTAAAAAGCTCCGTACTCTTTCTGCATTACCGATTTCCTGTGTAATCAACCGTCCGTTTTTAGAACAATGTAGGTATTTTCTTTTTTATCCTTTGCGAGCAGGTAGAGCAAGTAAAATAAAATAAAATTTGAAGGGGACAAATGTCAGCCATATCCTCCCATGCCCAAATAGGAGAACAAATGTCCTAGAGAGAAAATGTCCGTATACCGAAGGGTAGATACAATGTACAACAAGAAGCTGGAATGAATCGGCCTTCAGGAACGCCCTATACATTACCAGCTGAACTTTGGAAAAAAGATCCCATGATATGGCCTTTCTTTGAAATGGAAGACATTCTTATTTATGTGTTGGACATGCCTCATATGTCGAATAGGGGTACACTCAAAAGCCCTTTACTACAAAAGCTCCTCATCTAAAAGCCCCTCACTACAGAAGCCCCTCGATCAAAAGCCCCTCACTAAAATGGCCAAGGCTTACAAAAGCCCCCCACTATTTTTGTTAATTAATCATTATACTTCAAATATTTGGACAAAGTGGACCAAAATCAAAATTACAGCTATCTGGATCTACCCTGTTTGCTGAATGACCAGTTTATAAAGATTCATTAAGTAAGGTAATTAGCACACTCTATACTTATAAAAGTAAACATTGTAGATCACAAGGAGGAGATTCCTTATATTTATTTCAAACAGGGTAGACCCAAATCAAATCTAAAGCTATATGATCTAGTTCAACCATGTTTGCTTTGTGACAGTTAATATAGATCCAATAGCTATGGATGATGTAATATTAGCCATATTATTTATAAATTATTATAATATTACCCCAATTAACTTAAACACAAACTTTTTCCATTTTCTAATTCCTTAACTTTCTTAAATTTCAAACAGAGTAGACCAAAATCAAAATACTGAGCAATCTGATCTGGATCTACCCTGTTTGCTCAATGACAAGCTTATAAAGATTCGTTAAGTAAGGTTATTAGAACACTCCTTTTAAAAGTACACTTAACAAAGCACTTAAAGTTCAATTAATGTTAGTATTGTTTTTTGTGAGGGGCTTTTGTAAACCTTGACCATTTTGGTGAGGGGCTTTTGCAAGAGGGGCTTTTGTAGTGAGGGGCTATTGTGATACACGCGTTGAATAATTTAGATCAACAGTATTTAGAATTTTAAATCTCGTTTTGTTTTAATAAGATCTAGATATTAAGATATACATGTACAGTCTCACGGCGTTCATTTATGTGTTGTAAAATGTCTTCTTTCTGGCTACTGTAAAGTACCATATCAGATCTAGTAAAAGTATTTTAGTATAGATCTAGATCATATCAATCTAAACTGTCTTTAGAACTAGAATTCGCAATAATCGAACTGGTTTTAATCGGTAGGGTTTAATTATGCTTAGCCATAGATCTAATTAGTCAAAGCATAGTTATCTTCTATTTTTCGGGAAACTTTAGACAATTGGCACATTGTTAGGTAGTTCGGTTTCATTACACGCTTTCCTGTTGCGTAATAATTCATAACTTTGTTGACAGTGGGTGATAGATGGCAGATGTGTGACACTGACCCTTGCCCCCTGCTGAGAAATTAGGGGATTTAGTGACCATCTTGCACCTTTGATCGTTACTATTTTCTTATGTCTAGCTAGTAAATTACAGCATACATGTATTTAGGCTGAGTAAGTAATATAATAATATAGTCTCCAACTGCCTAACACAAATCATTTTCAGTATATAAAACAAACAGTTTGTATTGTTAAATGCGGGAAATAAAACTACTGACATTTGAACACTGTAGAACCAGACAAGTTGGCTCAAAAAGCAACCATCTGACCAGGGTCTTCACTGTGTATTATTCAAAATCAAATAGCTAAGTTAGGTCTTATATAATGAATGGAATCTACAGTTAAACAATGACGGGCCATTCCACCTTAAAATACAAACCTTCTCTAATATAAACGTGTTTTCAAGCATTTGCAAACAGCGTAGTCCCAGATCATACGCATGATCTGGGCCTACTCAGTTTATTTATGGAATTGTAATAGGCCCGACTCTACAATTTCTACCAACATCAAAACAATCTTGTCTACAAATGCCATTCAAAACATTAGCTTATAAATATGCATGATATCATTATTTCTTACATGAATACTGAACAGGGAAAGGGTTAATCAGCAAAAGTAACAGAACTACAAGAATGTTTTCATAGTTATACAATTCATAAAACTATGTTTATTAATTTAAAACTCTTAAATGATAAGACTCAGATCAGATTTCTTAAATAAAAGCTGTTTGACCAGGAGTCTGTTCTGTTTGCTTATCCCTTTACCATATATAAACAATGTCCATGCCTTTGCAAACAGAGTAGACCAAGATCTGAAGGCGCCTATTGGAGTCGTATGATCGGGACCAGCTCTGTTTACTTGTGAAATTATATAAGATCTGACTCTACATTTTCTACAAGTACCAAGAAAAGTCATGGACCGCGTACCTACACCATTATAAAAATCAACTTATAAATAGCATGATGTCATCTTTTCCGACATAAATATTAAACAGGGAAATGGTTGAAACCCACCGACAACCAAACTTTAGGTTACGCTTCAGCTAGAGATCCGCACGTCTGACATGACCCGGCAACAGAAGTAAAAAATCTGAGAGCATCGACGCTTTTCACGTGCTTGCAAACAGAGTAGACACGGATACGATGGCTCTTATAGAAACCGTCTGATCAGGGTATTCTGTTTGCTTATGAATTTATGTTGAATCTAACTCTATAGTTTTGTTCCAACACCAAATCAGCCTCAGTACATAAGCTATTTTAAAAATAAATTTAATAAATATTCATGATATCGGCATTTCGATTTACGGACATTTGACCCCCGGACACTTGCCCCCGGACCTTTGCCCCCTATTTGGGGCCTTAAAAAAAGGATAAAATATAATTTTGAAAAAAGGGTGGCATTTCTTCCAGTGGCATATATTCCAATGGCATTTTTCCAAATCAGGGTGGCATTTTTTCCAGTGGCATTTTTTCCGGTGGCTTTTTTTTCCAGTTGCATTTTTCCGCACACCGCATTAAGCAGTCACTTGCCTTTGAAAATGATACACTAACACTAATTCGATGTTTTACGCGGAAACAAAATTTAGTCGATTTTTATTTTAAAAGAAGACAGAAGGAAACCCGGTAAGAAAACAAAAAACATTTTTAAAAGCAAATTATTTCAGCATAATAAATGTAGGTAACTTGGACATTCTCTATAGGACCCTGAAAGTTTAAAAAAAAATATGCAGATCAACCCTTAGCCCGCCGAGCGTGGCTTCCTTAATATTTACAAACAGTTTGTATACTGAACAGATGATGAGTTCCCCAGAGTGTTACTAGGGTCAAATATGTCTGACTCTCATTTTTCTGTTTGTTTTCAACGAACTAAAGCAATGCTTATTTCATTTATTTTGCAGACTACATTTTTTAAGCGGACGATAATTCAGTATAATAAGGGTCAAATGTTTTGGTCATACATTAAAACAATGATCGCTTTGCGTGCTCTACAATGTACGGAAACTACCTTGGTGTTTCAGCGCAGGGGGTCATTGATTTATGGTCATCATTGTGTTAATTATTGGGTCATCAATAAAGTTCCGACAACTTTAAAGAAAGACTATCGGGTATTTCCGCTCTTTTGCTACTTTCAAGATGTCACAGCTCATTGGTTCAGTATCTTTAAGACCCACCCATTGAAAAGACATAATCCAATCAACTGTCACCTATAGGCGTGTCAATCAACAATAATTGATATTGCTTTTCATAATTGATGAGCGGCCATCTATATTTCCCACAATATTAAATATAGAATGAATGGGTATTACCGGTATGTATTCAAAATTTCTTCATATTGTACTTTAACCCTTTCCCTCATATGAACGTGTTTTCACGCAATTGCAAACAGAGAAGGGTCTTCTCTGACCTCTTAGAGGAGCCGTCTGATCAGGGTCTACTCTGTTTGCTAATAGAATTTGATAGATATATTTCTTTGCTTTGTTAAATAGCTGCAATGCCCCCCCCCCCTTCCATATTTCATTTATAACTATTTTTGTCCATGAATATTCAGTAAGTATTGAATTTTGAATAAACATAGAACAGGGAAATGTTAAATAAAACAATTTCTATAAGATTGAAATTGATGTCGGTGAGGGTTTGACGTTAGGTTTAAAACCAGTCAATGTTATTTTACATGTAAGTATTATTTTAAGAAATTGTTAATACAAGATATCCATCCATGCTATCAGATCGAACAAGGCCTTATAGACCAGTTATACTGAATTTGTCTGTTGTTGTCGTGGATACATAGCATGCCACGAGCACCTGTGAATCAATACAGGGGCACTGTATGAAAATGAAATATTTATCATGTTTTAGACTTGGTTATTGTCTGATACATAATTAATAAGCCCATAATATATTTCCTCACCGTCCCTGTCCCTCTCTCTGTGTACAATTGTTGTTGTTTCTAAGAAGTCCTCTCCCCAAATAAACATTTACAATGATACGCAATCACAAGGCCAGAAGGGACGTCAAAATCTCTCTCACCCCCGTCTCTCTCTCTCTCTCTCTCTCTCTCTCTCTCTCTCTCTCTCCCCCCCTCTCTCTCTGTCCGTCTCTTCCACCTCTTACTCTCCCTCTCTGTCTGTCTGTCTGTCTGTCCCTATCTATCTGTCTCTCTGTGTGTCTCTCTTTCTGTCTCTGTCTCTGTGTGTGTGTCTCTCTCTCCCCCATCCTCTCTCTCTCTCTCTCTCTCTCTCTCTCTCTCTCTCTCTCTCTCTCTCTCTCTCTCTCTCTCTCTCTCTCTCTCTCTCTCTCTCTCTCTCTCTCTCTCTCTCTCTCTCTCTCTCTCTCTCTCTCTCTCTCTCTCTCTCTCTTCCCGCAGATATGAATGGATTACGTATGACTATCTATCATTTCAACTTTTATATTGGTATTGGAGTAATAATTTCCCCAGGACGAATGGCAATTTATGCTTGACAGATCCTATAAGAAACCAATGCACACCCTGATCATACAGCCTCTAAGAGCTGTCTGATCTGGGTCTGCACTGTTTTTAAATTGCGTCAATATATGCTACTAGCATGAAAAGGGTTAATATGACTTAAATGAATAACATTACGATCGCAGCTTTGAACTCATTTGAAAGACAACGACATACCAATATTTGGCTATCTGTTATTTCAGGTGGCTCATTTATACAGAGTAATGATTTATGCAGGCGACTTCTTTGCGCCGTTTCAAAATAAATTATAATACAATAAGCTACAATAGTTTTCATCTTATTCTGATATCAAATTAAATCTTGTAGCTGCACTACATGGTCGGTCAAACAAGAATAGCTGTAACAGTATAGATTATTAGTGTAGATGCGGTGTATCAGTGTATTAGTGTAGATGCGTTTGGAACTTTATAATTATTTAATCAACTGTTTGCATCTCTTCGTCGAATGATACCCAGTTCAACCCTTTACTCCATAGGTACTCATTATAGTGCGTTAATCCATTCCTCCACTCAAAAATAGTTCCACTTGATACATTCATGAATATGCGCCATAAGAAATATTTCTATATCACAGTAGACGGCAGGCTGAGAAAAACGCAAAATGGTCCCATTCAGCCTGTTTTAATCAAACATCTGTCTTCAATACTGAACACAAACTATGGAGTAAAGTGTTAAGGTTTCAAAAAAAAAGTATTTCAACAAATAATGGTTGGATACAACTCTCCACCCCTTTACCCTTTCCCTCATATAAACCTGTTTTCACGCATTTGTCAAGAGAATAGACCTAGATCAGACCGCTCCTAGAGGAACCGTCTGATCAGGGTCTACTCACTTTGCTAATAGAATTTAATAGATCTGTTTATTTGCTTTCCTAAAATGTATACAATGCTCCACCTTCCGTAATTCATTATAACTATGTTGTCCATGAATATTCAGTAGGTACATGTACATTTGTATTTAAATTTGGAACACATGTAGAACAGGGAAAGGGTTAATACGCGCGTGGGGTCGAAAAAAATATGACAGAGTGCTCCTGATATCTATAATCTCTGCGCTACGCATTTTCTGAAAATCAGATTGTGAAAACAATTGCTGCTGATATTTTGTATCTATTTCTTTTTTCTCGAGCATTTACAGTCTGGTAATCGTTAAAATCTGACTATAAATTGTAGTTTTAGCAGAAAGAAACCGTTTCAGTCTCGGGTTTTGGGTGAAGGCTATCTATATACGTATGCTATCTAATTTCATTTTGAATTCTAGATCTGACAGTATATTCAATATGCGTTTCTTCAGTTGAAAAAAATGCACATGTGTGTTTATATGTACATGTAAGCTTTTGTATATATCTTATCTAAATAATTTATACCTAAATCGATTAAACGACTGCCAGTCATAAAGGTAGTGTCCGCGGTGATGCCCCGCAATCCACGCTGATATCAGCACGGACAGCGATGGCTCGGCGGCGATAATATCCCGTAGGGTAAATTTCGGTCCGCGGTGGACACAGAATTTGTCCGCGGTGATCCATAAAAATTGTCCGTGCTGGAAACCCGCTCTCAAATAATTTTGTCCGCGCTGGTAAAACGGAAAACAAAAAGTCCGCGGGGCTTGTACTGTAGCATACGTATATAGATAGCCTTCACCCAAAACCCGAGACTGAAACGGGTTCTTTCTGCTAAAACTACAATTTATAGTCAGATTTTAACGATTACCAGACTGTAAATGCTCGAGAAAAAAGAAATAGATACAAAATATCAGCAGCAATTGTTTTCACAATCTGAGTTTCAGAAAATGCGTAGCGCAGAGATTATAGATGTCAGGAGCACTCGGTCATATTTGTTTCGACCCCACGCGCGTATTAACCCTTTCCCTGTTCTATATGTGTTCCAAATTTAAATACAAATGTACATGTACCTACTGAATATTCATGGACAAAATAGTTATAATGAATTATGGAAGGTGGAGCATTGTAGAAATTTTAGGAAAGCAAATAAACAGATCTATAAAATTCTATTAGCAAAGTGAGTAGACCCTGATCAGACGGTTCCTCTAGGAGCGGTCTGATCTAGGTCTATTCTCTTGACAAATGCGTGAAAACAGCACAGAGAGACAGACAGACAGACAGACAGAGAGAGACAGAGCGACAGATAGGGACAGAGACAGAGAGAGACAGAGAGACAGACTGGGAGAGAAAGAGGTGAAGGAGACGGACGGAGAGAGAGAGAGAGAGAGAGAGAGAGAGAGAGACGGGGAGAGAAAGCTTTTGACGTCCCTTCTGGCCTTGTGATTGCGTATCATTGTAAATGTTTTCGGGGGGGGGGCTTCTTAGAAACAACAACAATTGTACAGAGAGATAGAGGGACAGGGACGGTGAGGAAATATATTATGGGCTTATTAATTATGTGTCAGACAATAACAAAGTCTAAAACATGATAAATATTTCATTTTGATACAGTGCCCCTGTATTTATTCACAGGTGCTCGTAGCATGCTAAGTCTGGTCTATAAGGCGTTGTCCCGGTCTGATAGCATGGATCGATATCTGGTATTCACAATTTCATAAAATAATACTAACATGCAAAATAACATTAACTGGTTTTAAACCGAAAGTCAAACCCTCACCGACATCAATTTCAAGCTTATAGAGATTGTTTTATTTAACCCTTTCCCTGTTCTATGTTTATTCAAAATTTCAATACCTACTGAATATTCATGGACAAAAGTAGTTATAAATGAAATATGGAAGGGGGGACATTGCAGCTATTTAACAAAGCAAAGAAATATATATCTATCAAATTCTATTAGCAAACAGAGAAGACCCTGATCAGACGGCTCCTCTAAGAGGTCAAAGAAGGGTTAAAGTACAATATGAAGAAATTTTGAATACAAAATACCCATTCATTTTATATTTAATATTGTGGGAAATATAGATGGCCGCTCATCAATCATAAAGAGCAATATCAATTATTGGTGATTGACACGCCTATAGGTGACAGTTGATTGGATTATGTTTATTCAATGGGTGGGTCTTAAAGATACTGAACCAATGAGCTGTGACATCTTGATAGTCGCAAAAGAGCGGAAATACCCGATAAGACTTTCTTTAAAGTTGTCGGAACTTTATTGATGACCAAATAATTAACACAATGATGACCATAAATCAATGACCCCCTGCACTGAAACATCAGGGTAATTTCCTTACATTGTAGAGCACGCAAAGCGATCATTGTTTTAATGTATGACCAAAACATTTGACCTTCATTATACTGAATTATCATCCGCTTCAAAAATGTAATCTGCAAAATAAATGAAATAGGCATTGCTTTAGTTCGTTGAAAACAAACAGAAAAAAATGAGAATCAGACATATAAGACTCTGAGTTCAGTATACAAACTGTTTGTAAATATTAAGGAAGCCACGCTCGGCGGGCTAAGGGTTGATCTGCATATTTTTTTTTATCTTTTGAAACTTGTAGGGTCCTATAGAGAATGTCCAAGTTACCTAAATTTATTATGCTGAAAGAATTTGCTTTTAAAAATGATATTTTGTTTTCTTGTCTGGTTTCCTTCTATCTTCTTTTAAAATAAAAATCGACTAAATTTTATTTCCGTGTAAAAACATCGAATTAGTGTTAGTGTATCATTTTCAAAGGCAAGTGACTGCTTAATGCGGTTTGCGGAAAAATGCCACTGGAAAACATGCCACCGGAAAAAATGCCACTGGAAAAAATGCCACACTGATTTGGGACAAATGCCACTGGAAAATATGCCACTTGAAAAAATGCCACCCTTTTTTCAAAATTATCTTTTAACCTTTTTTTTTCAAAAAAAAAATCTTGAATTTATTATACAGGCAGTTAACCTGTGTTAGGCAGCTACAGTCCACATAAAGCTAAAACACCAGGGGGCAAATGTCCGCTCATACCCAAATAGGGGACAAAGGTCCGGGGGCAAGTGTCCCGGGGGGGGGGGCAAATGTCCGTAAACCGAAATACCGATATCATGAATATTTATTAAATTTATTTTTAAAATAGCTTTTTTACTGAGGCTGTTTTGGTATTGGAACAAAACTATAGAGTTAAATCCAACATAAATTCATAAGCAAACAGAGAATACCCTGATCAGACGGTTTCTATAAGAGCCATCGTATCCGTGTCTACTCTGTTTGCAAGCACGTGAAAAGCGTCGATGCTCTCAGAATTTTTACTTCTATTGCCGGGTCATGTCAGACGTGCAGATCTTTAGCTGAATTCGTAACCTAAAGTTTGGTTGTCGGTGGGTTTCAACCATATCCCTGTTGAATATTTATGTCAGAAAAGATGACACCATAATATTTATAAGTTGATTTTTATAATGGTGTAGGTACACGGTCCATGACTTTTCTTGGTACTGGTAGAAAATGTAGAGGCAGATCTTATATAATTTCACAAGTAAACAGAGCTGGTCTCCATACGGCTCCAATAGGCGCCTTCAGATTTTGGTCTACTCTGTTTGCAAGGGCATGGAAATTGTTTATATATGGTAAAGGGATAAGCAAACAGAGCAGACCCCTGGTCAAACAGCTTCTATTTGAGAAATCTGATCTGAGTCTTATCATTTAAGAGTTTTAAATAAATAAACATATTTTTATGAATTGTATAACTATGAAAACTTTCTTGTTATTCTGTTACTTTTGCTGATTAACCCTTTCCCTTTTCAGTATTCGTGTAAGAAATAATGATATCATGAATATTTATAAGCTAATGTTTTAAATGGCATTTGTAGATGTTGGTAGAAACTGTAAAGTCGGGCCTATTACAATTCCATAAATAAACTGAGCAGACCCAGATCATGCGTATGATCTGGGACTACGCTGTTTGCAAATGCTTGAACATACGTTTATATTAGAGAAAGGTTTGTATTTTAAGGTGGAATGGCCCGTCATTGTTTAACTGTAGATTCCATTCATTATATAAGACCTAAATTAGCTATATGATTTTGAATAATACACAGTGAAGACCCTGGTCAGATGGTTGCCTTTTGAGCCATCTTGTCTGGGTCTACAGTTTTCAAATGTCAGTAGTTTTATTTCCCGCATTTAACAATACAAACTACAGTGAGACCCCGCTAATGCGACCACTTAATAAACAACCACTGGCGTCGTTTGAAGCAGGTGGTTGCTTAATGCAGGACGAAAGTTATGCAGAAAGCTCCTGCCACCCAGATTTATGCCCCTTTTTGGTGGTCGCATTAGCGGGGTTTTGCAGTATTTGTTTTAAATACTGAAAATGAATTGTGTTAGACAGTTGGAGACATTATTATTATATTACTTACTCAGCCTAAATACATGTATACTGTAATTTAATAGCTAGACATAAGAAAATAGTAACGATCAAAGGTGCCAGATGGTCAGTAAATCCCCTAATTTCTCAGCGGGGGCAAGTGGTCAGTGATTACACAACTGCCGTCTATCACACACTGTTAACAAAGTTTTGAATTATTACGTAATAGGAATGCGTGTAATGAAACCGAACTACCTAACAATGTGCCAATTGTCTATAGTTATGATTTGTTATGATTTCCCGAAAAATAGAAGATAACTATGCTTTGACTTATTAGATCTATGACTAAGCATAATTAAACCCTAACGATTTAAAACGGTTAGATTATTGTGAATTCTAGTTCTAAAGACAGTATAGATTGAAATGATCTAGATCTATACTAAAATACTTTTCCTAGATCTGATACGATACTGTACAGTAGCCAAAAAGAAGATATTTTACTACACATAAATGATTGCCGTGAGACTGTACATGTATATCTTAATATCTAGATCTTATTAAAACAAAACGAGATTTAAAATTCTAAATACTGTTGATCTAAATTATTCAACGGGTGTATAACAATAGCCTCTCACTACAAAAGCCCCTCTTGCAAAAGCCCCTCACCAAAATGGTCGAGGTTTACAAAAGCCCCTAACAAAAAACAATACTAACATTAATTGAACTTTAAGTGTTTTGTTAAGTGTACTTTTAAAAGGAGTGTGCTAATTACCTTACTTAACGAATCTTTATAAGCTTGTCATTGAGCAAACAGAGTAGATCCAGATCAGATAGCTCAGTATTTTGATTTTGGTCTACTCTGTTTGAAATTTAAGAAAGTTAAGGAATTAGAAAATGGAAAAAGTTTGTGTTTAAGTTAATTGAGGTAGTATTATAATAATTTATAAACAATATGGATAATATTGCATCATTCACAGCTATTGAATCTGTATTAACTGTCACAAAGCAAACATGGTTGAACCAGATCATATAGCTTTAGATTTGAACTGGGTCTACCCTGTTTGAAATAAATATAAGGAATCTCCTCCTTGTGATCTACAATGTTTACTTTTATAAGTATAGAGTGTGCTAATTACCTTACTTAATGAATCTTTATAAACTGGCCATTCAGCAAACAGGGTAGATCCAGATAGCTGTAATTTTGATTTTGGTCCACTTTGTCCAAATATTTGGAGTATAATGATTAATTAACAAAATAGTGGGGGGCTTTTGTAAGCCTTGGCCATTTTAGTGAGGGGCTTTTGATCGAGGGGCTTTTGTAGTGAGGGGCTTTTAGATGAGGAGCTTTTGTAGTAAAGGGCTTTTGAGTGTACCCCTATTCGACATATGAGGCATGTCCAACACATAAATAAGAATGTCTTCCATTTCAAAGAAAGGCCAGATCATGGGATCTTTTTTTCCAAAAGTTCAGCTGGTAATGTATAGGGCGTTCCTGAAGGCCGATTCATTCCAGCTTCTTGTTGTACATTGTATCTACCCTTCGGTATACGGACATTTTCTCTCTAGGACATTTGTTCTCCTATTTGGGCATGGGAGGATAGGGCTGACATTTGTCCCCTTCAAATTTTATTTTATTTTTCTTGCTCTACTTGCTCGCAAAGGATAAAAAAGAAAATACCTACATTGTTCTAAAAACGGACGGTTGATTACACAGGAAATCGGTAATGCAGAAAGAGTAAGGAGCTTTCTAAATTACTTCAATTCTGCAATTAGCTGTCATTTGTTTTAAACGATCGTCAAATCAACATTTTTAAGAATGGTTGTTTACAATCGCCGCCCCTTAACCGATAATCTTTCTAAACCGATATTGGAGCTACATGTATCCTGTGTTTAGTTACCACCTTTTTTAAATGACAGCCAATTCAACTGTTTTGAATTGGTTTTTTTACTTCGCTATACCGGTTTGAGAACCTCTCTAATCAGGTCATTTTCTCGGTATGGTCACAGGGTTCGTTTTATAAGGTTTTGCAGTAATTTTGTTATTATCAGGGGCAGTTACATTTTTAACGCATCGAATATTAGACCACCGGCTTACTTTAAAACTAGAAATTGGCATTTAAATTAAGTAATATGCTTTTAAAAAGAAAGAAAGTTGGCGTACATGTATGAGAGATATATTTTGCTGTACGTATTTATTAATAAATGATAACTACAGTATAACCTCTGCAAAGCAACACTCTGGGGGATATAAACTTCTGTATTGTCGTTGTAGAGAGGTTGTTGCTCATCGGAGTTTCATGGCAAATCTCTCTCAAGAGACAACCCAGTAAGGAATACCTGGGATCTTTTGAATACAAGTGGCCGCTTAATGCAGGACAAAAGTACTTTTATCCTGCATTAATCTGCCACCTGTCTTAAAACAGACATTTTATTTGTACATGTATCGATGTAGAGAGGTTCCACTGTAAGTTTTGGGGTTGTTGAAAGGAGGTGTTTGCTGTAATCTGTACTGTATGCTATAAACCCATTCACTGTCATTATGACGTAATAATCCACTAAAATAGTCACTGTCAAATCATTGTCTGCTTACATGTTTCATCTACTTTTCTTTATAAAAAATTTATGATAGTTTTTACTTAACCCTTTCCTCCATAAATACTCCTTTCTACGCCTCTGTAAAAGTCAACCTGTTGAAACCAATGTGATAAAAAGAGCATTTGCTCCTACACGTATAGGAGTATATGCTCTATTTAACACAATGGTTTCAAATTACAAAATTCTAAAAACAATAATTTTATCTACTTAATGCTCCTTTTCGGTAGATGTATTCAAAGAGGTTGGATCCAAATTGAGCCTACATGTATGGAGGAATGGGTCTTAAGAAATTTTAATATAAGTGTCAAATGGTTTGGATCCTTATCAGACGCGGCGTCTGATCAGGATCCAAACTGTTTGCAAACATTAGAGTTTTCAAGTTTGGCATGGAAGGGTTTAATAGTAAATACAACTTACAATGGGGAAATTGTGATCTATTTCTAAATAAGGAATTGGTCATGGAATTTAAGCAGGCGACACGTTTGTTTAGACATATCCGTTTAACGAAAGAATGTGGGTGTACGAGGTCCGTGGTGTACATACTGTATACGCTTCTTTAATAACATTGATTAATTTAATTCGTATGCCCCTTCACTCCCAGAATTCGGTTGCCATGACATTAACAACAGTTTAGATCTAGACCAGACGTCCAATATCTCATTATCCAACCAGAACCAAATACTGGTTTACATCTATATCTACGTTTGAAGACAAAAAATGGATTATCTTTTTTCATCCATAGGATACAGGTACATCATGGCAATGAATCGATTGAGCAACATCTAAATATGCAGTACATGTGCATCAAGTAGAAAGACAAAACCTGTACACAGGCAGATTTTACACAGTAAAATATTAAGCACAAGCGTATTAAAATAACCATACAAGTATTATTCGAATGACTATTGAAACTGGTTAAAACGTACATTTTAAGCTGCCGAACCAAGACTAAATAATGGAGAAAACTTCTAACATTACAACCCACCTGGCTGAATTGATATTAGATGTATTTAGTAAATAAAATCCCTAAATTATTTCGTCTGCCAGCACAATATCTATATAGATTTATACAGGAATCATAAGAAGACCAGTGAGGACTATTCTCATAACAGAATCAATAGGTTCTGTTGGTCGTTTCCAGTAGATTTCTGATAATTAAAATTTAGACTGATGTGAAACTGAAAACAAAATCGATTAGGAATTAGAATCGGAACCTAAAACATAGAATCGAAATGAAGATGAATTCACTAACAATGTGCACAAACGTATGCAAACTTAATACAACTTATACAACCTATTAACTTATTGCGTGTGTGTTTTGTGTTTAACGGGTGTTCCGTGTTTCTATATAAAAAAATCTTACGTTTTGAACAACAAATAATTGAAATAGAAAGCATACTAGAATATCGCACCCATATTTTGCAGAAACGAATCAGACAATTCGTGGCCAGGTTATATTCCAGTACAATCAAACGCGCCAAAAATAATGGATTTTAATGGATTAACTTGTGTTTGCCGAATGCAGAACAGTTTCGGTTTGGAATTAGTCTAAACGAACCATTTCTCGAGTGTTTTATTTCATACATTTCATATCAATTTTGCACAATATGGATGTATATATTTGTATGTACATGTAAAGAGAAAGATAAGCCGTGAAAATGGATATAAAAGGATGAAAAGGATATAAATATCAATCCAGGTAAGGTCCAGCGCGATCCGCAGTGGTACACAGTGGTCCACGATGATACCACCGCGACCTGCGGTGATAACGATCGCGCCCGGCGACGAGTGCCCCTGTGGAGGGACCAGCGCGGACCCATCACAACCCGCGCTCGATTGCGGAAGACCGCATATCAGCGCGGACAAAAATACCCGTGTCCGCGTTGGATAAAATTGCGATGGGCCGCGGAAAACAAAAAGTCCGCGTGGCTTGTACTGTAGCATAAGAGATTGTTAATAGTGTTACATATGTAGGAGTAATTTTTACATCCAAATTGTCAATGTACAAAATGGCTGAGGCAATAGGTTTTAAAGGTAAAAGGGTGTTGGTTTCTCTGCTAACATATTTATACGAATACTTACCAATGTCATATAGGATGTTTTTTAAACTATTTGATGTTAAAGTGGCTACAGTTTTGTTATATGGTTCAGAACTATGGGGGTTGGAACAAATGAAATGTATGGAACAAGTGCAGTATTATGCATGTATACGTTTTGCTAATATTCCTTTGAAAACTTGCAATGGAGCAATTATGGGTGATTGTGGACGATTCCCAATGTATGTCGCTTCGACAAAGAGATGCATTAAATACTGGTTACATATTTTACATTTACCTGACAGCAGATATGTGCGTAAATGCTATAACATGTTAAAAATGCTTGACTCATCAGGAAAAACAAATTGGGTACCAAACATAAGGCAAACATTATATAAAAATGGTTTTGGTTATGTTTGGGAGAATCAGGCGGTTACAAATGAAAACTTATTTCTGGCACAGTTTACCCAACGGCTGAAAGATCAGTATCTTCAAAATTGGACAGAAACTTGTAATAATACCTCTAAACTAAGAACATACGTTCATTTTAAATCACATTTTGAGCTTGAGCCATATTTAAATTGTCTTAACATTAAGAAATTCCGTTATGCGTTGGCTTCCTTCAGATGTTCATCTCATGAGTTAAAGGTAGAAAAAGGTAGATACATTGGTTTGGAAAGAGAAGAAAGAATTTGTCCTTACTGTAAATCATGTATTGAAGATGAATATCACTTTTTATTGATATGTCCATTATATAAAGAACTCAGGGAAAAGTACATTTCTGAAAAATACTACAAGTGTCCAACCTTTCAACATTTTAAAATTCTAATATCAAGTAGCAATGAAACAATTATAAGAAAATAAGCTGCATTTATATACTATGGCTTTAAGGAAAGGAAATGTTTATTAGCTGGTGAACACTAATATACTATATACTTTAGTCATGTGTAAACAGCAAAGGTTTGGGTTCTTCCCCATGAATATTGGAGGCAAGAGAGTATACTACTTTACCTTTTTATTCCGTGTATATTGATGTAGCACTATATCTTACATCTTCATATATTACCCCAGAATCAGTGCATAATAGTGTTACAGGAGTACGCTTATTTGGAGTATCTGATTTGCTGTATGAACTCTTATTCAGATAACTGTCTCAACATATATTGATTAGATCATATACTCATACATGTTGCTACTGGGTGTATGCTTCAATTGTTCTTGTTAAACACTCATGCATGTACTGTTTATATGTTGTATATGTGTTTGGGCCGGAGGCCTTTATCACAATAACATATATTGCTATTGCTATTGCCATCATGGCTTTCTAGACTTTCCTCCTTATCTATATGTTCATTAAAAGAAATTGACGAGCAAGCCGATAAAATTATTTTTCGATCAGATCCTCTCATAGGAACGGCTAGTTTGATACAAAGCTTTACTCTACATGTTCTCAGACCGCACATCGACAAATTATCTGAACACCAAAGATTCTTCTTGAAAATTCCTTTTATTAATAAAGGTATTGATTTTATTGACCTCCAAAGTATTTTTAGAGACAAAAATGTAATTGACAATATTCCTAAATACTTTAAAAATACAGAACCACCTATCATCTGCTACAAATATAACAAACCCATCAGAAATACAATTTTCAACTATAATAAAATTGTGGCCGACCTTAATATTAATGATAATATTCCTGATAATTGAGATTGCGCCACTTCAAAATTTTGCTATTCTCCGGCTGGTCATGTGATTACTGGTAATTTTGAGATAATTAAAGATAAACGTCTACGATCTCTTTTGAATAAAGGTCCCAAATATAGAATACCATCCTTGATAGATTTTAACTCTTGTCGAGTTCAGATTGCGGAGGCTTTACAAAATTTTAGTATCAAATGGTGTCGAAGAGAACATGTTGAGTCTAATGCCCTTTCTTGTTGGAAAAAACTAATTTTTTTATATAATTGATAAACGCATTTCCTTTTACAGCTCTAATAAACACCTTCTTCCACCTAAACCTAGAACTTCTTTTAGACATCTTAAAAAGGGTTTACAGGATTTCCATTCAAAATACGTTTTTGTTCCTGCTGATAAGGCATCAAATAATGTGATTATTATTTGACGATTACATTATATCGATGTCTTGAAGCAGGAAATTATTAATACCAAGTCATACATTTCAGTTACCACTGACGAAAAGACCATCATTTCAGACCATGTCAAAAAGTGTGAACAATTTGGAACCGATATTAAAATTACACAACATAAACTTCCTACAATGTATTGGTTACCAAAACTACATAAAAAACCATATAAAGCGCGTTTCATTGCAAATTCTAGTTCATGTACAACTACTAAATTGTCTATACTTTTGACTTCTTGTTTAACGAAGGTAAAGGAACATGTAAAATTCTACTGTGATAAGACTTATGAAAATTCTGGAATAAATCTCTTCTGGTCTATTAAGAACTCTTCAGAAGTCTTAAACAAACTTAAGAACAAAAGGTATCTTGCATCCACTGTAAGCACGTACAATTTTTCTACACTGTACACAACTCTTCCTCATATTTTAATTAAGGATAAGCTTACTAACTTGATCCAGAAAGTATTTGCCCGAGAAAAAACATCATTCTTGGCATGTAATGCTGAAAAAGCTTTCTTTACTGACGAGCAAATGAAATATTACACCAATTGGACTTGCTCAGAAGTTTGCGAAGCACTAACCTTTCTTTTGGATAACATTTTTGTACGTTATGGGAATGCTATATACCGTCAGGTAATTGGTATTCCTATGGGTACGAATTGTGCTCCACTTGTCGCAGATTTGTTTTTGTACTGCTATGAAAGAGATTTCATGTTAAGTTTGAATCCTCAATCACAAGAAGATGTTATAAAAGCCTTCAATGAAACTTGTCGATATTTGGATGATATTTTTAACTTAGATAACCCTTTCTTCGATGCTCTGATTCCTACAATTTATCCTAAAGAACTCAAATTGAATAAAGCTAACCCGTCCGACAATTATGCAGCGTTTCTTGACCTAGACCTTAAAATTAATAATGGAATGATTTCTTCTAAAATATATGACAAAAGAGATGATTTTGATTTTAATATTGTAAATTTTCCTCATATTGACGGGGATGTTCCCCGTGCTCCATCTTACGGGGTTTATATATCTCAACTGATTCGTTTTGCTAGAGCTTGTTCATCTATTGACGATTTTAACAGTCGAAATCTCATTTTAACTGAAAAACTGCTTAAACAAGGATATAGATACCATAAACTAAGAAAAACGTTCTCTAAAGTTTACTATCGAAATCTCTCGCTTATTGGCAAGTACAAATGTAATCTCAAGGTGCTTCTGCGACACGGTATTTCACATCCTGAATTTTATGGTGATGTGATTTACAAACTTCGTAAAATTATTGGACATACCCATTTTCTCACTTTGTTCATCAAATATATAAAACAATTCATTAAAAAGGGATATGATCCTGTAGTACTACAACATACTGCATGTTTGGTTGTGAACCCTTTTACAGTTGGCAATCACGCTGGCCTCTTTGCATGTACGCCGACAAGAAAGGTTTAGTACTCTATGAAGGCGACCTCTTAAATCCAGAAATGGAAGGAGAACGTCGGATATCTGTATTTTTTCATTTTTGTTGTACCCTTTATTACTTTTCTACAGTTACTCTGTTTGCAGCTCAATCATTGAGTACACTAGCGATAGGTGGATACAGTATGTTCAATTAAATGTTTTTTTTGTTATACATGCACTTTACCACTGTAATTGCTGTCGCGGTTGTTTTAGATTAGTCGGAGAGGGGATACGTTTATTTACACTGTTTGTCTTTTAGGATGGGGATGGAATAAGTGTGAGGTTGGGCGCCCATAAACCGGTTTAACCCCCCGGTGACTTTTGTCACTGACCGTTCCAAGGCGGTACTTCGATCTTCCTCCTATTGTATGTTTGTTTTGTCTTTGTGCGTCTCTTGTTGTTTTTTCTACTTATGTACATTTGCTGTTTCCTTGTGTTGCTGTTCGGGCGAGTGTTTGTTCTGTATGTGGTGTTTCCTGCATGACTCATTTTTGTACTTTAACTATTTCACTCTTAAGACCAGCAGTCAAAACTATTAATATTTCATAATTTTTATTTCGATAAACGAGATGACAAAAACTAAATGCACACCTATGCATTAAACATTGGTAATCCTCGCTTATAAATATACAGTGAACCCCGTCTTAAGCGATCATGCAGTTACTGAACATAAAAGAGCACGTGGGTACTTGACTCAAGGAAAAGGTAAACCAGAAAGCTCCAATATTCTACCTATATTAAACCATCACCTGTCTTAAAGACCTGGATTTAGACCTATGTTAATGGTCGTTTAAGACATGTTCTACTGGTATACGTCAGATCGTTACACCTATACAAGGAATGTTGTACATTTAGTTCAATATTATATCTCAGTCATACATTAGGATATGTGGGCAGGTAAAAATGGGACTTGCTATACGAAAACCAACATTTTGACTGCGGTGTGGTAACCTGGTCAGGTTCGACACTGTTTATTACACTGGTCAGAAAAACAAGGTTGTAGAAACCCCATAAAGTTCTACATTATTTATAACAATAGTCAGTCAAAGTTGACCAGGTTGTAGAACACTGATTTAATTATACACTGTCTCAATAATTAGCTGATTTTAAAAGTTCTACAATGTTTGTTGCAATAGTTTGTAAAATGTGACCTGGTTGTAGAAGCTGATCTTAATAGTCAGTAAAATGTGACCAGGCTGTAGAAAACGGATCAAGTTCTACGTTGTTTGCTACAATTCTCAGTAAAATGTGACCAGGCTGTAGAAAACTGATCAAGTTCTGTATTGTTTGCTACAATTCTCAGTAAGATGTGACCAGGCTGTAGAAAACTGATCAAGTTCTATATTGTTTGCTACAATTCTCAGTAAGATGTGACCAGGCTGTAGAAAACTGATCAGGTTCTGTACTGTTAGCCACAATAATCAGTAAGATGTGATCAGGCTGTAGAAAACTGATCAAGTTCTATATTGTTTGCTACAATTCTCAGTAAGATGTGACCAGGCTGTAGAAAACTGATCAGGTTCTGTACTGTTAGCCACAATAATCAGTAAGATGTGATCAGGCTGTAGAAAACTGATCAAGTTCTATATTGTTTGCTACAATTCTCAGTAAGATGTGACCAGACTGTAGAAAACTGATCAGGTTCTGTACTGTTAGCCACAATAATCAGTAAGATGTGACCAGGCTGTAGCAAACTGATCAAGTTCTGTATTGTTTGCTACAATTCTCAGTAAGATGTGACCAGGCTGTAGAAAACTGATCAAGTTCTATATTGTTTGCTACAATCCTCAGTAAGATGTGACCAGGCTGTAGAAAACGGATCAAGGTCTGTATTGTTTGCTACAATTCTCAGTAAGATGTGACCAGGCTGTAGAAAACTGATCAAGTTCTGTATTGGTTGCTACAATTCTCAGTAAGATGTCACCAGGCTGTAGAAAACTGATCAAGTTCTATATTGTTTACTACAATTCTCAGTAAAATGTGACCAGGCTGTAGAAAACTGATCAAGTTCTGTACTGTTAGCCACAATAGTCAGTAAGATGTGACCAGGCTGTAGAAAGCTGATCAAGTTCTATATTGTTTGCTGCAATTCTCAGTAAGATGTGACCAGGCTGTAGAAAACTGATCAAGTTCTATATTGTTTGCTACAATTCACAATTCTCAGTAAGATGTGACCAGGCTGTAGAGAACTGATCAAGTTCTGTACTGTTTGCTACAATTCTCAGTAAGATGTGACCAGGCTGTAGAAAACCGATCAAGTTTTATATTGTTTGCTACAATTTTCAGTAAGATGTGACCAGGCTGTAGAAAACTGATCAAGTTCTGTACTGTTTGCTACAATTCTCAGTAAGATGTGACCAGGCTGTAGAAAACTGATCAAGTTCTGTACTGTTAGCCACAATAATCAGTAAGATGTGACCAGGCTGTAGCAAACTGATCAAGTTCTGTACTGTTAGCCACAATAATCAGTAAGATGTGACCAGGCTGTAGCAAACTGATCAAGTTCTGTACTGTTAGCCACAATAATCAGTAAGATGTGACCAGGCTGTAGAAAACTGATCAAGTTCTGTATTGTTTGCTACAATTCTCAGTAAGATGTGACCAGGCTGTAGAAAACTAATCAAGTTCTATATTGGTTGCTACAATTCTCAGTAAGATGTGACCAGGCTGTAGAAAACTGATCAAGTTCTGTACTGTTAGCCACAATAATCAGTAAGATGTGACCAGGCTGTAGCAAACTGATCAAGTTCTGTACTGTTAGCCACAATAATCAGTAAGATGTGACCAGGCTGTAGCAAACTGATCAAGTTCTGTACTGTTAGCCACAATAATCAGTAAGATGTGACCAGGCTGTAGAAAACTGATCAAGTTCTGTATTGTTTGCTACAATTCTCAGTAAGATGTGACCAGGCTGTAGAAAACTAATCAAGTTCTATATTGGTTGCTACAATTCTCAGTAAGATGTGACCAGGCTGTAGAGAACTGATCAAGTTCTATATTGTTTGCTACAATTCACAATTCTCAGTAAGATGTGACCAGGCTGTAGAAAAATGATCAAGTTCTGTACTGTTAGCCACAATAGTCAGTAAGATGTGATCAGGCTGTAGCAAACTGATCAAGTTCTATATTGTTTGCTACAATTCTCAGTAAGATGTGACCAGGCTGTAGAAGAAAACTGATCAAGTTCTGTACTGTTAGCCACAATAGTCAGTAAGATGTGACCAGGCTGTAGAAAACTGATCAAGTTCTGTATTGTTTGCTACAATTCTCAGTAAGATGTGACCAGGCTGTAGAAAACTAATCAAGTTCTATATTGGTTGCTACAATTCTCAGTAAGATGTGACCAAGCTGTAGAGAACTGATCAAGTTCTATATTGTTTGCTACAATTCACAATTCTCAGTAAGATGTGACCAGGCTGTAGAAAAATGATCAAGTTCTGTACTGTTAGCCACAATAGTCAGTAAGATGTGATCAGGCTGTAGCAAACTGATCAAGTTCTATATTGTTTGCTACAATTCTCAGTAAGATGTGACCAGGCTGTAGAAGAAAACTGATCAAGTTCTGTACTGTTAGCCACAATAGTCAGTAAGATGTGACCAGGCTGTAGAAAACTGATCAAGTTTGCATTCTTTGCTACAATTCTCAGTAAGATGTGACCAGGCTGCAGAAAACTGATCAAGTTCTGTATTGGTTGCTACAATTCTCAGTGAGATGTGACCAGGGTGTAGAAAACTGATCAAGTTCTATATTGTTTGCTACAATTCTCAGTACGATGTGACCAGACTGTAGAAAACTGATCAAGTTCTATACTGTTTGCTACAATTCTCAGTAAAATGTGACCAGGCTGTAGAAAACTGATCAAGGTCTATATTGTTTGCTACAATTCTCAGTAAGATGTGACCAGGCAGTACAAAACTGATCAAGTTCTATACTGTTTGCTACAATTCTCAGTAAGATGTGACCAATCTGTAGAAAAATGATCAAGTTCTGTACTGTTAGCCACAATAATCAGTCAAACCAAACCAGGCTGTAGAAAAGAAAACTGATTAGGTTACACTTGTTGTCGCCATAGTCAAGCAAACCAGATCTGGATCTAATAGCCAGTATCACTCCAGAACCTGAACTGACATTATGTTTTAAACGCAACGATTGATCTGGTTCTCCACTGTTTACAAAGACCAGGGTTGGGGTTAGGGGTTTGTCCGTAATTGTTATAAATATCTAATTGATATCTATAGTGTTGTATAAGTATCTAATTGATATCTATAGTATTGTATAAATATCTAATTTATATATATATAGTGTTGTATAAATATCTATTTGATATCTATAGTGTAGTGTTGTATTTATAAATATCTAATTGACATCTATAGTGTTGTATAAATATCTAATAGATATCTATAGTGTTGTATAAATGTCTATTTGATATCTATAGTGTTGTATAAATACCTATCTATAGTGTTGTATAAATATCTAATGATATCTATAGTGTTGTATAAATATCTAATTCCCTTATTGTAATCTACAAATAGTGCCTGCTTATTAGTTTAAGTTTTCATTTCTTTTTTAAAAATAAAAAAGGACATACAGTTTGGATCCTGATGAGACACCAAATTGTTATAAAAAAGTAGATCGTCATGACTTTATCTTAAGTGAGCAGAGTAAGTAGAGTAAGTAGAGTAAGTAGAGTGAGCAGAGTAAGTAGAGTAAGTAGAGTAAGTAGAGTAAGTAGAGTAAGCAGAGTAAGTAGAGTAAGTAGAGAAAGCAGAGTAAGCAGAGTAAGTAGAGTAAGTAGAGCACACAGGAAAAGTCAGAGTAAGTAGAGTAAGCACACAGGGTAGAGAAGAGTAAGTAGAGTAAGCACAAAGGATATATCATGCGAGTGAGCATAGTAAGCAGGGTAAGTAGAGTAAGCACACAGGATAAATCAAGTGAACAGAGTAAGTAGAGTAAGCACACAGGATAAATCATGTGATTGGTTTAGCCATTTGTTTCCATATTGGTTTAAACGTACATGTACATACATATACATACATGTAGTTTCTAAGAAGGACTTGAATGAAAGCTTTGAGCTTATTAAATTCTTCTCATTGGTATAAAACACATCACAAAAGCACTTGTTCATCACAACGGATGACAAGCAAGGTTTTACGCAAGCGTAAAATGGCTGCGTAACTAGTTCACATCTGTGTACTCTAAATGGTGATATCGAGCTACTTTCGGTTTTAACGCTATCCCGGAGAGACTGTAAGACGGCAACTGTCACAAAATTAGCATGCTGTCTTACGGGTCATTAATGAGACTAGCATGGGCTATTCAGCAGTTTAAACGTTGTGGGGAAAAAACTCGGACAAAAATATGTGCAACCGCTGAAAAATATATTACAATGCAGTAAATAGCAGCCAAACAAAATTTAATATAAACTCTACTTGGAATTTTCTATCAAACATTTAAATAAAAACAAATCCCGCAGAAACGCATAAGGACTTTTTAAACCTCTAAACTCGCCGCAGCCAATAAACATTGGTGACACAAGACACACGCTTGAAATATCTATTGAAATTGGAAAGAAAGGGGAAACTAACCCATTTGCTCCCACGATCCCATATATGGGATGTAGGCAAACAGTGTTGACTCTGATGCGGCGTCTGATCAGAGTTTATACTGTTTGCTAATAGGAAATTCAATATCAAACAAAACAAAAAAGAATATTTAGACCATACATCCCTTAGATAAAAGATAGACTAATCCAATATATAAGCATGGAAGAATCCACTGGGAGGAAAACAACAACATACATAATGAACTAACTGGAACAAAAAAGTGAAATTATGTGGCGAATAAAATCATTTCGTGTGAAACGTTGAGTAGATACAGATCTAATCATTATACCTGAGGTATCTGATTAATAATGACTGTATTAAGACATGAACCGTTTGATTGTAAAAATGTAGTTAGCAATCTTCAGATATCGTTAATGTTTAGTTTAATACCAATACACTGTTGGTAAATGGGCTGTAATGATATGATTATGATTAATGATATGAGTATGATTAATGATATGATTATGATTAATGATATGAGTATGATTTATGATATGATTAATGATACGATTATGATTTATGATACGATTAATGATACGATTATGATTAATGATACTATTATGATTAATGATACGATTATGATTAATGATACGATTATGATTAATGCTATGAGTATGATTACTGATATGAGTTTGATTAATGATATGATTCTGTGTACAACTGTTGGTTTTATTTGATAAAAATTAACAACATATAACTAAGTTTTCATACCAGCCCTGATATTGTAAATACCGTAAAACTTCGTTGATTTGATTTTTTATTCAACCCTTTCCCTCATACATACGTGATTTCAAGAATTTGCATACAGAGTTGACCAAGGTCAGACGGCTTCTATAGGAGCCATCTGATCAGGGTCTGCTCAGTTTGCTTATGGAATTTTATAGATCTGATTTTACAGTTTCCACCATGTTGATGAAAATCTCCTTTCCAAGTTCCATTTTATTGAATATGCCCATGAATATTGATATAATATATTGATATACAATATATTTGAGAACTTTAAATAGTCACGTGACTGCTTAACGCAGAGTGAGATTCATGCAGAACGCTCCGACATTATTTTTACACCGCATTAAGCTGCCGCAAGTCTTAGAAATCTTCCTCCACGACTACTACTGCTGCTGCTACTACAACTACTTCTACTACTACTCCTACTACTTCTACTACTACCCCTACTACTTCTACTACTACCCCTACTACTTCTACTACTACCCCTACTACTTCTACTACTACCCCTACTACTTCTACTACTATGAGCTATATTAACTCTTTACTCCATACATATTTATAGTTGAAACATTGACACCAAGGGTATTTATTGGGTATTTTGGGGGTATTTATTGGGTATTCATTGGGTATTCATTTAAAGATTGAATTACATTTTGGTTGTGTTCATCGATGTATAAATCCAGACCTGATCACACACAACTTTTTACATGAATTGTTATTCCTTCGGAATTCATGCAAGTTGTGTGTGATCAGGTCTGGATTTATACATCGATGAACACAACCAAAATGTAATTCAATCTTTAATTGAACAAATCCCTTTTATTTTCAATAAAATGCACTCTACATTAAAGTTTACGTTTGATATACAGCCAAGTATTCTCAATTATGTTCAAATCCCGGTGACTGTGCAGGCCAAGAATTGGACCTAAAATGTTATATCTGGCCTGGTAAACAGCTATCCTACCAGTATGTTGTGGTCCTTAAATAACTGATTTCACGGGGAGATGTCTTGTTATTACTGGCAGAGTGGCCATGCCACTTTGACACCAAGTCTGGTCTGTAGCCCTCGCTTTGTTTTCTCCAAATCCACACAGGTTATCACTGCCAATCACCAATTTACTTCCATCCGAAAGATGAACAGTTAGGCCTGACCCCACCTCACAGAAGTTCACCTCGTCATTTTCTCTCTACACCATGCGAGCCGCCTGGCTCTGCTGGCTCTTGATATTAATACAATCACTTGCTTTTTACCATAAGTTTCACTCTTAACACTTGAATTTCAAAATACGCGCTCCACAAAACTTCAAAACAACATTTTCTTCCAATAATTCTTCGTCAGTATGGTTTCAAAGAATTTGTCTATAAATAGAACCTAATCCATAGTAAAAAGAAGTAGTTCCATAGTGTATCGGCTACTGGTTACCGACTTCATGTAAATCATGGAGCAACGACAGAGAACCAGCTCTTTACATTCATTGAGAAATGAATTTCAAATTTCAACCAATCAGATTCGGCGATTTTGTGTAAACGTCACTGGATTGGATTTATTGGGTATTTATTAAATACTTTTGTAAATGGTATATCAACACAGGGGATGTTTTACTTGGAAGAAACTGTAGAATCAGATAAATATCACCCAGAAGCAAGCAGAGCAGACGTAGATTGAACGGTTCCTGTATGAACCGTCTGGTTTCGGTCTACTCTGTTTGCTAATGTGTAAAATAATGTATCGTGGAGTAAAGGTTTAAAACGGATATAAAACAATATTCCGTTCGACTATGCTTGGACAGAAAATAACGTTAATGGCAATAGTTGGTGCTTCACATCTTTAAACTTAATTAAGATTTGAAAAATGATTAACAGTTTTTAATCAGGAATGTCTTCAGGGTTATGCATATTTAATGTCATATAACACAAGAGATGTGTTTTTTCTGGCGCATTCGAGTTAAAGTTTATTCGACGGGGTATTTCTGCAAGACTATTTTAACGATATGACGTTTGCGAAGCAAACAATGCAGGTTCTGATCGGGAAAACACTTCAGGAGTAATATGGTCTGGTCTGCACGGTTTGTCTGATCGGGAAAACACTTCAGGAGTAAGGGTCTGGTCTACAGTTTGTCTATATCCCTATTAAGGGACACTAGGAACAAACGGAGTAAACTAGACTTCGACATAAAGTATATTGCTATAAGAAGTACATCATCGACAAATTAGTCGTGTTACCTGATATACGTTCTCTATTCAGAAGTCATATTTTACATACATGTACATTAAATTCAGCGGTTTTAGTATACATGTAGTAAACCTTGTGCATACTGATGGTGATTACTGTATAAATGAGATTCCAACAGAGTGTTTATCTATTGTCAAAATGAAACAGAAGTCGGGCAGGAGAGGCCACATGAATGTCTACAGCAGCTCCAGAAGTACATATGTATGAAGTGTGCGCTCTGACATGCAGACGCACACGCGCACGCACACACATACGCACGCATGCACATATACGTATGGAATGAATATATTTTCCATGCAAGATTGCCATTGAGAAACAAATAGTGCGTACTCTGATCAGAGGGATTTGGTCTGGGTCTGCACTGTTTGCCCTTATTAATTGGCATTATGCACATATTGATTGAAAGTAATATGCTTGTATAGTAAAGTCTCGCTAATGAGACGACATAATCGCTGTAAATGTTGATGTTTGCTTAATGCATGGCAAAAGTAATGCCGAAAGCTCCTTTGTGAGTTTTCTGCATAACGTTTGTCGCGCATTAACCCATTACCTCATAGGCTATTTTAGATACAACCTCTTTGAATAAATCTACCGAAAAGGGATATTGACTAGAGAAAAGGAAATTTTTAGAATTTTGTAGTTTGAAACCATTGTGATAAATAGAGCATTTGCTCCTATAGGAGCAAATTCTCTATTTATCACAATGGTTTCACAAAACGACTTCTACAGAGTCGTCAAAAGTCGTCAATATGAGGGAATGGGTTAAGCTGCCATCTGTTTGAAAAGTCCAGAAATATACTTCTTTTGAGTGGTTGTATTAGCGAGACTCTACCGTAATAGCATAATTATGTTCCATCATCCATGGTAATTGACCTTATAATTGAATCTCTAATGTTCCATTTACAGCGATTAAGCGACCGTTTTCCCCGCTTACACCTTAGATTGTATACCTTACAACATAGTTTGTATAATTAAATATATATGGATTACATTTATATTTAGTGAGTATTTCTCTGGTCAGCGATTTCATTCATATAAACGACTTTTCACGCAATTGCTCCTGTAGGAGCCTTTGATCAGGGTATGCTCTGTTTGCTTATGGTACAACATGGATATAATTCTACTGTTTCTGCCCGAGCTAAAATGCCACGTGTTTATATGCCACGTGTTTATATATACCACGTGTTTATATGCCTTTTAAATATAATCTAATCAATATTCACGTTGTCAATATTTTATACAAGACTATGTAAAAGGGAAAAGGTTAAACACGTTTTGCTAACCATCCATGAACAGTATTAAAAACACGATTAAGAAATCGTTTTGCTTTTTTTCAGCTAAAATGAAGTGCCAATATGAACTACTGCTTGGCTAAATTCAATTAGAATACGCAGAGAACCATATTCATTCATATATCTAGCATCCATTTAAATTTGGTTGCCATTTCAACTAGATGAAACATTTCAAGACCTCCTGCTCTGTAAAACCTGGTTCGATTTGCCATCACGTTTACAGATATGATCTTATGTTGATCGTCACTTACCTGACGTTCCTTCATATTATTTACGTACAAGAAATTGGGACCGCCAATATTTGATACAGCTTCCAAATGTGACTATAAAGAAAAAACTTTAAAATATAATCCTGTGTTCCTTTAATGATTGCCTGGTCTATTACAACATTCAGTTAAATCAATTTCATACAATACACCATTGACCGTCATGAACAGGTGTGGGTTGCCACATACATGTATTGTTGTATAGTGAAGCCATCCAATGTTCTAACTGGTCTAATTTTAAAATTCTTTTGCAACACGTTTGCTTAACCTTCTCATCGCCTGTCAGCTATGATGGTATATAGACCCAGGTGAGCAATAAAGATTCACCGTAGTGCTCTTATTTGAAGGTGAATTATCGTCGAAATGGTTTGATATTAAATCCATAAAACATCATCAAACTAAATGACTTTCATATGTGAAATGTCCTAATAGTTATTCACCAATTCTTGTAAATAGATATTATGTGAATACTTACGTCATCTTCCTATGGTCCTATCAATACTTACGTCATCTTCCTATGATCCTATCAATACTTACGTCATCTTCCTATGATCCTATCAATACTTACGTCATCTTCCTATGATCCTATCAATACTTACGTCATCTTCCTATGATCCTATCAATACTTACGTCATCTTCCTATGCTCCTATCAATCACAAGCAACTACTTACGTCATCTTCCTATGGTCCTATCAATCACAAGCAATATACAGTAAAACCTCTCTATAACGGCCACTAAATTACATCAAGTATTTTGTGTTAAAGTATAGGAGCGTTCTGTTTTACTTTCACCTTGCTTTAAGCAGCCATTTGCCTTAAATACCACCTAATTATCATAATTTAGTGGCCGTTATAGACATGTTGTACTGTACGTTGTACCATTCGTTAGATCAATACAACCTGTTAAGGTGCGGAAAGGGGGTACGGCAGTACTTTTTAAGGCAAAGTGGCGAAAGTATATTTCGAATATTCCGTCGAATAGCGACAGGATAACTGTTGTAGAGTTAAAGTATGCTAACGCCACGCCCATTTATATGCTCGGTGTATACCTGCCAGCTAGTGCAAATGTTGAAATTTATAGGAATGCGATTTCTGAACTTGAGACACTGGTTTCCTATTATTGTACCCGAGGTAAAGTACTGGTTTCGGACAACGGTGTCATTTCCCGAGCTAAAGACAGACTTTTAACTGACTTTGTCACTAGGTATAACCTCGTATCAACGTGCAACGGTGGCAATAGCTCCGGCGTGTCATATACCTTTAAACCTGGTAAGTCCACTATAGACCATATTCTCCTCGATAGTGATTTAATAGTAGATGTAGAATACAGCAGCGTTGTGTTGGATGAATCGAGCTTCACGTCTGACCACTTACCTCTTTTCGCTAAGCTTAAATTCGTCGTAGGACGTGATACGTCACGTAAAGAAGCCGCACATGTTGACAGGATCGGTATCGCTTGGAACAAGTGCACTGATCAGGACTTTGTTAACTATCAGGCTGAACTTCACAGAGAGATATCATATAACCATGGTAACGAAACTTCGAACTCTGTTGATGAGCTCAATACATTTGTTACTGATATGCTTAAACGATGCTCAGTAGTAACGCTACCGAAGATCAGATTCAATAAGTTTTCGAAACCTTATTGGTCAGATGAGTTAAAAGTTGCGCATGCACAGTCGCGCAGACTCCGGAGGTGTTGGATATCAGCGGGTAGACCGCGGGGTTCAAACCATGAAACATACCGCGTGTACAAAGATGCGAAATCGAAATTTCGAGCTAAACAACGCTTAGCGTCCAATATGTATCTTGATCGTGTGTATGACGATTTAAACGAATGTGCTGAGACAGATTGTAGGCTATTTTGGAAATCGCTTAAGCGCTTTAAACGGCGAAACAGTAGCGGTATGTGTCAGTCTATTAGCGTTAATGGTAAGACATTCGATGGTGATTCTACGGCAAAATGATTTGCTGCGCACTTTAGGAATATATTCTGCCAAAGCCATAGCGCGGAATCCCTTAATCAAGACTTAATAGCTGATAAACTCGAGATGTTATGCCGTGAAGAGTTGCAGCAGTTATCTGATATTCTCGAAGGGGAAATTTCTATGGAGGAATTAGAAAGTGCCTTAAGAAACTTAAAGCGAAGGAAAGTCCCTGGTCCCGATGGTATCGTGAACGAATGCATTATTCATGGTGGCCAATCCTTGAGAAACTTAATTCTTATTTTGTTCAATAGGATCCTTTGTGAAGAAGTCACTCCTGCCCCGTGGAAGGAAAGTATAATAATTCCTCTATACAAGGGAAATGGGAAATGTAAGACGGACCCGAAAAGCTACAGACCCATCTCCTTGGTGCCCTGCCTCAGCAAACTTTTTGAAAACATTGTACTTGCTAGGTATCGTTCATTCATAGGCAAGACTGTATCGAACTTTCCGTGTCCACAGCAACAAGGCTTTCAAGCATCCTTGAGCTGCACCACGGCAAGTTTTAATCTCCACGAATGTATATATCAGAACTACGAATTAGGTAGCAATGTGTACTTATGTTTTTTACATTCGATACGGTATGGCAAGATGCACTGTTTGTTAAACTCGGTGAACTAGGTGTCAAGGGGAAATGCTACGTATAGCCAGGGAATCGTACTCAGATATGAAATCGATAACGAGGTCATTCCAAAGGTCAAATCAGCCACTCACCTAGGCATATCGATCACTGACAACCTGACATTGAAGTCAAGGATAGAGTTACGTTGCCAGAAAGGCAGAAATGCGTTCTATGCAATGTCAGAACTAGGCATGCACCCGACCGTCTTAAACCCAGTTAAAATCGCCAATCTATACACGAAAGTAATACTGCCCAGCATTTTGTACGGATCGGAATTGTGGAACGGAATTACTATCTCTGACAGAAACCTGTTAAATCGTACTCAGCATGATATCGTGAAGAAAATTCAAGGCTTCCCAATACGTACGAGATCAGACGTCTGCGAGTCTATGGTTGGTTTAATGCGAATAGAAGCTGAAATCGAAAAACTCAAGCTTATGTTCCTTCACACTGTTCTTAACCTGCCAAGCAGTGCTCTTTCACGCCAAATCTTCCTGCGCCGGTGCACGTATTTTGCTTTGAATCCTCAAATCAAAATGCTTGGTTTTATTCCAGATATTTGTAAAAAATTGCAGAAATACAGACTAGAGGGTACTCTTAACGCTTTCATAGCTGACCCGCGCTCTCTCCCTTCTCGACTGTGTTGGAAAGGTACTGTAAATAAGGCTGTTCAGTGCATGGAACAAGAACTGTGCACACAAGGTTTAGAATCTGAGTCGGACTTTCATCTGTACAGAAAGATCAAAACTCATATGAAACCCGCAATCGTGTGGAGGCTAGCAACCTCAATGTCTGAACGTTATATCGCACACACCGTATCAAAAGCTTGGATACGAACTCCTGAAATCTCTGGAAATTATACGTGTACCTGCTCAGTAAGCAGTTATATCGACACACTTTGGCATGTAATCGGATCGTGCCAAGCTCTAGAGAACGAACGTAACTGCTTTATGTCAAACGTAGAACTATACTGTGGCAACGGGATACGTCGTTCTCTAGAACTTGCAAATGCAGAATATTTTGTCACATATGTTCGAGCTGGTTCGTGCTGTAACGGTCAGATAAAACCGATATTCATGAAGCTTGCAACCAACTACGTGTTTGTATGCGTAAAATTTATTGAGACTATGTAAACCTAGCACAGAGTATACAATTATGCTAGTGTAGAAACGATTGTGTTTCATGTGTTTCAGGAAAGAGACAATGCACTTATGACGCACATGTATGTACATGTACATGTGTATAGTACCATGTAAATACTCGATTATTTATAGCATTACATGCTGTGTGTGCGTGCGTTTGGGTGTGTGGTTGTGTGTGTGTGTGTGTCATGCTGTCTATCGGTGTTTTGGTGGTGGTTGCGTCTTGCATGTGGCTTTGCCTGCTTGACTTTACTACTTTTCCATTTATCTTGAAATGTATATTAATATGTTTAAATGTTCAATGGAATCTCCTCTTGAATGGAGGAAATAAAGATACTGAACTGAACTGAACTGGTATCTAAAGATATCTTGGCAAGTGTGGAGTTTGTGAATTTGTAATAATAAAAAGAAACAAGTTAACTTTTTGACTACGAGAACCACTTGATCAGGGTCTGCACTGTTTGTTATTAAACACCCTAAAGCAAGGTTAAACCTTTTACTCGAAATGGTCTATACCATTAAACTGTGATTGACCATTCTATTTTGAAAATGCACCGTTCAAAGGATTAGGGTGACGGTAAGCGGTATCCATATCGTGACGGTCAGCGGTATACACATCGTGACGGTAAGCGGTATCCACATCGTGACGGTAAGCGGTATCCACATCGTGACGGTAAGCGGTATCCACATCGTGACGGTAAGCGGTATTCACATCGTGACGGTAAGCTGCAGTCATATCTTGACGGTAAGCGGTAGCCACATCGTGGAGGTAAGCCGTAGCCACATTGTAACGGTAAGCGGTAGCCACATCGTAACGGTAAGCGGCATCCATATCATGACGATAAGAGGCATCCATATCGTGACGGTAAGCAGTAGCCACATCGTAACGGTAAGCGTAGCCACATCGTGGCGGTAAGCGGTAGCCACATCGTAACGATAAGCAGTAGCCACATCGTGGCGGTAAGCGGTAGCCACATTGTAACGGTAAGCGGTAGCCACATCGTGGCGGTAAGCGGTAGCCACATTGTAACGGTAAGCGGTAGCCACATTGTGGCGGTAAGCGGTAGCCACATCGTGGCGGTAAGCGATAGCCACATCATAACGGTAAGCGGTAGCCACATCGTGGTGGTAAGCGGTAGCCACATCGTAACTGTAAGCAGTAGCCACATCGTGGTGGTAAGCGATAGCCACATCGTAACGGTAAGCAGTAGCCACATTGTAATGGTAAGCGGTAGCCATATCGTAACTGTAAGCAGTAGCCACATCGTGGCGGTAAGCGGTAGCCACATCGTAACGGTAAGCAGTAGCCACATCGTAACGGTAAGCGGTAGCCACATCGTAACGATAAGCAGTAGCCACATCGTTGCGGTAAGCGGTAGCCATATGGCGCCTTCCGTAAACCCAGGTAATTGGACCGTCTTTAATAGTACAGGTATTTCAAGCATGTCGCGACAAACAAACCTTTCCGTACTCTGGCATGCAAGCAGTGACAAACCGAATGATAGATTTGAAAAATGAACGCTTGATATATATTGACAAAGTTTAAAATAGTGTTAGTAACATAGACTCAGCATTGCAGACTTTCTTGAGGAGAAATACTCGTCTAACTCAAGGAAGTTAAAAGAAAACTTGCTTACTCTAAACGTTGCCGTTAAACGCCTTCAAGACGGTGTCCAGTGTATTCACACAGCGATACACCTCACGAGTCCGAATCGGTTGTCAATGTTCACGTGGTTTCATACGCCCCTGACCAAGAACGCATACCCAGTAGTGAGCTATTACAATCCGTTTTGAGTTGTGAGGTTACAAAACAAACTAACCCCCATCCTAGCTGGGATACACCTCTTCTATATTCAGAAGTCCTGATATCACCTCAAGGTAGCGCTGCCAAAGAGAAATATACGCATTTGGTAACATGCGTATTCCTACGATTGAGACAAATCGCGATGCAAATGAGCAAAAACGCAGCTATAATACACGACATTTCAATTTCGAAATAATCCGTGTAGAAAACTAGGAATCTCACTCTATCTGCAATGATGATGAAGGCAAATTTGAAACGCATGAGAAACGTCATACAAAGATATTTTATGTAGGCGTCCATAAATCGTCCATAACTGAAGCTAAAATAGCGAACTACTTTTACCAGGGAGGCCCGAATGTCACAAACATTTCCATTTTCAGAAAGCGCCGCTACGGTAACGTCATTATCCATATAGACGTGGAAGATAACCAATATGTCAAATGCATGCCAGACGAATCAACTACCTGGCCCCGTGGTGTAAGCGGCCGACCATGGGTTCCCTATTGCAAACGAAATATCACCCGGACCGCATAATGTAAGATTCTTTTTTTTTATCACATAACCCTTAAACGGTGTCATAGAAAGTGAAACAGACTATATTCGGCCATTGTTTACAGCGTATTACAGCCGGATTCCAATTGCTCATTTGCATAAAAATGCACTAGTGCATTTCCGCGATTTATGGCATTCTTTTTCGGCACTCCCTCACGGCAGATTATGTGATAAAAAGGGAATATTACATAAAGTGACGATATTCGTGGCTCTGCGGCTTGTGAGAATACCACGGTCAAACAACCACTCATGTGACACAACCCTTCATATCGTCACTTCGTGTAATATTCCATTTATTATATACCTGATTGTAGCATTTTTTAATAATGTTGTAGATCGTAGTTTTATTACTTTCGTTTGGATGTTATTGAATTGAAATGAGGATTGCATAAATTATATACACGCTAATGATAGCTGTACGCTAATCAATACACTTTATTGTTTACATTGAGTTACTAAACATAGACGCGTCTCCGATGCGTCAAGGAAATTTACGGCTATTGCTAGCAAAAGAAGTCCCATTTTTCAACACGAAAATACGGATCTTGTATTGCACGTACGTGCAATACGGAAACATTATTTGAGAGCTTGTATTGCGTGATCGAATACAATCGTATTTTAATGCAGAAACTAACAGGTCTATTATAAACTGCCATATCGGGGCTTAATATAGGTTTATATATGATCAAAATTGAATAGGTTAATGTGGTTATTTTGATGACTGTAATACATGTATATTTATGTATATATGCAAAACATACAGAATAATTGTATATAAATGGTTTGCAAATAATGGTATCATCATTGTTTTCCTTCATAACTGTATTGTATTATATACATTGCTTGTGATGCTCTCCATAAGTTGAGGAAATAAAGAATATATGTCTATCTACCCTCGTTAACGCATATATATGGAGTCTTCAAAGACACATTCGTTTACGCTACCCCGTGGGCTCTTACAAGACTCTGACGTTAACCTCTGGTATGTACAATTCAAAGACGCATATGTTAATGCTGCCTTGTGAACACTTCAAAGACACTTTCGTTGACGCACATCTATGGACTTTTTAAGACACCTTCGTTAACGTACATCTATGGACACTTAAAAGACACCTTCGTTAACGCACCCGTATGGACACTTCAAAGATAACTTCGTTAACGCGCCTGTATTGACACTTCAAAGACACCTTCGTTAATGCACCTCTATTGAAACTTCAATGACACCTTCGTTAAGTCACCTCTATGGACACTTCAAAGACACATTCGTTAACGCGCCTGTGCGGACACTTCAAAGACACCTTCGTTAACGCACATCTATTGACACTTCAAAGACATCTTCGTTAACGCGCCCGTATGGACACTTCAAAGACACGTTCATCAACGCACCTCCATGGACGATTCAATGACACATTCGTTAACACACCTCTATGGACACTTCAAAGACATCTTCGTTAACGTGCCTGTATGGACATTTCAAAGACACATTTGTTAACGCACCTTTATGGATATTTTAAAGACACTTATGTTAACGCACCTATATGAACAATTCAATGACACCTTCGTTAACGCATATCTATGGTCACTTCAAGGACACCTTCGTTAACACACCTCCACGGACACTTCAAAGACACATTCATTAACGCGCCTGTATGGACACTTCAATGAAATCTTCGTTAACGCGCCCGTGTGGACACTTCAAAAACACGTTCGTTAACGCACCTCCATGGACGCTTCAATGACACATTCGTTAACACATTTCTATGGACACTTCAAAGACATCTCCGTTAACGCGCCTGTATTGACATTTCAAAGACACATTTGTTAACGCACCTTTATGGAGATTTTAAAGACACTTATGTTAACGCACCTCTATGAACAATTCAATGATACCTTCGTTAACGCACATCTATGGACACTTGAAAGACACCTTCGTTAACACACCTGTATGGACACTACAAAGCTTCGTTAACACACCTCCATGGGCACTTCAAAGATATCTTCGTTAACGCGCCTGTATGGACATTTCAAAGACACATTTGTTAATGCACCTCTATAGACATCTCAAAGACACTTTCGTTAACGCACCTCTGTGGACACTTCAATGACACCTTCGTTAACACAACTCTATTGACCCTTTTAAAGACAACTTCGTTAACGCACCTCTATGGACACTTCAAATACATATTCGTTAACGCGCTTGTAGGGACACTTCAAAGACACTTTCGTTAACGTACCTCTATGGACACTGTAAATACAAATTCGTTAACGCACATCTATGGACACTTCAAATACATCTTCGTTAACGCGCCTGTATGAACATTTCAAAGACACATTCGTTAACGCACCTCTATGGATATTTCAACAACGACACTTTCGTTAACGTACATCTATGGGCACTTCAATGACACATCCGTTAACGCACCTCTGCGGACACTTCAAAGACATCCTCTTTAACCCACCTCTAAGACACCTTCGTTAACGCACCATTATGGGCTCTTCGAAGACACCACCGTTAACGATCCCATATGGGCTCTTCAAATACACAGTCGTTAATGCACCTCTATGGACACTTCAAAGATACTTACGTTAATGCACCCTTATCAACACTTCTAAGATACCCTCGATAATGCATCCTTGTGAACACTTAAAGGACACTTTATCATTTACGATCCTCTTCATAGAGTACATTGTGTTTTCATACTATGTTATGATAATTATCGCTTTGACTCATTGATAATCACTCTGATACTTTTCTTGCTATTTTGGGGTCAGACATACGTCACCATGTGTAGATTAATTTCTTTAAGCTGTCTTCGGGATTAGATAATACGACACATTTACCTTCGGTCGATTACTTTCCATTCGTTTTGTTCGTTAAACAGTGATTGACAATCATTTAGCCTTTAGCGGATGAGGACAACTCTACTGTAAATGTAGAATCCTTTTCTATAAGTTCTTCTGGTATCATAAGATATAAATGGGAGATCACCATCATCCATTTTCCTATTCGTGATAAGACAACAAAAAGAAATAGGTTATGTAGAGGATTGCGATATCGTGTTACTAAAGGCATCGGAATACCACATACATTTCTAATTATTTCTGACTGTCAGTAGACTCATTACCAACCCATTCTTATTACCTTTCCCTTTTAAATATTAATGTAAGAAAATGACCTCATGGATGATATTAGCTGCAGTTTCATAATTGCAGATGTACATACGCTGTTTTGGTATCGGCTGAATCTGTCATAAGCAAACAGAACAGACCCTGACGAGATGGCTCCTGTAGTAGCTGTCTGATCTGGGTCTACTCTGTCTGCAAAAGCCTAAACGGCGTTTATATGAAGTAAGTTATAAGGAAATATGGATGAGAAATAAATAAGAAAGACAGAAACATAGTGCAAGTAAACTAAGAAAATCTTATAACAAAAGCGTAATGGTACGAAGAGACAATTCATGCATGCACAACTGAGAGAAAATTTGAACTGATCTTCTCTCTCTCTCTCTCTCTCTCTCTCTCTCCCTCTCTCTCTCTCTCTCTCTCTCTCGCTCTCTCTCTCTGTCTCTCTGTCTCTCTCTCTGTCTCTCTCTCGCTCTCTCTCTGTCTCTCTCGCTCATTCAGTATAGCTATCTATCTATCTATCTATCTATCTATCTATCTATCTATATCTATCTATCTATCTATCTATCTATCTATCTATCTATCTATCTATCTATCTATCTATCTATCTATCTATCTATCTATCTATCTATCTATCTATCTATCTTCTACTTAAAGTTTCTGAATGGTCTTTCTGTCAATTTGTTTTATAACATAAGTTGAGTGACAAGCAATTCGGAGAGGTTATTTATCTAGATCCAAACTATTTTCACATCCTCTGTATTCATAGATTGTGTATATCTACAGTTGTCACGGATAAATAGGTAGTATATAGGTAATATATAGGCAGTATCAAGGTTGTATATCGGTAGTAAATAGGTAGTATCTAGGTAGTATATAGGTAGTATCTAGGTAGTATATAGGTAGTACATAGGTAGTATATAGGTAGTATCTAGGTCGTATCTAGGTCGTATAGAGGTAGAATACAGGTAGTATCTAGGTTGTATCTAAGTAGTATCTAGCTGGTATATAGGTAGTATATAGGTAGTATCTAGATAGTATATTGGTAGTATCTAGGTAGTATCTAGCTGGTATATAGGTAGTATATAGGACCTACCAGCCGGTAAACGGATATTAGCCCCACTCCCCTGACATTTGCCACCTATTTCTTGATGAGCGGACATTTGCCCCCTTGTATTCTTGTGATATGCGGACATAAGCCACCTGGTAATATGTTTATGCAGGGCTATTGCCAACTTATAGTTTGTATGTAATAATATGATAGCATGAAATATCGAAATTTGTGAACAACATTTGACATTCGCGAAAACTAATGACATTTCAAGTTTGCATGAATGGCAGTTTTGAAGGCTTTGATTGAGAAGCAAGAAAACTAGTTTGTATTTAAAATCTTACATGATAAGTTATTATCATTTAGCTTATGATGCATACTTATTTCTCATCAGATAAACGAAAGCAACAATTTCTGTTCACTGCAGCATATTTTTGGCAGATAACTGTAGATCTACCTAAGGAGCTCTTTAATGTGGAGTCTCAAAAATAGGTCAATCTTTACCTTGAATCAAGCGGACATGTTGTTGACTTTTTGTTATGATTGTTCAAAGTTAATTGTGTTGCTGGTGGATATCAAGAGAGTATTTGCTCTTAAAAAACTGATTACCCAATGCAAAGATGTTATTTCTCAGTGACCTTTCAGCCTTAATATAATTACAGTAGCCTAAATCTATGGACTGTAACGTGTTTGTTAACAGGTACAAGGTAAGTAATGTTTCTATTTTTGCCATAAGAGATGAATGTCTTATCAATATTACTAGCATGGTTGATTGGCTAGCTGAGAAGAGACCAAGTGGAACTGGACTGACTGCCCGAGGCCTCTAGCCTTTAATCTCTTGACACGTTAATGATGCGGTCAAATGAAAACAGTTACTTTCAGCTGATGATTTTGATTAGAAATGTTGTCTGCTTAAGATTTTCGGACCGATTTCGTTTTAGATTCTGAAATACAAACCGATCTCAAAATGCAAAAATCGGTCCAGACCGGCGATTTTCCGGATTTCTAGAGCCCTGATATAAGTAGTATCTACGTAGTATATAGGTAGTATCTACGTAGTATCTAGCTGGTATATAGGTAGTATATAGGCAGTATATAGGTAGTATCTAAGTAATATGACAGAACTCATCTCATATATGCTCAATGCATTGACCAGTTACACAAAGATGGACTGTAAGTTTGCACATTTTAACCATTTACCTCATGAGCATTCATGTACGAAAAAATACATAATTCATATATGATAAGGCATACTAGTACAGTACATGCAAATAAGGAGAAATACTAAATATGCCATCAAAACCTACGAGAAATTCTAAATATGCCATCTACACCTACGAGAAATACTAAATATGCCATCTCCACTTACGAGAATTACTAAATATGCCATATACACTTACGAGAATTACTAAATATGCCATCTACACTTACGAGAATTACTAAATATGCCATCTACACTTACGAGAATTACTAAATATGCCATCTACACCTACGAGAATTACTAAATATGCCATCTACACTTAGTGAGAATTTCTAAATATGCCATATACACTTACGAGAATTACTAAATATGCCATCTACACTTACGAGAATTACTAAATATGCCATCTACACTTAGTGAAAATTACTAAATATGCCATCTACACTTACGAGAATTACTAAATATGCCATCTGCACTTACGAGAATTACTAAATATGCCATCTACACTTACGAGAATTACTAAACATGCCATTTACACTTACGAGAAATACTAAATGCGCCATCTACACTTACGAGAATGACTAAATATGCCATCTACACTTACGAGAATTACTGAATGTGCCATCTACACTTACGAGAATTACTAAATATGCCATTTACACTTACGAGAAATACTGAATGTGCCATCTACACTTACGAGAATGACTAAATATGCCATCTACACTTACGAGAATTACTAAATATGCCATCTACACTTACGAGAATTACTCAATATGCCATCTACACTTACGAGAATTACTAAATGTGCCATCTACACTTACGAGAATTACTAAATATGCCATCTACACTTACGAGAATTACTAAATATGACATCACATCTACACTGTGGCCACCTCTTGACAATGACAATATCTTCCCATTTCACGTCTTCAAATTTACTCCAGTATGCATATATATCAAAACACATCCTTATAAAAGCAAGTGAGAGTGTTATTATCCTCCCAATTTGACCCGAGCCTCGATTAAATTTCGGCGTGTTTCTCGGGATTGTTCGTAATACTCTGTGACTGAAAAACAGCAAACCAAAAGCCGGTAATTATCACGTTCCTCGAGGATTGTACAGTAAAACCCCTCTAATGCGACCACTTAATAAATAAAAATGGATGTCTTTATAAGCAGGTGGTTGCTTAATGCAGGACCAAATTAATGCAGAAAGCTCCTACAGGAGCTTTTTGCATCACTTTGGTCCTGTATTAAGCTACCACCTGCCTTTGCCACTGTGAATTATGTCCCTTTTTGCTGGTCGCATTAGAGTGGGTTTACTGTATTCTTATAGCGCATTCTTATACCTTCGGAAATTTATTCGAAGATTACCGACGATAATACACGGAATATGCATGAGTCTCAGGCCAAATTGGTAGGATAATACAACGGTCCCTCTACAAAAACTGGCGCATGTAGGGTTCCCAATTCTTAGTACGATATCTAAACACGGACATATTTCGATATAAAGATACATATATACGGAATAGCCCGAACTATGCCGATGTTCGTCTACATATTATACATGCGGTACCTTAATGTTTGAACACCCACCTAAAAACGTGCTGCCTCTAAAAGCAAATAATGTTTAGCTTTAAACTTTGACATACTGCCTACCATGTGTTTTGAAAATGTAACCCCATGTGGATCGCAGTGACGGCTATGAACTACTCAGAAATACGATCGCTTTGTTCCTGGTGTCTACTGGTTTGGTAGAAGCTTGAAGAACCGGAAAACGTTACTTTTAATTAGGATCAGCTAGTTCCTTGCATTCTGAGTCAAAGAATTTAGTCTCAAATACCAAGTGAATGAACGCGGTATCTAATTAATAGCGTTGCCGTATGTCATTACTTGTACAACTGTTAACGGAAGACTTTGGATCGATTAACGAGTATATGACAGTTAACAAGATTACAACATAGAAAATCCTTTTGATATGAAACTAGATACACAGTATAACCAACCTAAAGTGATCTCCATGAAGTGTGTCTCATTGTCAGTCTTCGACGAACGGTAGCTTGATGCAAAACGAAAGTCAGGAAACAACTCCTTTTTGTGAGATATCTGCATCAATTTAGTTCTACATTAAGCAGACTCCCAGTTTTAGGCGAGTACCAAACAGCTTGAATTTGTTGGCGCAACGATTTATATTGCATTTCAACTGTTTGCCGTTGCGAATTATGCTCGTAGACTGTGAATAGCGGAATTACGCTCGTAGACTGTGGATAGCGTTTAGTGGGAGAAAATTATTTAAATTATCCGACATTAAAACATCTGCCGGGTTATGTATTTAATGAATGTTTGAAGCTCATAGGTAAGGTTACTGTTTTCTGTACTGTTACAAAACAATCGGAAATCAGCAACTCCTAACGTTAGAAATGTCTTGAGGCGCAGGCGCAGGTGCAGTGCATATGATTGAAATTATCCTTTATTTGGGATGCATATGGTACCATTGGTTAGATGATTCTAACCGTTATGTTTTGCGCAAACTACCCCCCTTCAAATTGTGTTATATAATCAAATTAATAAAACTAGAATATTAAGAAACATGTCAGACCATACACTACGTACGCATGGACTTCCCGTTCCAAGGCGGTGCTTCCGTCGCCCCTATTGTTTGTTTGTTATGTCTTTGTGCGCCTCTTTGTGTCTTTTATATACATGTACATTTGCTGTTATCGTCGTGCGGCTGCGTGTTTTGTATGCGGTGTTTTCTGCATGACTCATACATATACTTTTAATCAAAATGTTGATACTAATTACATAATTTTAGAGACTATAATATTATCAAGCAACTGGCAACATTTTACGTATGATGAATTCAAATTAATATTAAGGATATTTTATTTTCACAAATGCCGTTTTTCAGTTGAACATGGCTTAAATGTCAAGCAAACATCCATGCCACATCAGTTTCACTGTAGAGAAGAAGTACCCATTCTACAAGTAACATAGGTCCAGGGTATTTAACAAAGATCCAGTATATTAATTCTACATAGAATATCATCTGGTCTACTTAAGGTCATCAGGCTTCATGTACGCTATAGCATGGGTCAGTGGTGGAGAACATTGACATGGTGGGCTGATTTCTAGTGGGGTCATTATTCAGCATTCATCGTTTAAACGACTTTGAACGCACAATGCTATATAAATGTGGTAAAATAAAAATAATAATAACAATAATATAATAATAATATAATGATAATAATAATAATAACAACGATAATAATAATAATATAATAATAATAATACATCGACAGTCGGGGGCATTGTTTAAGTATATAATGTGTAAGTATAAACTGTAAACTGTTTGTTATTCCTACAGACGTTTAAAATGTCCTACAAACATGTAGAACTCTGCATTAAACCCTAGTGATAATTAAACGCTAGTGATAATTAAACGCTAGTGATAATTGTATATATCAACCCATTTGTGCCCAGTGTCCCTTAATCCTTCGCTTGCTGAATTTTAAAATACATTTCTCCTTCTTTGGTCTGATCAGCGTGTACTGAACTTATTACTCTTCATGGCTTATATTAGCAACAACATGACAAATGGATTGGTTCGAAAAAACAAGATATGGATGGGTCTTCCTTGACCCTTTCCTTGTTCAATATTCATGTAAGAAACAATGACATTGTGGGTAGTTATTAGCTGAATGGTTATAATGGAACTCGAACACAAGACTTGTTTACATTAGAAGACATTGTATAATCAGATTTATATCATTCCATAAGCAAGCTGAGATCCGACGGATCCTGTAGGAACCGTCGGATCTAGGTCTATTCTGTTTGCAAAGGCGTAAAAGATATGAGGGAAATGTGATTATATTAAGGAAATGTGATTATATTAGGAAAATGAATAAATAATCGAGGGAATAAATGGACCAAACCACGGTGAAATAAGGTTTTATATAAATACCTATCTAACTATTACTCAAATGATTGTTGGATGCTTGTGTTACAACACTGTGACTCATTAAAGTCATATAATGCTGATGATGAGTAAAGAGTGAACAACTCTGATCAGGGAATGCCCTGTTTGTCTATGAAAAAATATAGATATGACTCTACAGTTTCCGCCATAATAAAACATTCTCATTTTATTTAAAACCATTTGGAATGAAACACAGAAGAAATACCTTAGCAAAAGAATAAATACCGTATTATCCGTAATAACGCCTCCTTTTTAATAAACACCAACAACTTCTAGTAGGTAACTAACGATCAATAAAACAAACAAAACCCTATATTTTAACCATTAAATAAAGAATATATAATAACTATTAAATAAAAATATAGGTTTACCTAAATCGAGGTTGTAGCTTAATGCAGACTGAGATCTCACACAGGGACAGTCTGTGTTGCTCCCATTCTGCATTAAGCAACCACCTGTGTGCAAAACTTTAACCAAATCCTTCATACAATCGCATTTTCATGCATTTTCAAAAAGAGTAGACCCAGATTAGACGGCTCCTATAGGGATCTGGGGGGTCTGATCTGTGTTTTAATGGAATCTAATATTATGTGTTTATTCGGGTTCTAAAATAGCTACAATATTCCACCTTCCATATTTCATTCAGAAGGTATTCACATTTGTAATAAACATAGAACATGGAAAGGGTTAAAACATGTTACGTCACCAGGAGGCGTTTGTTGTTAGAACATATTACGTCACCAGAGGGCGTTTGTTAGAGATAATTTGCTTTGACAAATGCGGTAAGCGTGATATCAAGAGTAGTCTTGCTTATATCATAAACTAAGAACAACATTCTCTAAATTTTATTATCGAAGTCTCGCATTTATTGGCAAGTACAAATGTAATCGCAAGGCGCTCCTGTCACACGGTATTTCACATCCTGAATTTTATGGTGATGTGATTTACAAACTTCTAAAAATTATTGGTTTCTCGTTATTATCTCGTTTTTGTCTCGTTTTTGTCGTACCCTTTATTACTTTTCTACAGTTACTATCATTGATTACACTACCGATAGGAGGATACAGTTTGTTTCACTTGAATATGTTTTCGTTTTACATGCATTTTACTACTCTATTTGCCACCACGGTTGTTGTAGATTAGTAGGAGAGGGGAAACGTTTATTTACACTGTTTGTCTTTTAGGGTGGGATGGAATAAGTGTGAGGTTGGGTGCCCCTACACCGGTTTAACCCCCCCCCCTCCCCCAGGTGACATTTGTCACTGACCGTTCCAAGGCGGTACTTCCATCTTCCATCTATTGTTCGTTTGTAATGTCTAAGCGTATATTTGTGTCTTTTGTATACATATACATTTGCTGTTTGTCGTCGTGGTGCTGTTTGCTCGGTTGTGTGTTTTGTATGCGGTGTTCCTGTATGACTCATATATGTACTTTTAGTACTCTATGAAGGTGACCTCTTAAATCGGGAAACGGAAGGCGGACGTCGGATATTTGTACAATCTCGATTTTGTCGTACCATTTATTGTGTCACCTACCGAGAGGCAGTGTGTCACGTAGGGATCACTTTTGCTGTCTTCTGTCTGTCTGTCTGTCTGTCGGACTAAACTAGTCATTAGGTCACTCTGCATGCAATACTTTTTTAGTTATTCCCCTTTGGCTGTCATTTCTAAACTTATCATTATAGAGCTTTCAAATTTCACATGTGTCTTCCTCTCTCTGATGTAACTAAGGTTCATCATACATTTTGAGTTATTCCCCTTTGTTCTGATTTCACTCCAGCATATTAACAATTTTTGGGTCAGCTACGAGCAGGTGACACATGTGTTCCTCCGAACAATCTTGTTACTTTTCTACAGTTACTCTGTTTGCAGTTCAATCATTGAGTACACAGGCGATAGGTGGATACAGTTTGTTTGACTTAAATATGTTTCCGTTTTACATGCAATTTACCACTGTATTTGCCATCGCGGTTGTTGCAGATAAGTCGGAGAGTGTATAAGTTTATTTACATTGTCTCTTAGGATGGGGATGAAATAAGTGTGCGGTTTGACCCCCTAAACTGGTTTAAACCCGTAGTGACTATTGTCACTGACCGTTCCAAGGCGGTATTTTTGTCTCCCCTTATTCTTTGGTTGTTTTGTCTTTGTGCGCCTCTTTATGTATTTGGCAGTTAAGTTCATTTGGTTTGTTTTCTTGTGTTGCTGTTCGGGCGGCTGTTCATTCTGTATGTGGTGTTTCCTGCATGATTCATTTTCGTACTTTCATTATACTGCTGCGGGAAGTGAGTTCAAAATATGTAATTATATGAGAAAGTAGTTTTAAATAAGAACGATTTTGGTAAATCATTTCATTTAGTTATTTACCTAATGAACATTCCTGTAAGATATAATGACTTATAAAGAAGTGATGATATGACCTATTTAGTTACAACATCAGAATAAATTATAATAATACATATTAATATATAACGTTAGAATAAATGATGTTGTATCACCCTTCCTTTTGTTTGCCTTGCGTCTTTGTGCTTGTGATTTTGTTCATGTGTGGGGTGTTTGTCTCTGGTTCTTGTGTGTCTGTTGGTGTTTTCTGTGTTCATCTCGTGTGTGAATGTGCGTTTGGGTGTGTGGTTGTATGTGTGTGTGTGTCATGCTGTCTATCGGTGTTTTGGTGATGGTTGCGTCTTGTATGTGGCTTTGCCGGCTTGACTTTACTACTTTTCCATATTTAGCTATAACATTAAAAGTGATAATATCACATAGTTATTTATAACATTACAGAATCTGATAAGATATTGTTTTATAGCATTAGAAGAAATGATTATCTAATATAGCGTCTTTTGTCTAAACATTCAATAAATGGAATTTTCCGACTTTATATTGAAATCCATTTAAATGCAATGATTTGATATTCATATTAAATATATTTATTTATAGGTAATACAATATTGCATAAATAAATGATAATTAATATATTACGACTCAATAAAGAACGCTACTTTAACTTCTTTATTGTAAAACTATTTACGGCCATAAACAACACTAAGTGATTAATATGAACATCTAGCAAATGCGTCCAAAGATGAATTAAGAAATATTTTCAACAGCTACCACACCACAATATACGTCTCTACCGCTTATATCTGCCCGTGTTCATGGATGCCAGTTATCAAATGGATTAACGCGTGTTGTAATTGGTTTTGCCGTCATGTTGGAGAATCTTGACATTAGAACTGACATTAAAATAGAACCACTGAATGTTTATCTCAATCGGTGCACATAATGTCGTATCTTTTAATTTTCAAAGTAGTATTTCCACCAAGATCTACATAGCAACAAAAGTGGAGTCTCACAGAGTTTGAGTCCTGATTAAATGCCGCTTTATCAGACGTCTCGTATGCATTCATACTGTTTCCAAAGATAATCATAGCTTTACTGATTGTTGCAAGCCCTGTGAGTAGCTGCCGGGGAGTATGTTAAAATGGAGTAGTTAAAAGCACGTGACTGTATGACTATGTAATGTAGAAAGCGTCTGTTTACTCTGAGTTAGCATTTACCTTCACGTGACTGTTCACCGTCTATTGTAGAAATTATATGTATTACTCTCTGAGCTTCCATGAACCTTCACGTGACTATATCATTGTGTATTCTAGTAACTATCTGTATAACTGTCTGAGCAATCATTTACATTCACGTGACTATGGCTCTGTGTTATATAGAAACTATCTGTATAACTATGTTTGCTATAATCTACCTTCACGTGGTTGTACCATTGTGTATTGTAGAAACTACCTGTTCGACTCTCTGAGCTATCATCTACCTTCACGTGGTTGTACCGTTGTGTATTGTAGAAACTACCAGCTCGACTCTCTGAGCTATCATCTACCTTCACGTGGTTGTACCATTGTGTATTGTAGAAACTACATGTTCGACTCTCTGAGCTATCATCTACTTCACGTGAATGTATCACTGTATTGTACAAACTATAACTCCTCTCTGGGATATCGTCTACCTTCACATGACTGTCACTGTGTATTGTAGAAGTATATATATAGTTCTTTGAGCTATCATCACTACCATCAATCATCAACCTTGCCTCAGTCACCGGAAAGCAACTCCTATAGCTTCCTGCATTTTGCGAATCTGTGATTAACATCATTGTTTGCAGACGAAAGTTATTTTGCTCCAAAAGAGTCACAATCCAGGAGTTTGAGAGACCGTAGCAGGGAGGTTCCAATGTATTACCAGTAAATGTTTGTTAATTGGTCTTCATCGAATCGGTTCATCTTCTCTTTCTACGAATAACTATGCAAAACTTAATAAAAATGAACCATGTTCTAGTTATATTTTACATACGGATCACCGAATCAATTTCGTATTTCAATTTACGGTACATTTTTTTCATCAAACAATTTGAAATTACTCCCAGGATGTAATTGATAACCAAAGGCAGTCAATTCAATATGTCATATTTTAAGACATTGTAATTCAACCGTTTATTACACTGATAATTATGTTGTCTGTAAAATGTTTATTTCCTTCAAAATGGTTTCTGTGCTCTCACTTGAGAATTAGGTTTATCCCTTTACGTGCGTCAATCACAAGGTTATGTACTGTGAATGATATCAAATGTATTTGACCTAGACTTTAACCATTTATAAGATAGCCGACTTACTATCCGACTGAATGTTGTGGAGTTGTCTGGAGGGGGAATTTTATTTACATTTTGACTTTGGTGAAAGTGGGATAAGGACGGGGTTGGGTACCCGTAAACCAGGTTTAAGTCCCCCAGTAGCTTATTTTGGTTGCTGGCCGTTCCAAGGCGGCACTCCTGCTTTCAGCCTACGGTCAATTTTGTTGTTTAATATGCTTAATGTTTAATGTGGTTCGTCTTGATATGCGTCCTGTTATGTTTTGTCTTGTGGCTTTACCGTTTCTTGTTTGACGGTGTTTGGTGCGGTGTCATTTCGTGTGTGGCTCTCCCTGTTTGACTATTTTTCCATATTTAGACTGTATTACTGTATTACATTATTATAGTATGTTTTGCTGACGAAAGACCGTCCGCTTTCAGGACTTCTATACTTCACAACAGCAGGTGTTAAGTGCTTATGTGGCGGCCGTTAAAAGTCACCCGTACTTCATTCTCGGTGTCGTTATCATTTCTGGTCCTTCGAGATCATTGGTTTCGATGTTATTAATTTTGAAAATTGAACACCGCTTAAGCCGTTGCTAGGGGATATGAGTAGTGTTGCACCGTTAATAACTGCTCGTAAACAGACTCAATAAAACCGAGTCTGCATTTTTCTCTTTTCACGTTCCTGCTTTTGCTTTCGAAGGATCTCTCAATTTTAGGATTTATAAGACTGACATAGACTGTATTTCTTTCTAAGATAGCTGAATGAAATAGATGTTGCGATTTTATAAATGGAAAAGTAGTAAAGTCAAGCAGGCAAAGCCACATACAAGACGCAACCACCACCAAAACATCGATAGATAGTATGATACACACACACTCACACAACTACACACCCAAACACACGCACATACATGAGATGAACACAGAAAACACCAACAAACACACAAGGACTAGAGATAAACATTCCACATATGAACAAAAGCACAAGTACAAAGACACAATACAAACAAACACAATGGTGATAAAGAGAGTACCGCCTTGGCTCGGTCAGTAGCAAACTCACCACTGGGGGTTTAAACCGGTTTACGGACGTCCTAACCTCACACTTCTCTCAAAGTCACCCTAACTTTACAAATAGTGTAAAACAAGGTATCCCCGCCGGACTTACCCACAACGTAGAAGGCGGTAAACACATAACAATATGTAACACATAGCATTATAACTGTGAAAATCCGTCCAATATGTATTCAATGACTTTGTTGAAGTCAGAGCACCTGCAGGAAAGCCGTTAAGGGCACGACGGGGAGAAAGTAATACATGAGTCTAGTAAGCTCACCCCGTATCTGAGTTTAAGAGTATACAATCATAGAGTACTACCCTCGACCTGTCATCGCGCATGCAAAGAGGGAAGCGTAGCTACCGACGGTAAAAGGGTCGATAACCAAACATGCAGTGCGTTGCAATATAATGGGATCATAACCTTTCTTCTTAAAGGTTTTAATGCGTTTAATAAACAAATCATGAAACTGGATATGACCCCGAATTTTCCTAAGTTTGTATATAACATCCCCATAAAATTCTGGTTGAGAAATGCCTAGTTGCAGTAACTTCCGTAGATTGCAATTATATTTACTTATGAGTGGTAAATTTCGATAATAAAATTTGGAAAACGTTTTCCGAAGTTTGTGATATCTGTAACCTTGCTTAAGAAGTTTATCAGTTATAACTAAATTACGACTGTTAAAATCTTCAAGCAAAGAACAGGCTCGGGCAAACCGAAATAGTTGAGAAATATAAACCCCATAAGATGTAGAATGGGGCACATCTCCATCTAGAAAAGGATAATTAACCATTTTAAAATTAAAATGTTTTCTTTTATCGTATACTTTGGACGAGACTGCAATTTTCTCTTTTTGTGTTGCAATTTTTGCTTTCGGGGGATCACCATCCTTCAGAATTGTATCATTTGTGATTGAAAGATTCAAATCTAAAAATGAAGCTATAATGTCAGGTTGATTCGCTTTGTTCAAATACAGTTCTTTTGGGTAAATTGAAGAAATCATAGTTTCAAAATAAGGATTATCCAAATTCAAAATATCGTCTAAATACCTTGACGTTTTATTAAAAGCATTAATAATATCAGCCTGTGTATCAGATTTTAAGCTAAGCATAAAATCCCTCTCATAGCAATACAAAAACAAATCTGCAACAAGAGGAGCACAATTTGTACCCATGGGTATACCAACAACTTGACGATATATGGTATCCCCGATAACGCACAAATATATTATCTAAAAGAAAGGTAAGAGATTTACACACATCAAGGCAAGTCCACATTGTGTAATGCTCAACTTCTGAATTCGAAAAGAATGAACGTTGAACATTTCAAGCAAGGAACATTTTATTTTCTGTGGCAAATGTTTTTTCTATTAATTTAGTCAGTTTATCCTTTATGAGATGGTGAGGTAGAGTAGTAAAAGTGTAGAGAAATTAGTGAACAAGTTATACTGTTCATTTTCAAGTTTAGTTAAAACATCATTTGATTTTTATGGACCAAAAACATTAATACGAGAAATTGCATATATTTTATCACAGTAACGTTTTACATGTTCTTTGATCATGTGTTTCCCAAAACAGAAGTAGACAATCACAACAGATAACGGAAGCTTGTCTTTGAAATGAAATGTTAACATGTACATAAATGGTCCTGTCATTTACTAAACAGCTTCAGACCCAACAGGAGTAAGAGACAAGGGGTTTAAGTAAGGTGTACAAATCTATACAACGCAACCTTTACCTTGTGGGGTTCATAGCCCGGTCCCTCCCTGAAATTTCAGAGACGCTTTTTTGTGTCTTCCACCTGCACCTCCTCTCCACCCACGGGTTAAAATGGGTACCTGTGAGGGTCACTAGCCGGTACTGCGCCATATGTTCGCAGTGTTCAATATTGTAGGCGAAAGACTCAATGACCAGGGGAGTAAATGTACAGTCGGCAGAGCGTTCCTTCGGACTGAAAATAGACTATAACTAGGTATTTTTATACAAACATGTAGTCGCATATCTTGATTATCATTTTAAACCGTATTATACAACCGTTTTCCTTTCAATGTCAAGCTAACCTTTGAACATTACTTGTACACTGCGTGTGTAGTCAGTAAACCGTAAACGAAACATAATTAAAAATTCGTTTTCAAACATAAAAGGGATTACTGTCTTAGTTAAACCATGAATTAGAGGACACTTTCTATCAAAGATTATTGGCTCAGCGTATCAGAGTAGTTCCGTACTTCAACTGTTCATCCCAAGTGTCCGCCTTTATGAGCATTTATTCGCTTTTATAAACAATTTTCACTGATCATCCATTTTGTATGCATGTATATGCTTAAAGCTCTCGTTTGTATGTCAAATAATTATTAATGGGGTTGATTCTGCGCTAACCGAATCTGTGTGGAACCTGTATAGAATAGCAACATATGTCATGAATAGCAGGAAAATAGTAACGTGTCAAAGTCATTTCATTTTCAAACTCGTATGCATACTTATCAAATGACTTTGCTTTTGGCCTGTTAAATGATTAAAATAACGGTTTTATTTGTTTTCATTCCATCAGTATATGCCCATGGATGATAAAATATATCACTAATAAGGCATGGGTTCGTTAGTGAAGTTCAAACGAGTCGACTATATTTGTCAAGATTAGGTCATCATAGCCATATATTAAAGGGAGTGTTGTTTCAAGGAATGACTTCGTCATCACTGTACTAAACCATGTGGTGTAACTACTTGGTACGATCGACTCGAAAACGATGCTAAGGAGTGGTCACATGATAGGTTTTCATGGAGAAATAAAGGCCTGTTTTAAATACAATGTTGGATGAACGCGTTTCATGTAATCTGAGTACATTATGTAGCCTATGTAATATAATATCTACTGCCAGTGGCTATGTAATACAGTATATACTGATAGTAACTATGTAATATAGTATCTACTGATAGTAACTATGTAATATAGTATCTACTGATAGTAACTATGTAATATAGTATCTACTGATAGTGACTAATTAATATAGTATCTACTGATAGTGGCTATGTAATATAGTATCTACTGATAGTAACTATGTAATATAGTATCTACTGATAGTGACTAATTAATATAGTATCTAATGATAGTGGCTATGTACTATAGTATCTACTGGTAGTGAGTATGTAATATAGTATTTACTGATAGTAACTATATAATATAGTATCTACTGATAGTGGCTATGTAATATAGTATCTACTGGTAGTGAGTATGTAATATAGTATCTACTGATAGTGAGTATGTAATATAGTATCTACTGATAGTAACTATGTAATATAGTATCTCCTGGTAGTGGATATGTAATTTAAATTCTACTTGTAGTGGCTACGTAATATAGAATCTAGAGACAGTGGCTATGTAATATAGAATCTACTGATAGTGGCTATGTAATATAGTATATACTGTTAGTGACTATGTAATATAGTATATACTGATAGTGGCTATGTAATATAGTATCTACTGATAGTGGCTATGTAATATAGTATCTACTGGTAATGAGTATGTAATATAGTATATACTGTAAGTGACTATGTAATATAGTATATACTGATAGTGGCTATGTAATATAGTATCTACTGATAGTGGCTATGTAATATAGTATCTACTGGTAATGAGTATGTAATATAGTATATACTGTTAGTGACTATGTAATATAGTATATACTGTTAGTGACTATGTAATATAGTATCTACTGGTAGTGAGTATGTAATATAGTATATACTGGTAGTGATTATGTAATAGAGTATCTACTGGTAGTGAGTTGGTAATATGGTATCTAATGGTAGTGACTATGCAATATAGTATCTACTGATAGTGGCTATGTAATATAGTATCTACTGGTAGTGCGTATGTAATAGAGTATCTACTGATAGTGGCTATGTAATATAGAATCTACTGGTAGTGACTATGTAATATAGTATCTACTGATAGTGGCTATGTAATATAGTATCTACTGATAGTGAGTATGTTATATAATATCTACTGGTAATGACTATGTAATATAATATCTACTGATAGTAACTATGTAATATACTATCTAGTGACAGTGGCTATGTAATATAGTATCCACTGATAGTGGCTATGTAAAAACAGTATCTACTGGTAGTGAGTGTGTAATACAGTATCTACTGATAGTAACTATGTAATATAGTATCTACTGGTAGAGGCTATATATATAAATTCTACTGGAAAAGGCTATGTAATATAGTATCTAGTGACATTGGCTATGTAATATAGTATCTAGTGACAGTGGCTATGTAATATAGTATCTAATGATAGCGAGTATACATACATTATATATGTAATCGAGAGTAGGGGAATAATTTGCTTTGCCTTTAGCGTCTATCAAGGTAGATAAAAACATACCCTTTTTCTTCTGATCGCTACTAAACTGGCATATGAACTCAGAGTGGATCCAGATCAAACATCAAGTAGGTGTGTGTCTTATCTAGATACATGCTATTTATAAGTACATGTATATCAATATATTTAAATCATTGTCATAACTGGAATTCGCTTAAAACGCAGCAGAAATAAAGCTAAAACGACGAGAGATTATATCGCTTCATATGGCATGTATTGTGTCAAACAGTTAAGAATCAGAAACCTTTGACATAATTAATATTGTACAGAAATAATTCGCCAAACAATTGCATGGACATTTCAATCACATATTGATTAAATGACATAAGCGTCTTTAAGTAGACCATGATCAGACGGCTCGTGTAGAAACTGCCGAGTAGACCATGATCAGACGGCTCTTGTAGAAACTGCCGAGTAGACCATGATCAGACGACTCGTGTAGAAACTGCCGAGTAGACTATGATCAGACGACTCGTGTAGAAATTGCCGAGTAGACCACGATCAGACGGCTCGTGTAGAAACTGCCGAGTAGACCAAGATCAGACGGCTCGTGTAGGAATTGTTTGATCTGAGTCTACTTTGCATATACTAAGGGTCCGTAATTTGTGCTAAAAGGACAACAATTCCATTATAAACTTTCAGCCAAGTAATATTTAGACTATTATTGTGTTCACGATTTGTTTGGTTCATGGACCCGGATTTGATATTTTAAACCCTTTCGATCAATTTTGCTCAAGTATCCGTGATTAACATTGGGCTTAACGTGTATACTTTGTATGATTTACTTCAGTTTCTATTTAAATTATTTTTATAAATGTATTTAAGATGCATACAATGGTAAAATTATGCTTAGCAATATTTACACTATCCGAATATGTCGCGATTTTGTCGGACACGAGTTTTACAGGACACTCCTTTCCGTGCTCACGTCGAATGTTTACAGTTAACTGCCCCTGTTAATCTCGGAACTGTCTTGCTACGTTTTGATGATTAATAAAAATATTTGTTCGTGTGTATGTTTTACGAACGCCCTTTTAGGACTTTGTATAGACTAATAAGTCATAATACCATACGAAAGTACTTCTGGGAAGCAATGTGCTTTGTTTCACTACAATAACAATCGGACGGAAACGGGTCGAACCGGTCTAACTTGGCCCAAGTCAAATCGGTCCATGGTCAATCCGGCCTCGAAAGAGTCACAGCCGCCCCATTTCGGTCAAATACCCGCCCCCTCCCCTATATTTTGGCTGGTCAAACCGGCCCTATTTTAGTCCAAACAGCCCGACAAAAAACCATAATGAAATTTTGATCCGTATATCAACAAGCAGTAGCTAAAATGTTGATAAAACACTGATAGTTCTGATACTAAGTAACAAACTTTGTTTTTATCTAATATAACGTTATGTTGAATACAAATATAAATTCACGAATTGCGCATGGTATTAAATATAACGTGATCTTGATCTAGGTCTTACCCCTTTCCCTGTTATGTGTTTATTACGAATTTCAATACCTACTGAATATTCATGAAACATTTTAATGAAATATGGAAGGTGGAACACTTATCCATCTTAGAAGGTATAACAAGAGGGCCAAGATAGCCCTTAATCGCTCATCTGATTACCGTAGATTTAAGATTTAAGAAGTTTGCTGGGTAGTCCATGGGTAGGGCCAATATTGACCTTAGGTACAATACTTGAACAATGTTGATAGTGGATCATGAGCAGTGGTTCTGAACAAGATTTTCAAAGATTAAGTATATTGATTTTATCAAGACAATGATTCTGACCAATGAAGATTGGGCTAAAATGTGCCCTCTATAGTAATTTTTCTAAGATTTGACATAGTGACCTACTTTTTATTCCCATCCAACCCATGATCACACTCAGCCTTGCTATCACCACGACAAACACTCTGAGCAAGATTGAGGAAGACTGGGCTAAAAATGTGGCCACTGGAGTGTTGACTACATTTTTCTAAGATATGACCCAGTGACATACTTTTTGACCTCACATAACCCACTTTCAAACTTGTCCAAGATTTTATTAGGACAATCATTCTGACCAATTTTCATGAAGATTTGGCTATAAATGTGACCTCTAGACTGTTCACCATGTTGTCCTACTATTTGACCTAGTTTTTAACCCCACATAACCCACTTTCAAACTCGTTTGAGATTTTATCAAGACAATCATTATGACTAATTATGGAAAAATAGTCAAACAGGGAGAGGCACACACGAAATGACACCGCACCAAACACCATCAAACAAGAAACGGTACAAGTCTCAATGAAAACATAGAGTGACACACACACATTCCATACTAATCTGGGTCTTCTCTGTTTGCAGATGCGTGAAATACGTTTGTATGAGGTGAAGTGTTAACTATGAAATCAACAGTGTTCGATAATTGTCAGCATGCGCCTATTTTATAAGTTGCTTATATTATTTTGACAAAACACTCATAATGTTGAAGCAATATTTATACACATACACTGTGCCATTTAATTTATTTTATAAAATAAAACGAGATCGTGATTTGGGTCTGAATTATGATTGGACAGTTTGCGATAATTGCCTGCACGCGCCTATTTGAAAAGTTAACACCAAACATATAGCCGCGATATACATGTGAAGATCTAATCCCTGTATGACATACGGTCGACGAAACGACTTTAGGCTTACAGTAGAACCTGCCGTAAGCGGCCATCAAAAAGGTCTATGTTTAGGTCTGTAAGGCAGGTGTTAGCTTAATGCAGAACAAAAGTAACGCAGAAAGTTCCTATAGAAATTTTCCGCATTATCTTTGCCCTGCATTATGCAACCACCTGTTTTTCGACTAATATGTTTAGTAAATGAATGACCACTTATGGTAGATTTTAATGTATTATTTAAATAAGGTCCACGAACGGGAAGGTCGACCAAACGACCATAGTTCCATATGGACATTCAGGAAATTCAGATACTTCAAGATATATATACATGTATGAATAACGAATTGATTTGTTCACCACTTTGTATTTTAAAAGACTAGTGGTTTGACTAGACAAGAAAAACTGCCTTGATGATTCCCTGTCTATAGTAATGTTGTTGTTGTTGTTGTTTTTCTTAAAAACAATGTGCCAATATTTTAATTGACCTCGTCCCCTAACAAAATAAATGAAAATCCGATGATTTTCCCCATGGCAGAAACTGTAGAATTAGATCTCTATATTATTCAATAACAAATCAGAGCAGACCCTGGACAGTCCAGATGGATCATTTGTGATTTGTCTGATCTTGATCTACTCTGTTTGCAAAGATATGAAAAGTCATATATATGAGTAAAGGGATAAGTCTGGATAAATACGGAACAGTTATTTAAATAACATACATGTACTTATTTTAGGGTTAGTTTATATGGGTGAAGGGGTAAACCTTGATATACGGTAGAGTAATTATTCAAACAACATGTATATTTTTTAATTATTTTTCAGAGTTAGTGATTAATAACAAGGGTAGTACTTCAAACTGCAATAGATTTATAAACAACATTTATTGCTTTGATATGAATTGAAAGATGGACACTGTCACTGTCACTCAGCATTGCGTTTCTGACTTCAAGGACTGAGTTTCGCTAATAACCACTTTGTTAATGGCTTGACCGTAGTTACAGTCTGTCATATTTGTTGTAATACATTAACAGATTCCAAGGACGTCAACCGTGGTGATTAACGTGTGCAGCGATTTTTCCCTTACATTTAATATCCATATCCAACCGGATGCCATTATTATGGCTCTTGAGGCATTTGATTCTTATACAGTGAAGCCCACTTATAACGAACTTGGATATAACGAAATACTGCATATAACAAAATAAAATGTATTCCCCCTCTCTGATTACAAATAGTAAAATGGACCTGCTATAACGAAATTTGGATATAACGAAAGAAATCAGAGGGTCCCGAGGACTTCGTTATAAGTGAGCTTCACTGTAAACTTGCAACATGTTGTGACAGGGGTTTCATTCTGGCTATACTTAAATCATTTTCCTTCAAATTAATTACCTTTTGTCACCACTATTAATTCTTTATGAAAGTCCATACAAGTCACTTTCATGCATCTGTAAACAAGGCAAACCCAAATCAGATAAGCCATACATGAAAAATAATTTTAGTTCCCTTTAATTATGTAAATCCACCCTCATTACAATCTGTGATAGAGGTTTCCTCAAAATCTTTAAAAGGTGCAACATTACCAGCATATTCACTTAATACGCATTTACAACAAAGAGCTAATGATATGCTACTTGTTGTATCCGCATGAATCATTTTTGAAACCTCCATTCTTCATGAAAGTAAATGACCTAACCATTGTCGTCTGATCTGGATCAAACATTTTTTGTCAATCAGTGTGCTCGTCTTTCTGTGATTAACTTTTTACAGCCAAACCTGTATTAGGCAGCCAATTAACGAATAAACATTAAAAGTCTTAAACTACAGATTACTGCTTAGGGTGGGACATGTATGATGCACGAGGCTCCCGAAAGAGCTTCATGCACTACACTTGTCCTGCATTAAGCTGACACATTTCAATAAAGTTCCTATTCCATCTTATTTTGAGTGTCTGTTTAACTCATTTCCTCATATTGATAATTCTGTAAAAATCACTTTGTGAAACCATTGTCACGATGGTTTCAAACTACAAAATTCTAAAAAATTTCCCTTTCTCTAGTTAAAGCTCATTTTCGGTACATTTATTCAAAGAGCTTGGGTCTAAAATAGTCTATGAGGTAATGGGTTAACACATGTATGTATTTACCTCGTTTTTAACCCTTTGATAATCGTACCTATATTACTACTCCTATTTTCGTTTCGTAGGAGAATATACATGGGTGCATGGTATTTCATCCCCTGTACAGGTATATGTTGTTTCACTTCGCTATATGGATAATTATGTGTATATCTGGGTAGCAAAATATTAACTACATGTAATTTAATACGTGAAATCATGGATATCCGTATTACTTTTCGTTTCGTTTGAGATTATACTCGGGGTCTGTTGTCATTTGGTTAATGATGCCTACATGTGCATTGTAACTCTGGTTTTCTTCTGGTTTTCTTAACCCTTATTCCGCTGTAAATGTCGTCTACTTTGAAGTTATTGTTTGCAAATTGTAAACTTCGAATTGTTGCGATTTAAAAATGGAAATAATACATAAAGACAGTTTTGAAATAGATCAGATGCCTCGTTACGTGACGTTCTGGTCCGATTCTGAAATGTTTGCAAATACTAGTGAAAGTACAAAAATGAGGCATGCAGGAAACACCACATACAGAACAAACAGTCGCCCGAACAGCAACACAAGGAAACAGCAAATCTTCATAACTATAAAAACATCAAGAGACGCACAAAGACAAAACAAACATAAAATAGGGGGAAGATGGAAGTAGCGCCTTGGAACGGTCAGTGACAAAAGTCACTGGGGGTGGTTAAACCGGTTTATGGGCGCCCAACCTCACACTTATCCCATCCAAACCCTAAAAGACAAACAGTGTAAATAAACGTATCCCCTCTCCGACTAATCTACAACAACCGCGACGGCAAAAACAGTGGTTCGCGTTCAGCAGGAAAAGTGTTAAATGATACAGGTTATATTGATTCGATGGTCTCGTAAATTGAAAAGGTATGGTCAGTGTAAGTATTTATTGGGTACCATTTTGTACATATATCATGATGTGATACTTAACAGTAATATTCTGTTTAAATGCAATGTTCATATTAGATCTGCACTTTTATATTGTTATCTGTATATATGTTACTGATCTCCATTTATGGCGGAAATGCATAAACTAACTTACTTGCGTTTTGCTGTTGACAATGTATTTAAAAGGTTACCCATGGAACACAGTTTCTAAATCTGCTTGTACAAATATGGCTATAATTTGTAAACCAGGTCTTTTTTTCATAATAAACCTTGTTCATTTCTTCTCCAACTCGGTGTATTCCCCACAATTTAAGGAAATGTGTCCAACAAGGTTCGTTCCCCAAGTCTTCTTACAAATATCGCAGTAAGTAGAGTATACTATAACAAGAAATGTCGACACGACATCAAACCGGGTTTTCCTTCACTATTAACAGGTGATTTCTAAGTTCAAAGGGGCATAACTCCCAGAACAAGAAATGTGTCACAGTACGTGACAAATGCCCCCAAAGCAAAGCACAGACAATATGTGTTTTGTAAGCCTGCAATATGCAACTGCAAAATGAAAGCAAAGATTGCATAGTAAGACCACAATTTGAACTCAAGTTACCCCAGATGACAATCTTTTTCATATTTGAGGTCAACGGTCAAGGTCATGGCCACATGACCTACAAAAGTATGCTACATTCCACCATCCGAAGATGAACTCATACACCATATTTAGTGATCCTAGCTGATTCGGTGTAGGGATGACAATGAAGTAAATGAAGTCAAAGGTCAAGGTCATGGTCACACTGACTTATAAATAGTATGCGACACTCTGCTATCCCAATATCTACTCACAAACCATATTTGGTGATCCTAGCTGAAGTAGTGTAGAAGATATGCTCCGGACAAGCCTTTTTTTTAAATGAGGTCAAAGGTCAAGGGCACGGTCACATTAACCTATAACTAGTATGTGATCCCACGACGAACTCACACACCACATTTGGTAATCCTAGCTGATTCAGTTGTTTTGGTAAATGAAGCCCAAGGTCACATTGACCTATAAATAGTATGCGACACTCTGCCATCCTAAGATGTACTCACACACACACCATATTTGGTGATCTTAGCTGAACTTTTGGAAGATTGCTATTACCATTTCATTTGCATATTTCTTTTATTTTTGCACGGAGCCTCTCTTTTGCTGTTTTTACAGCAGCATTTGTACTTGTTTTTTTAGATTTAAGAGCAAAATAGTCTTCAATGCTCGAGAGGAAATATGATATAATTGGCTACTATCCACTCCTCAAGAGGAACTGTGATATAATTGGTCAATGTCCAATTACATTAAGATTATTACCTCTGTGACATCTGAGACGAATTTCCATTAAAGGATTTTGTTTTAAACATACATAACTTATAGTTATGTGTACATAGCTTTAATCATTTCATCACCATAGTCGCCTGAAAGCGACGCTTAGACTTGTTTCAATAGTTGAACATGTGATTGCTTTTGCAAACAGTTTCGATCCAGATTAGACGCCGAGTGGCGTCACGTCAGGACACAAACTGTTTGGTACACCCATTGCCGTTTTAGAGACGAACTGAAACTAAAATCAAATCTGATGCTTAAAACAGACGGCATTTTTGTAGACGAAATTTATTTGGGTCAAATGAGTAAAGAACACTTAATCACTAGAAATTGATGTTGTGGTTTTAGAGGGAATAACGGTATAAGACAAACACATGGTGGTATGACACAAGGCTTCAAATAAGAAAGTTTCATCACATAAATTCATTAAAAAATATATATTGAAATAAAAAAAAATCCACAATACGGGATAGAATATAGAAAAAAGGTGGAGATCCGATAAAAAACAGTTTTACTTCATTTTAAATTATATAAAGAATGACTATATATAGACAAATTCCTCAACCGGTTTCACTTTTTGATCATCAGGAGGATTGTTCTTCCACTATGACGTCAACGTCGTCAATGACGACGGCAAGATGGCGGCGCCCAGCGTAATTTGTAGATGACGTCATTACAGTGACGTTAAATGGTGGCGCTCAATGTATCTATGGGCAACGTCATCAAGGCGAACAACTGTCATGTATTAGAAAGCGGAATCGATGATCTATCGTGATTTAAAATGGGTTTAAATATGCGAATGAAGAAAGATTCCTTCTGTTTCCTGGTCAGGCTGTTATCAGCATTCATTTTGTAAAAGGAAAATATCTTGTATTTAGGCCAAATAGATCTAGCACAGATATATATATGCGCACTGACTGGCAACATTCGGGTCGAGATGTCCCTGATTTGCTGGTTATGTACTGTCACTCGTTTTCTCAAATCGGACATTTCGCCGATATATTCCTGACCACAGTCCTGACACTTTATAACGTAGATAAGGTTTTTTTACGAGAGGAACGATAAAACTACTTATATCGGACAAAGAGTTATCTCCAACTACCAAAACTATAGTCGCTTACCTCCAAAGGCACCAAATTACAGAGAAAACCATGTCAATAGTTCCAGAATTGAGCCATTCAATCATGCTAATCAACACTACGATCAACGCAATAGCAATCAATATACAATGTACATCATCATCAGAAAGTAATTCTGACAGGAGTCGAATCAACCCTTTTTTAGAGGATCCCACATATCAACAGAGGCGAATGTAGCACAAGCTACAGGCGATAAAACTGATATTAAAATCATCAATCTATCGAAATGGGAACTCAATTCTGACGAGAAAAAGCTTTTAGAGCGGGGACTTAAATGGTAAAGTAGTAAAGTCAAGCAGGCAAAGCCACATACAAGACGCAACCACCACCAAAACACCGATAGACAGGATGACACACACACACTCACACAACCACACACCCAAACGCACACACACACACACACACACACGAAATGAACACAGAAAACACCAAAAGACACACAAGAACCAGAGACAAACGTTCCAGATATGAACAAAATCACAAGCACAAAGACGCAAGGCAAACAAAAGGAAGGGTGACAAAGAGAGTACCGCCTTGGCACGGTCAGTAGCAAAAACACCACTGGGGGTTTAGATCGGTTTACGGACGTCCTAAGTTCACCCCTACACCTTCGAAAACCAATCATGAAGATTTATGTGGGGATGTTTCGGAATTTTGTAGAAAGGTAAGGCTTGCTGAATATTTTCATGGCCGAGAAAACGATGATATATCACTTGTTAAGAATAAAAGTAATTTCGTTCCACCAAAAAAACGAAATCAGGCTCTTGAGCATTTTGTCGATAACCTTCAAGAAATGGCATCACATACAAATTCAAAACCCTGCAGAAGTAATATATCCAAAGCTGAAAAATTAGCAATTAAATCACTTTCGTCAGACAAAGACATTGTTATAAAGGAAGCAGACAATGGTGGCGCAATTATAATGATGGATTCTAACCATTAGAAAGGGATGGCATACGCAATTTTGAATGATGATAATTATTATGAAAACCTTATCTACGTTAAAAAGTGTCAGGGCTGTGGTCAGGAATACATCGGCGAATCGTCCGATTTGAGAAAACGAGTGACAGTACATAACCAGCAAATCAGGGACATCTCGACCCGAATGTTGCCAGTCAGTGCGCATATAGATATCTGTGCTGGATCTATTTGGCCTAAATACAAGACATTTCCCTTTTACAAAATGAATACTGTCAGTGATGACAATAGTAGTGGCCTTATGTCATGTAAATGATGAACAAGACAGGCATTGATGTAAACATCAAAGGATGCCATTATAAAGAACAACCATACTAAACAGATATATTTTCTTCTTCCACAACCCAAATAAATGAATGTTCGCGTATTTATTGTTGACGGTTTCGACCACTTCCTTCTGTGGCCATCCTCAGAACTGCCTAACTGCGGTAAGGACCTATTCAAATTGAATTACCAACACGATTAACTCCTTTAAGAACAACCACACTGGGTTTTTTTAAATTTATTGTGAAACAAATATGACTAGAATATGAGTGACCATACTACACTGATAGGTATTATCTTAATACAAGCATGCAATCATTCAAAGGGTTAGTTCAGCATATTGATGTTGGTATAACTACAGGTTACAACAGGTATATACTAAAAACGCCTTATAAAACAATGAAATATACTTAAAACAACTTAATATAAAGAATTTGTCCGAAGTTTTTCAATACTGTGAATTTAATAAATGAATCAAAGACTGACATAGCTTAAATTGTATTTTTGATAGATAATTTATTAATTGTTTTGATTTAACTATTGAGGAATCAATCATTGTAGAATATCGTTCATATATTAACCTTACGATAACACACCGATTTGCAACAAATCTGGAGCATTAACTGTGAAAAATAAAATGTTTTAAATGTTTTAAATGCCATACGTGACACTAAGAAAAGTCGAATTCCAATTACGTGACATTAAGATATCTCTAATTATGTGGCTCCAATGTACTCCATTGATCACGTTTTACAATAACATACTTATATTTAATTAATCAATACTTTAAAAGTAAAAGAATGTCCTAACATATAGCTGGGTTTCTTTGATTTTTTTAATAAATAGGCATTCTGTATATATTGGATGGAAACTTTCGTTAGATGCGTGTCATTTTCATGAAAATGTGATTATTATTTACATACGTTCCAACAATAGATGAACTCCTTACGTCACGTACTACGGTGCAATAGACTCGGCCATCCATTTCGTGACTCGCCCGAAGTCGATAACCAACTGCAACATTTATCTATACACCGTTATCACACTAAAATGTACTAATGATTTTTACTTTTAATTAGGCCAAACTTGCAATTAATCGGCATTAAAACTCCAAAACCAATACACTGGAAGTGTGCATTTACTGTAATTCTTTCTCAGACATTATGACAAGACTATTGCAACGGAAATTCGAAAGGACTAGCTTTGTTATATCAATAATTTAATGCAATAATAACCAACAAATTGCTTATTTTCATTTCATTACTTCTGATATGTATTTCATACACTTAGTTAACCGGTATATACAATTTACAAGTAACTTTAATTTCTTCGAGATCATGAATTTCAGTACTTCTTGTTCTGAAAATTGAATCCCGTTTAAGCCGGTGCTAGGGGGCGTGAGCAGTGTTGCAATTTCAATTACTGCTCATGAACAGTCTCAATAAACCCGAGTCTGCAATTTTCTCTTTTTGTGTTGCAATATTTGCTTTCGGAGGATCACCTCCCTTCAGAATTCAACGTTACAGAAATCACTGCTCCTCCCATGAGCCCAAAACAAATCGTAATCCCATATAGTCGCCCGGCTCATGCGAGGCTCCAAAAAGGAAGACACTTAACCATGTCATATCAATGATGAATTTAGTAGACCCTGGCGTAATACCATGTCGATGATGAATAAAGTAAACCTGACCAAAGACCTAAACAATAATATCATTTAGGTCTTTGACCTGACCTAATGCCATTTCAATATCAATATTCGTATATTAATATAGTAAACGTTGACCTAATGTCATGGCAATGATGGATATAGTAACTTGACCTATTGCCATGTCAATCATTAATATAGTAGACCTGACCTAATGCTTTGTCAATAATGAATAGAGTAGATCAAGTTTAATGCCACGTTAATGATGAATGTAGTAGACTCTGAACTCATATAATGAAGCTTATATCGTGCTATATTGTTTCGAGCGTTTCTGCAAAAACATTATTACTGATATGACCTTTAGAAAATAAGTTTTGGAGCAAAACAGTGTACAACCTGATCAGGGTACTTCTTACGAATCGCTCTAATTTGGATCTGCATCATTTGTCTGTTACTCTTTTCGATGATATTTTGCAAAAATGTGATCAAAAACCTTGTCTACATTTTCAGAAAGTGTTGAAAACAAACAACATCAAGAAGAAAACGCAAAAGCACAATGATCAAGATCAAAACAGCACTGCAGTAACAAATCAACACTCACCAATAAATTAGTAAAAACTAATAAAAGCAACTATTAAACGAAATAGAAAGATGTTATCTCATGTAGAACGGACATAAAACATATAATGTCGGCTCTCCTTGAAGCTACCATATGAAAAAACATAGATATTTACATTTTGTTGAGGTATCACGTAGATTTTTTTTTTCTGTATTTGAAAAAACTTGACAGTTAAAATAAAATATATCCAGTTATACGAACTAAGATACAACTTATCAGTACCATCTACAAACATGTACTCTTCAACCTGACAATAAGTACATCCTGGCCGAAATCAATGTCGCTCTGCATCTCATCTGACTCCAGCTGGTACATATGTGAGTCATTTTGCGATACGAAATTAGGGTCCATTCTCACTGTTGTTATATTGTCTGGACCTTCGATATCATGAATTGCAATGTTTTAAAGTTATGAAAATTTAAAAGTGAATTATTGTTTATATTTATATCTTCTTCTCACATATTGCCTGTTCTGGGTAGTGCTTGTGTTCACTTGCTTGTTATGGCACATAACTGACACAGTTCATACACAGTTCGCTTTGTCCCTTCAAATGTCAACACTATATCGTACTCCACCTTCCGATTTGAAAGTCTGTATGCGATTGCCCCCGTTGTGTTTGTACGTAGTCGATGTTGTTATCATTCTCTTACAGGATATGCAAGTAACATACACCACTCTCATCCGCCTCTTACACCATCATAAGTATGTCATGCACCTCGTGGTAGGTGTTGTGTTCACCAACAATTTGATGCACTTGGTAGCTTCACTAATGTATTGACATGTTGATGAACACAATACATGTGCCCTTCTATCACTTTCCTATATGAATAAAGTTAAAATACCTGAAATGAACTGAAATCTATAAATATGCACGCTGTGTCGTCTGCACAAGTACCCAAACATATTTCTAATTTCTCTTCCCTTCAACATTATGTTCGTTCAAAACAACTTAATCTTCAGTCGGCATCATCTTTTCACATACCATCTCTTTCGATTAATAAATGTTTTTTCGATGGACCAAGAGTCGTACTTTCACCTTTAAAATCTACTATCCAAAATGTTTCTTCTATCTGTAAACGGTCCTTATACAAGCGGCGCAGAGTGTCTATTGACGATTTTAACAGTCGAAATCTCATTTTAACTGATAAGCTGCTTAAGCAAGGATATATATACCATACACTAAGAACATATTTCTCTAAATTTTACTATCGAAATCTCTCACTTATTGGCAAGTACCAATGTAATCTCAAGGTGCTTCTGCGACACGGTATTTCACATCCTGAATTTTATGGTGATGTTATTTTATTATCTAATAATTGGACATGCCCACTTTTTCCCTTTATTCATCATGTATGTTAAAATTCATTAAAAAGGGATATGATCCTATAGTACTACAACATACTGCATGTTTGGTTGTGAACCCTTTTACAGTTGGCAATCACACTGGCCTCTTTGCATGTACGCCGACAAGAAAGGTTTAGTACTCTATGAAGGCGACCTCTTAAATCAAGAAACGGAGGGAGGACGTCGGATATCTGTACTATTTCGTTTTTGTCGTACCCTTTATTACTTTTCTACAGATACTCTATTTGCAGCTCAATCATTGAGTACACTAGCGATAGGTGGATACAGTTTGTTCACTTAAATGTTTTCGTTATACATGCACTTTACCACTGTATTTGCCATCGTGGTTGTTGTAGATTAGTCGGAGAGGGGATACGTTTATTTACACTGTTTGTCTATTAGGATAGGGATGGAATAAGTGTGAGGTTGGGCGCCCATAAACCGGTTTAACCCCCCCCCCCCCAGTGACTTTTGTCACTGACCGTTCCAAGGCGGTACTTCCATCTTCCCTCTATTGTATGTTTGTTTGGTCTTTGTGCGTCTCTTGATGTTTTATAGTTATGTACATTTGCTGTTTCCTTGTGTTTCTGTTCGGGCGACTGTTTGTTCTATATGTGGTGTTTCCTGCATGACTCATTTTTGTACTTTGAATTCTACATAAGCCGTGCTAGGGAGATGAGTAGTGTTGCAATCTAATAACTGCTCATGAACAAACTCAATAGAACGGTGTCTTCGATTTTCTCTTTTCATGTTGCTGCTTTGTCTTTCAAAGGTTCTGCTACCTTTAATTTATTTACAATTTACTACGCTCCCTACGACGATTAAATACAAACTGTTTAGGTCATTAACAAATAAATTGTTGGCTTCAAAAACGGCCAACATATTCAAGGTATAAAACCTTTAAACCAGTACCGGTGCTTTATCTATAGCATATCTATTTTGCAGTCATTATTTTTTCTTCACTGAAACACAATATTCAAGAATTTAACACTTTCTTAGAAAATAGTATTAGTGATGTTTCTAGGTACGTTGTATTAATTGGAAACAACTACATTCACTGATATTTTATTTAGATCAAAAGTTGATCTAATCATTTTGCTAAATGGAAAAGTAGTAAATGGAAAAGTAGTAAAGTCAAGCAGGCAAAGCCACATGCAAGACGCAACCACCACCAAAACACCGATAGACAGCATGACACACACACACACAACCACACACCCAAACGCACACACAGACACACGAAATGAACACAGAAAACACCAAAAGACACACAAGAAACAGGGACAAACGTTCCACAACATGAACAAACCACAAGCACAAAGACGCAAGGCAAACAAAAGGAAGGGTGACACTAAGTATTATATGTATGTAACATTATATCAATTGTAAAATCATTTATAACCATAAACAGTATAGTATTGTAAAGATATCATAATTATATAATTATGTAGGCAATTGCTTGCTGAGATCTTCATTAAGGAGTTTTCAAATATTATGAAACTCTTGGTCAAGCACGACATTTCGCTATGTTAGAGATTTGTTATCCGGTGATTGTCACAGGGACCTCTGTTTCATTTGCAAGCAACATGTGATACACTGGCATTAGGGTTAGGGTTAGGGCAGTCAATCGGTATACAGTAAAACCTCTCTAAACCGGACGTTTAATTTAGTATAAATATCGGTCTTGGAGACATGTGGCAGCTTAATGCAGGTTGAAAGTCATGCAGAAAAGTCCTCTAGGAGCTTTCTGTATGACTTTCACCCTGCATTAAGCTGCCACCTGCAAACAAGTATCTAAATTCTTCTGAACTAGAATTCCGGTTTAGAGGAGTATAACTGTAAAACCGTTGCTATTTGTATTGGTAATAGGATTATTGTTTCAGCTAAAAGCAAGATCATTGGGGTCAAAACTTATGAATTTCAAACAATGAGAATTAAACTGTTATAAAACTCTCATATACTCTATTTGAGTACATACTTAAATGGCCACCTACTGCAGTATTTTTTCTAATATTAAATTTTTGAAAAGGAGTTTCTTGCATTTTGCGCACATATGGCTGCTTGTGAACAATTAAAGCAACACAAACAACCCCTATGTGTGATATCTGTATTTTTCAGTCTGCATTAAGCTACCGCCTGTATGTTGATAATTTTGTAAAACAACTTTATTTCTTAATCTAATGGTTATCATATATAGTTTTAGTTGTTTTATTCGGCGTTGGTTTCCCGGTCTCCGGAAGTAAGGGGTTGCTCACTAGAGTGGGGCGTTTATTAGACAAAATATTATTATTTATAAAGCTATAATATACATTGCAAACATAAAAGTCCGAAATTACAATAAACACAGCTCATTTGCATGTACCCCAACACGCGACGTAATTTTGTTACTCTTCCAATTTGTCTACATCAGTTTTCACCAACACAATACTTATATGTTTCGTCCATGCGCTATTCAAATGCGTCCTGAGAAAAGGTTATTAATATTTTATTATATAATTATGTTTTGTACTGTTAAATGAACGTCCAATAAATCTAGGATAGATCGTGCTTAAACAATTCTAACGACTTTATTGTTTTTCAATTGAAATGCTAAGCAAACACCAATAGCGGATGTACTTTTGGCAACTGTCACCTCTTGCAGCTTAGATTAACCAACATTCATCGATACTTCTTCAAATCCTGATTGCGACGTACACACCTGTCCTGACGAAATGTATGGACTGTCGCATAAGGTCTTACGGCAGCCAATCATCTTCAAGAACGCAGTCCGAAACTGGCTGGAGCACAGAACGTATACGACGAAGTTCATTGAATGATTCAGTTGTTCAAATGACTGTGCTACGGAAGTTAAAATAATGAACTCTTTTTTATTGGAGCCAAAAATGGGTTCATTGGTCCAGAAAGTTAACACGAGTACCAAGGTGATCGGCGTTACACAAATCACATACAGAACAACAATGGCGACGAGCATGATAGTGGTCCTGTTGGTCTCCCTCGCGAATCTACTGATCGCATTGGAATGCAAGTTCTTTCGTCTGTGTTGTTGCCTCAACAGCCTCGTCACTATGGGAGGGGTAAGAGTCAGAAGTATGGCAATTGGCGCTATAGAATAACAGACGGCACCTGCTACTACAAATCTTTTGTGCAATGAGAGATTCTCCGTTGTAACAGCATCAGGTAAACAAACACCATCGACAATGTCAGTAGAAAATGTCCACAATGAGGATAGAGTCGCCATTGAAACAAACGCTAGCACGATTGAAAAGGCAATATATTTTTTCGTAATGATACTTTTTACCTTCAGAGGAAACCAAACGGCGACAAATCTCTCCACTGCAACCATGACCATACACCATGAGGAACTCATTTTCCCCGTACGGTAGGCTGTAAAGAACAATCTGCAACCTGCCCGGCTTAAAGCTCGAATGTCTCGTCCAGCCAGTACCAGCATGAATTGTTGGTTGAAGGGATTGGTAAACAAGAGAAGCGAATCCGAAACTGCGAGAGCGCATAAGATATACCTGGATGTCAGCTGGCGAAATTGTGGTTTTGTCACTGTGAGTATAGTCATTAAGTTACCAGTAATACCAATGACAAATAACAACGGGCATATGAAGTACTGAGCTCTGTTGAACCCTTGCTGGAGCCATTTGTTGTCTTGTTCTGTACTGTTGCTAGTGATACTCTCATATGAACAGCTGTTTGATGTTATATTCTGTGTAATATTGACGCACTCCATGGTTAATACCGGTTGCTCATCATTTCAGAATGTATAGTAAGAGCCACTGATTGACATTTTATTACTAAAGATCGCTTATAGAACAGTCAATTTATACTTATATTATTTTTGAATACACAAATACCTTCCCATTGTAACGTTTTGAATGTCCGTGGAAATAGTTGTACGTTGTTTAATTTCGGAATAAGTTATTTCCCTAACACAGTTAAGCCCATTCCAAATTTAGGATAAAATTATTTACCCAACGAAATAGATCAGAACTCAGCAATAGACGCCACACGAAAGTCCACAGCAGCCTAAGAGACACAAATGAAATGCTTGCAGGTGCTTTTATATTCTGTTTTCTCCTGTCACCTCTCTAGTCACTAATACAATCTTGCCAGTAGCATGACACTATATAGATCCATTGCTATGGATTATAAACTTACGGGAGATTACATACAGAAAACTGGATGGTCGATAATTGCAATCATCCGTACCTGTTATGACTGAAAGTCTGAGATATGTGAATAACCTGGAACATAATTTGTCCATAGAGAATGCAGCTTTACCATGATGCGTTTGGACTAATTAAACCTTTAGTCTGTCGCGAAATTTCTTAGCGTCATACACTTCTGCCTACATCAATTTTCAATTTGAATTCTGCTGATTTTCATTTTGTAACAGTGATATAGCTGCGACGAAAGTGAAGATGATATATTTAGCTGGTAAGATGTTTGTATTATATATGATATCACCACTGACTTGAGATTGTTTTACACTTGCAGGTTACCCTTTCGTTCACATATTAGATAAACTAATCCAAATTTAGATTTATAACTATTCAATATTTCATGGGGAAGGGGAAAGAGGTCGTCTTAAAATGAATATGCCCTAGTGACAACCTCATTGTTTGATAAAGCAAACAGCGGAGACCCTAATCAGGTAAATTCTTCGGTAGTCATCTGATCTGGGTCAACACTGTTTGTCTATTGCCCATATAGAGGATCGAATGTGTTTATGAGTTAATTATTGACCCAAAAGCAGGAACATGTCCCATATCTTATCATTTCAACTGGACAGTATGTATATATTAGTACCGAACCTTCGATGTTCTCTAATTCACTCGCAATCTAAGAGTATTGTTAATATGCCATCCATTATAAATGAAAACGTAGTAACGTCAAACAGGAACAGCCACACACAAAACGCCATCATCACCAAAACACCGACAGACAATTATATATATTTATACAGCAATTTATACACATTCACAAACATACACATACAAGACGCAACCTACACTAACACATCGATAGACAGCATGTCACACCCACCCACATTCACACACACACACACACACACACACACACACACACACACACACACACACACACAGAGAACCAAACACAAGCACACACAAGAGAAGAACACAGAAAACACCAACACCAACAAACACACAAACACAAGAACAAAGACACAAGACAAACAAAGGTAAGGATGACAAAGAGAGTACCACCTTGGCACGGTCAGAAGCAAACTCACCACTGGGGGTTTAAACCGGTTTACGGACGTCCTAACCTCACACTTATTTCAGTAACCCTTGCTAAACAAACATTGTAAATAAAGGTATCCCCGCCAGGGCACGACAGAGAAAAGGTAATACATGAGACTGGTAAGCTCATCCCATTTCTGGATTTAAGAGTATACCATCATAATGTACTACCCTCGGCCTGTCATCGTGCAAGCAAAGAGGGAAGCGTAGCGACCGACTGTAAAGGGGTGGATAACCAAACATGCAGTGTGTTCCTAAATCAGTTTACGAGAGTAAATTTTAACAGGCTGTCGGAATGCTTTGTATCTGCAGCGCTATTTACAGGGCCAGTGAAACCTCATTATAGAAGTATTTAGACATGTTGCTCAATGTAGGATGGAAGTAGTACAGAAAGCTCTCAGTTGGGCTGTCTGCATGAATTCATCCTACATTAAGTTCCCACCTGTCTTAAAGATCGATAGTAACACTTATCCCAATGTTCGGATAATAATACGTATCCCAGTCTTCGGATAATGATACATATCTGAGTGTTCAGATAATAATGCTTATCCGAGTTTTCGGATAATAATACGTATCTGAATGATCGGATAATAATACTAATCCCAGTGTTTGGGAAATAATACTTATCCGAGTGGTCGAATAATAACACGTATCCGAGTTTTCAAACAATCAAGGTGTTGCTATATTTCTTGGCCCTTCATCGTTGATACTTGACCATTTCCTCAATTATTATTTATGTAAGAAATAGTGACGTCATGGATATTAATTAGAGTTTTTTAAAAACAATAGCACATGGACATATGCATGTTGGCCATAGTTGAAACTGTCGAATCATATCTTTATTATATCGTAAGCAAACAGAGTAGACCCTGATCAGATGGCTCCTATAGGAGCCGTCTGATCTGGGTCTACTCTGTTTGCAAAGGCGTAGAAAGGCATATTTATAGAGTAAAATGTTAGTAGCGCCGAATAATATAATACGTTCTGTCATTTGTTTATGCATACCAACCAAAACCAATTTTCTGAATGAACTAATTCTAGAACAAGGTATACTGGTGTACGATAGCCAATCAGGTATAAGAAATGCTCTTTCTCATTTTCTCTTTCTCGATAACTTCCTTTTAGAAGATTGACCTAAATGACTAGGTTCTTAGTGAGAAGTTCTCAAGTTTGACTGAATCAGGGTTTTTTTAAATATAAGACCGTATTTGGTCGGTGAAAAGAGACCTTCTCCCAATCTCCTTACCTTTTATGTACATGAGTAGACAGTGTTAATCAAACTAATGCCATAGGTAGACTGAACGGATTTAAACATGTGTGGTGTAAGTTGAAAGTTTACAATTTATGTGATACATGTACTTTATTTTTCCTGTTTAAATGCTTTATTCTCCACGTCATAGGAAAGTGAGTGTCGGGGAGTACCATCACTCATCATACCTTACAATAATTTGGTTAGGTTAGGAGAATTGTGTCATGTTCATGGTAAGTATAATAGTTGCATAATTTATCAAAACAGAAAAACACTGTTTTAACAATGCCGTTTCAGAAAGAAAAAAATCATTGATATTTATACTGAACAGAACAGAACACATATTTTATTGATTTGTACATAGTACATCATCATATACACAACATACATTACCCATTATAGCATAATGTATATCCACATACTATATGTAAAGATATAAACAAACAAAACAGTCACGCTCTTTTCTATATATCTATGCAAATAGAGGATGAATTAGGTGTTATGGGTCAAGTTAAAGCGAGACGATAATGCATATTTCAGGTATCTTGCAAGATTCGTTAAAGTGTTATAATTATCTGTTTGCAACATTTCTACAAATTTTAACATACTTGGTCTTATATAGTAGTATTTCTTAATATATTTCTTTTTTAAGTCTAAGAAGCACGGGCATTTAATAACAAAATGGTATTCATCTTCTATATCAGCACTTCGACAATATACACAGTATCTCTCCGCCCTTGGTATTCTTTTTCTCCCATAGCGACCTGTCTGTATATGTAAAGAATGTGCAGATAATCTGATTTTACATATATAATTTCTTAGGTCAAATGGTAATAAGTCTAAATAAGTCTAAATAACCCGTTTACGGAGGGAGGAAATTAGATATTTGTATTTTGCCAGTTCTGTCGTACCCCAAATGACTACTCCACAGCTGCTCTGACCTGAATAGTCATCGAGTACATGCCTACGATGTCAAGTTTATTCTTTTTCAAACAAAACAGTTGTGCATGCTTAATATATCTTGCGATTTATCTTTTATTAAATGTCGGTGTAGAAGTGTTTCAAATAGTTTTCCCGTACTTTTAAATTATGACGTCATTTAAATGATGACGTCGCTTGTTTACCTCTAATAGCGTTTATTTTCAAATCATTTTCATTTTGGCAGACATCGTTATGCATGTTGTGGTGTTGTCTGGAGGGGGAATTTTATTTACATTTTGACTTTGGTGAAAGTGGGATAAGGACGAGGTTGGGTACCCGTAAACCAGGTTCAAGTCCCCCAGTAGCCCTTTTTTATTGTTTTGTGGCTGCTGGCCGTTCCAAGGCGGCACTCCTGCTTTCAGCCTACGGTCAATTTTGTTGTTTAATATGCTTAATGTTTAATGTGTTTCGTCTTGATATGCGTCCTGTTATGTTTTGTCTTGTGGCTTTACCGTTTCTTGTTAGATGGTGTTTGGTGCGGTGTCATTTCGTGTGTGGCTCTCCCTGTTTGACTATTTTTCCATATTCGTATCCAAATACTTCTTTAACATTATCATATAATTGTAAAACTTCACTTTTTTCTTTATCTAAATACCAACTTTGATAAAAATTATCAATCAAACGTTGTTTGAATAACTTAATAAACGTTTTTATCATTCGCTATATATTGTTGATCCCATACATATGCAAATCCATTTTGACATAACAATTCTTTCACATTAGTCAACCAACTTTTCTGTCCTGAAGAACATTCTTCAAAATACAAATAATGCAAAGTTTTTAAAATAATACTATCTGTATTGAGAAGTTTAAACCAATATTTCAATATTCTTACATAGCGAGATATATACAATGGATGTCTACCAAATTCTCCATAGACATCAGCATTTGAGGTGCTAGTCCGAACATTTAGAATTGCTTTACAAAATTTAAATTTAAGATGTATTCTTTCTACTTCTTTCGATTTACTGTAACCCCAAATTTCTGATGCGTAGACCAAAATCGATCCAACAAAAGAGTCAAACAGTTGACAAAGTATATATATATACATGTATTAAATTAAATTAATAATATTAAAAACAGATATGGTCCTAAAAGCGCTTGATGGGGGTTCTCTCATTTCAACAAATTTTCGATTTCATGTTGTTTTCCTTTTCATATAAAAAATGTATACATCTATACATAATAATTGCCATGGCAATTTTACTTTTTAGCTATTGTAATATATATGGAGGAATTATATTACATAACAAGATGTGTATGTGAAACACTATGCCCCCTCGATATGATATTTGACCCTGAAGGATGATCTTGATCTTGACATGTCGCCCCTCAAACTGTGAAGCCCCATGGGGTACACATGCATACCAAATATCAAGTCCGTATCTCTACTGGTTCAAAAGTTATGGCCAATGTTAAATTTGGTGACCTTTGACCATGAAGGATGACCTTGATCTTGACATGTCACCCCTCAAAATGTGCGGCTTCATGAGATACACATACATACTAGTATCAAGGCTGTATATCTACTGGTTCAAACGTTATGGCCAATGTCAATGTTGGTGACCTTTGACCTTCAAAAATGACCTTGACCTTGACATGTCACCCCTCAAATTATACAGCCAAATGAGAAATACATGTATACCAACTGTCAAGTCTGTACTGGTTCAAAAGTTATGGCCAATGTTAAGGTCGGTGACCTTTGACCCTGAAAGATGACCTTGACTTGACATGTCACCCCAAACTGTGCAGCATCATGAGATACACATGTATACCAAATGTCAAGTCTATATCTCTACTGGTTCAAAAATTAGGGCCAATGTTAAAGTCGGTGACCTTTGACCCTGAAAGATGACATTGACCTTGACATGTCACCCCAAACTGTGCAGTTCATGAGATACACATGCATACCAAATGTCAAGTCTGTATCTACAGGTTCAAAAGTTATGGCCAATGTTAAAGTCGGTGACCTTTGACCCTTTAAAGATGACCTTTACCTTGACATGTTGCCTTTCAAAATGTGCAGCTTCATGAGATACACATGCATACCAAATATCAAGACTCTATCTCTATTTATTCAAAAGTTATGGCCAATTTGAAGTTGGTGACCTTTGACCCTGAAGGATGACCTTGACATGTCACCCCTCAAAATGTGCAGCTTTATCAGATACGTAAGCATGCCAAATATCAAGTCTCTATCTCTACTGGTCCAAAAGTTATGGCCAATGTTAAAGTCAGTGATTTGACCCATACATTTGACCTGTGACCTTGAAGGATGACCTTGACCTTGACATGTTGCCTCTCAAAATGTGCGGCTTTATGAGATACATATGCATGCCAAATATCAAGTCTCTATCTGTACTGGCTCAAAAGTTCTGACCAATGTTAAAGTTACAGACAAACACACTATTTGACCTTTGACCCTGAAGGATGACATTGACCTTGACATGTCACCCCATCAAATTGTGCAGCTTTATCAGATACATAAGCATGCCAAATATCAAGTCTCTATTTCTGCTGGTCCAAAAGTTACAGCCAATGTTAAAGTCAGTGATTTGACCCATATATATGACCTCTGACATTGAAGGATGACCTTGACCTTAACATGTCACCCTCAAATGTGCTGCTTTATGAGATACATATGCATGCCAAATATCAAGTCACTAGCTGTACTGACTCAAAAATTATGACCAATGTTAAAGTTAGAGACAAAGAAACAGACAATTTGACATTTGACCCTGAAGGATGACCTTGACCTTGACATGTCACCCCTCAAATGTGCAGCTTCATGGGATACACAAGCATGCCAAATATCAAGTCTCTATCTCTACTGGTCAAAAAGTTATGGTCAATGTTAAAGTTTGTGATTTGACCCATATGTTTGACCTCTGACCTTGAAGGATGACCTTGACCTTGACATGTCACCCCTCAAAATGTGCGGCTTTATGAGATACATATGCATGCCAAATATCAAGTCTCTATCCGTACTGGCTCAAAAGTTCTGACCAATGTTAAAGTTACAGACAAACAGACTATTTGACCTTTGACCCTGAAGGATGACCTTGACCTTGACATGTCACCCCATCAAATTGTGCAGCTTTATCAGATACATAAGCATTCCAAATATCATGTCTCTATTTCTGCTGGTCCAAAAGTTATGGCCAATGTTAAAGTCAGTGATTTGACCCATATATTTGACCTGTGACCTTGAAGGATGACATTGACCTTGACATGTCACCCTCAAATGTGCTGTTTTATGAGATACATATGCATGCCAAATATCAAGTCACTAGCTGTACTGGCTCAAAAATTATGACCAATGTTAAAGTTAGAGACAAAGAAACAGACAATTTGACCTTTGACCCTGAAGGATGACCTTGACCTTGACATGTCACCCCTCAAATGTGCAGCTTCATGAGATACACAAGCATGCCAAATATCAAATCTCTATCTCTACTGGTCAAAATGTTATGGCCAATGTTAAAGTTTGTGATTTGACCCTTATATTTGACCTCTGACCTTGAAGGACGACCTTGACCTTGACATGTTGCCTCTCAAAATGTGCAGCTTCATGAGATACACATGCATACCAAATATCAAGACTCTATCTCTATTGATTCAAAAGTTATGGTCTATATGAAGTTTGTGACCTTTGACCCTGAAGGATGACCTTGACATGTCACCACTCAAACTGTGCAGCTTCATGAGATACACAAGCATGCCACATATCAAGTCTCTATCTGTACTGGTTCAAAAGTTATGGCCAATGTTAAAGTCGGTGATTTGACCCATATGTTTGACCTCTGACCTTTATTATGGTCTATATGAAGTTTGTGACCTTTGACCCTGAAGGATGACCTTGACATTTCACCCCTCAAAATGTGCGGCTTTATGAGATGCATATGCATGCCATATATCAAGTCTCTATCTGTACTGGCTCAAAAGTTATGACCAATGTTAAAGTTGCGTTAAAGTTACAGTCAAAGAAACAGACAACTTGACCTTTGACCCTGAAGAATGACCTTGACCTTAATATTGACCTAATACTGGCTCAAAGGTTATGACCAATGTTATAGTTCCTGACAAACAAACAGACAAACAGACAAACAGACAAACGGACAAACAGACAAACAGACAGACAAACAGACAGGGCAAAAACAATATGCCCCCAGATCAGATCTGGGGGGCATAAAAAGATCATACTATTTTAACCATGTTTTAACTGTTTCAGATAGTTATCCCTTGTTGTTATGTATTTCAGAGCTTTATAGTTAGCTTTAGCTCTGTTTTTATGTTATTACTGAGCGTTTTCCTTCCCTCTTTTTGGTCTAATATTTATAGTACTTTGTTTCTAGAAGAATAGTCATGTCAGTCTTCTCATTTATACTATTGATATATTCTGTTGATACCCCGTGGACATGTTTAGATCTTTGTGACGCAATTACGTTTCTGTTAGACAATATATTTGTTCGTTTTTGGTAATTCTGTTTATCACCAGGTCATTGGTATTCCCTTATAACCTTAACAGCGATTCACAGGCGGATGTCATCAATGCCTTTAACAATACAGCACGTTATTTAGACGACATTTTTAATATTGATAATTGGAAAAGTAGTAAAGTCAAGCAGGCAAAGCCACATACAAGACGCAACCACCACCAAAACACCGACAGACAGCATGACACACACACACACACACAACCACGCACCCAAACGCACACACACACACACGAAACGAACACAGAAAACACCAAAAGACACACAAGAACCAGAGACAAACGCCCCACACATGAACAAAATCACAAGCACAAAGACGCAAGGCAAACAAAAGGAAGGGTGACAAAGAGAGTACCGCACCCATACTTTGATTCTATGATAACCTCAATTTACCCTAGAGAGCTCAAGCTGAATACAGCAAATATGGTCTATATGAAGTTTGTGACCTTTGACCCTGAAGGATGACCTTGACATGTCACCCCTCAAACTGTGCAGCTTCATGAGATACACAAGCATGCCACATATCAAGTCTCTATCTGTACTGGTTCAAAAGTTATGGCCAATGTTAAAGTCGGTGATTTGACCCATGTGTTTGACCTCTGACCTTTATTATGGTCTATATGAAGTTTGTGACCTTTGACCCTGAAGGATGACCTTGACATTTCACCCCTCAAAATGTGCGGCTTTATGAGATGCATATGCATGCCAAATATCAAGTCTCTATCTGTACTGGCTCAAAAGTTATGACCAATGTTAAAGTTGCGTTAAAGTTACAGTCAAAGAAACAGACAACTTGACCTTTGACCCTGAAGAATGACCTTGACCTTAATATTGACCTAATACTGGCTCAAAGGTTATGACCAATGTTATAGTTCCTGACAAACAAACAGACAAACAGACAAACAGACAAACGGACAAACAGACAAACAGACAGACAAACAGACAGGGCAAAAACAATATGCCCCCAGATCAGATCTGGGGGGCATAAAAAGATCATACTATTTTAACCATGTTTTAACTGTTTCAGATAGTTATCCCTTGTTGTTATGTATTTCAGAGCTTTATAGTTAGCTTTAGCTCTGTTTTTATGTTATTACTGAGCGTTTTCCTTCCCTCTTTTTGGTCTAATATTTATAGTACTTTGTTTCTAGAAGAATAGTCATGTCAGTCTTCTCATTTATACTATTGATATATTCTGTTGATTTCAACTACTGCTGAGCTATTGTTAAAAATTATTATGTTTCTGACCAAAGTATATGTTGAATTGTTACCTATTCACCACAAACTCTGCTATTAGAATTGTCTTAGATTTTGATGTTAAAAAAGTATTTCTGTGTTCGAAGAATTCTATGGTTTTTCGAAACTGAAACCACCTAATTACTGTACTGAAGTTGTATTTAAATATGGCATTGTAACAGTAGTATTAACACATTTAATGGGAGTACATGTAATAGATATTGCATTTTCTGCAGTGTTACTCTAAAGCTAAACTTATTTAAAATCTTTTTATAACATTTATAAGATCATAAAAGTTTACAAAATCAATATGAATATTATAGATTTCACAAAACGATTGATAATTGCAGAAGTTTCCTTCAGAGGTGATAAGATCATTTATTTGTGAAATCCCTTTTATATATAAAAAAAAAGGTTTGTAAAACACACACATTCCACCTATTTGAATATCGTTGTTATAGAATAATGGTGCGGCTATTAATTCTGCTACGTTTTCAGGAGTGTATGACGTTTGTACTTTATGGAAAGTGTTTATGACATCTTGTCTAAATGGATACGATATTTCTTACTCACATTTCTTTTGATACTCAGATCCTAAAGGAAACAAGATGTGTTTGTGAAACACTATGCCCCCTCGATATGATATTTGACCCTAAAGGATGACCTTGATCTTGACATGTCACCCCTCAAACTGTGCAGCTTCATGGGGCGCACATGAATACCACATATCAAGTCTGTATCTCTACTGGTTCAAAAGTTATGGCCAATGTTAAAGTTTGTGACCTTTGACCATGAAGGATATGACCTTGACATGGTACCCCTCAAACTGTGCAGCAAATTGAGAAACACACGTATACCAACTATCAAGTCTGTATCTCTACTGGTTCAAAAGTTATGGCCAATGTTAAAGTCGGTGACCTTTGACCCTGAAAGATGACCTTGACCTTGAAATGTCACCCCCTAAAATGTGCAGCTTCATGAGATACACATGCATACCAAATATTAAGACTTTATCTCTATTGGTTCAAAAGTTAGGGCCAATTTGAAGTTGGTGACCTTTGACCCTGAAGAATGACCTTGACATTTCACCCCTCACACTGTGCAGCTTTATGAGATACACAATCATGCCATATATCAAGTCTCTATCTGTACTGGTTCAAAAGTTATGACCAATGTTAAAGTCGGTGATTTGACCCATGTGTTTGACCTCTGACCTTTACGTCACCCCTCAAAATGTGCGGCTTAATGAGATACATATGCGTGCCAAATATCAAGTCACTAGCTGTACTGGCTCAAACGTTATGACCAATGTTAAAGTTACAGACAAAGAAACAGACAATTTGACCTTTGACCCTGACGTATGACCTTGGCCTTGACATTTCACCCCTCAAAATGTGCAGCTTCATGAGATACACACGCATGCCAAATATCAAGTCTCTATCTCTACTGGTCAAAAAGTTATGGCCAATGTTAAAGTCGGTAATTTGACCCATATATTTGACCTCTGACCTTGAAGGATGACCTTGACCTTGACATGTCATAATGTGCGGCTTCATGAGATACATATGCATACCAAATATCAAGTCTCTATCTGTACTGGCTCAAAAGTTATGACCAATGTTAAAGTTGCTGACAAACAAACAGACAAACAGACAGACAGACAGGGCAAAAACAATATGCCCCCCAGATCTTATCTGGGGGCATAAAAAGTACTAAAGTCGATACTACATTCTAAAATGTTGTTCCAATTACCAAACTGTGTTAATAATCTTCTCATCCAAGTTGATTATAACCTGCATTAAAACGTTACATTTATCATTATAAGACCGCCTTCAAAATATTGTTTAACTAACATAATAAAAATATGTATGCGGATAGTTGATCACCTTCCCTGCATCTTCGACTTATTGTGAAGAAATGACAACCCTGGTTGACTGGTAGCCTAGTATTCTTATACACCAGAGTAGACCATTTAATGAAAGAGTCACCAAAATTAAAAAATCTTAATACCTTCTGTATAACATTCCAGGATATAGAATCGAAGGTTTTTTCAAAATCAACCAGTAAACTTAATCAAGGTATGTTATGTTCTTTTCTATATTGCAAATATCATAAGTCAGCCTTGTATTTTAACCCAAGAATCTCCCTGACATCAAGTACGATGTTTGATCTTCATGAATTAGTTTATCTAAAACTTGTTGAAGTCTTTTGGCAATTGCGCCTGGCGCTATCTTGTATATACAGTTCAACAATTATATACGTCTATGATTTTTTAAGAATTGTCTTGGTGTATTTTCTTTTGGTATGCAAGTAATAATCCCTTCTTTTTGTGTAAACGATAATTCGCCCATCTTATACCCAAAGTTTATAGACCGTAAAATAAATTGTCCTATATTTTTCAAAAATACTTTAAAACTTCAGCGGTGAATCCATCTGACCCAGGACTACGGTTATTTGATATACCTTTTTTGTAATTTCTTAATATGAGAGAAATCCATCTAGGGGAAAGATTCATTGTTATTAAGTTTATTAAGTTCTTCTAATTCTCCTGTTTTGTCTGATGTAAGATTATTTTCGATGTTTACTGCGATAAAGCTTATGAGAATTCAGGAATTAACCTTTTTTTGGTCTATAAAAATCTCCAATGAGGTTTTAACTAAATTAAAAATCAAGCCACACCAAGCTAACACTATAAGCACTTATGATTTTTCTACACTATATAGCACATTACCACACGATCTAATAAAGATCTAACTTTTGATCTGACTCATTTTTGTACTTTTACTAATCTTATAAATAAAACATTTACCAGAGAAAAAGTATCATTTATTGCCTGTAATTCTAGACATGCGTTCTTTACCAATGACATTACAAATAAATATACCCCGTGGACATGTTTAGATCTTTGTGACGCAATTACGTTTCTGTTAGACAATATATTTGTTCGTTTTTGGTAATTCTGTTTATCACCAGGTCATTGGTATTCCCTTATAACCTTAACAGCGATTCACAGGCGGATGTCATCAATGCCTTTAACAATACAGCACGTTATTTAGACGACATTTTTAATATTGATAATTGGAAAAGTAGTAAAGTCAAGCAGGCAAAGCCACATACAAGACGCAACCACCACCAAAACACCGACAGACAGCATGACACACACACACACACAACCACGCACCCAAACGCACACACACACACACGAAACGAACACAGAAAACACCAAAAGACACACAAGAACCAGAGACAAACGCCCCACACATGAACAAAATCACAAGCACAAAGACGCAAGGCAAACAAAAGGAAGGGTGACAAAGAGAGTACCGCACCCATACTTTGATTCTATGATAACCTCAATTTACCCTAGAGAGCTCAAGCTGAATACAGCAAATAGTTCTGAAATATCTGCAGCCGTTTTAGATTTAAATTTATCTATAAACAATGGATTAATTTCTTGTGGAATTTATGACAAAAGGGATGACTTTAATTTTAAAATAGTCAACTATCCTCATTTGGACGGGGATGTTCCCCGAGCTACATGTTACGTTGTATATATTTCTCAGCTTATTCGTTTTGCTAGAGCTTGTTCCTCTGTTGATGATTTTAACAATTGTAACCTTATTATCACTGAAAAACTACTAAAACAGGGCTACAGATATGACAAAACTTCGTAAAACATTTTCAAAATTTTACCACCGTAATGTTCTACTCATCAGCAAATACAATTGTGATTTACGTACTTTTCTAAAGTTAGGTATTTCACATCCGGAGTTTTACGGTGATGTCATTTACAAACTTCGAAAAATTATTGGACACACATATTTTGATACTGTGTTTGTCAAACGTATAAAACAATTCATTAAAAAGGAATATGACCCCTCTATATTGCAGCACACTACATGCTTGGTGGTCGACCCCTTTACAGTTGGTCATTATGCTTTCCTCTTTGCTTGTGCGACGACGAAAAATGGCTTAATACTCTATGAAGATTCCCTCTTAAACCCATTTACGGAGGGAGGAAATTAGATATTTGTGTTTTGCCAGTTCTGTCGTACCCCAAATGACTTCACAGCTGCTCTGACCTGAATAGTCATCGAGTACATGTCTACGATGTAAAGTTTATTCTTTTTCAAACAAAACAGTTGTGCATGCTTAATATCGACTAGTAATTGTATCTTCTTGCGATTTATTTTTTATTAAATGTCGGTGTAGAAGTGTTTCATATAGTTTTCCCATACTTTTAAATTATGACGTCATTTAAATGATGACGTCGCTTGTTTACCTCTAACGTTTATTTTCAAATCATTTTCATTTTGGCAGACATCGTTATGCATGTTGTGGAGTTGTCTGGAGGGGGAATTTTATTTACATTTTGACTTTGGTGAAAGTGGGATAAGGACGAGGTTGGGTACCCGTAAACCAGGTTTAAGTCCGCCAGTAGCTTATTTTGGTTGCTGGTCGTTTCAAGGCGGTAATCCTGCTTTCAGCCTACGGTCAATTTTGTTGTTTAATATGCTTAATGTTTTTCGTCTTGATATGCGTCCTGTTATGTTTTGTCTTGTGGCTTTACCGTTTCTTGTTTGATAATGTTTGGTGTGGTGTCATTTCGTGTGTGGCTCTCCCTGTTTGACTATTTTTCCATATTTTAATTATTTAACAGTTTCATTTTCCAGAGCGTTCCTCTGTTTTATTTTGTAGCTAGAGTATGATATAATTTTCCGCATTGATTCCATTAATAATGTTTATAGAAACAATTGGTCATTTATTGTGAACTGGATTTGGTCTTTTGGTATGTTTTTAGATTGTTCATGTTATAAAATAGGAACTGCATATTGTTGTTTTATATTCTCAATTTTATCATTTATGGCCTCTACATATTTCCTATCCTTAAGAAGTGAATTGTTGTGTTTCCATAATGGTTTTACTTTTTGAAATTGGTTAAATGAGATTAAAAGTGGTCATAGAATGATCTGACCTATAACTACTTTCAATGTTGAATTTATCACCTGAACTTAGTAAATATTCAGAAATTTAAAAAGTCTAGGCGTGCTTGCTTTAAAGGATGTTTTTTTCTCCATGTAATTCTCTCGAGCTGAGGGTATTTTTCTCTAAATGGGTCATTTAAATTAAACATTTCTTTGATATCTTAAATTTTTAATCAAGCTTGAATATTATTATTTGGTCCATAGAGATTTACTCGTGTAAATCTGTTAATAGAGAGGTTTCGATTCCTTACATGTACGTGTACGTATACGTGAAAGCCATAGTGCGTCATCATTTCGGTGAATGACGTCATCAATATATGTTTATATACCATCAGTCTTTGACGTTCTCAACGTGTAGGATTGCTTCTAGAAGTTTCAGCAAAACGTGTAACTTTATCATCGTTTAATGCCTATTCTTAACATGTTTTCTAGTAAAATGTGTTGATAGAATGTTAGTACCAACCCTTCTCTTTGTGTCACAACAGTTAATTTACCTGAGAAGTGAAATTGAAGGTGTCTGATATCATATTTTGTGACCCAGTTGAAAAGTTATCTGAACCGAGTCATGGGGTTTTGTGTGTCAATTTGGCTTTGCATTAAATATGTGTATGCTTCTTATTTGTGATTCAATCTATCTGTCTGTCCGTACGTACGTACGCAAACCCACCCCTCCGCTCTGCCGTCTGTCTTTAAATCTGTCTGTCTGCCTTCCTGCGATCTTATGCTTATTTTACTATCTGTGATTGTTTAATGTTGCTTTTATAAATGCTAATGTTAATGAAATTTCGGCGTTAAAAGCTCTACCGAGCGTATGTTATTTGGTTATTCTGTACCGACTTGTAGATACATGTAAATATTACTTGGCTTGCCTTCACTGCCTGTCTCTATATCTGTCTGCCTATCTGTCTGCTGGCTGTCATTCTGCCTCTATACTGTATGTCCGTCCGTCTGTCTGTCTATCTGTATATATATCTGTCTGTATATCTGTATATATTTGTATATATCTCTATCTTTCTACATGTCTGCCTATCAATACGTCCATCGATATGTCTAATTATATGTATGTTTATCAACCTGTCTATCTGACTGTATATCTAATTGTCTATCGATCAAGCTGTCTATCTATTTGTCTCCCTGCATGTCTGTCAGTCTGTCTGTTCGACGTCCGTATATTGATTTTCTGTCTATGTTCGTCTTTGTGGACTGATTTTCCTTCTTTATGCAATTTCTAGTTCTTCCTAATCTCATTTATTTTAAAGAAAATGGCATGACCCCGCAAGAAGTCGTATCGTGACAGATTTCCTGTACGGGTACACGTTATCTGATTTCGAAACATGATTTTGAAAATTCAGGAACGTATACGTGTAGACACACGTATACGTACACGTACAAGTAAGAAATCGAAACCTCTCTATTATCTACAGATACGTCAGCAATAACAAAGTTTCCCTGTGCATCTATTATTTTATAGTCATGTATCTTAAAACCAGTTCCCTTTTGAAAATGTACTGCTACCCCTCAGTTTTAGAGTTAACAGAGCTAAACATTCCTTCACATCCCCATTGCATTCTGATAAGATTTTCAGTATAAGTGGTAGAGTGTACGTCTTGTAAGCAATAAATATTACATTTCTTTGATCTGAGGTAGTCAAAAATATCTCTTCTTTTTCTAATAAGCTCAGGCACTGGCAATTTACTGAAAGAATTCTAGTCTCCATCTAGCACCATCATTTTATAAGTAATCTGAAAATGGGTGATCCTTCGAAAGCAAAAGTAGAAATGCAAAAAGAGAAAATTGCAGACTCGGTTTTATTGAGTCTGTTCATGAGTAGTAATTAACAGTACAACACTACTCACGCCCCCTAGCACCGGCTTAAGCAGTATTCAATTTTCAAAACTAATAACATCAAAACTTATGATCCCGAACGACCAGAAAATATAACAACACTGAGAATGAAGTACGGGGCGACTTTTTACGGCCGCCACACAAGCACTTAACACCTGCTGTTGTGAAGTACATATAATCTGAAAATGGGTGATCCTTCGAAAGCAAAAGTAGAAATGCAAAAAGAGAAAATTGCATACTCGGTTGTATTGAGTCTGTTCATGAGTAGTAAACATATAATTTAATAGTTTTGAGAGAACCCCTATCAAGACATAAAAAGATGACAACTAAACAAAAACATTTACCACTTAAAAATAGTGATATTCTGCCAAAATTATAAAGTTTTTGATACTGCTTTTTTAAAAATCCAAAAACAGATCAGCTCAGCTGTAATTCTGCATTAAACATTTACACATCCTTCCGTAACACAATCTTGTTACGTTGAATGCCAATATGCCAAACATCACTAACAACTCGCTTCTCTAGGTTTCGATGAGTTACCATCATCATATTCAGCCTCCAAAAAATCCTCATCAAAAACAATACAATATACTTACAAATAGAAGACCTCAAAGTTTCAAACAATTAATCTAGATTCCTAGACACTGTTCAGTTAACCCTTTCCCTGTTGAATAGTTATGCAAGAAATAATGACATCATAAATACCGGTATTTTTTAGCTGACATGTGTATAGCATATTTCGGTATCGGTAAAAAATTAGTGTCAGATTTATTACCAGCAATACAGATTGGAACTATATCAGATGACTATCTATACTAGGTCCATTCTGTTTGTAAAAACCGGAAACAAACTTTGTATCAGGGAAAAGGTTAGGGTACCCGGTATATAACATTTTACAGTACATAGATTGAGAACACAATACACACCAATCATCTCATGCACACACAGGATATCAGATATAAAATATTTAATGTGTACGTGTAACATTTTACAGTTACATAACAATTCAACATTACAGTAATACCTCATTCGAAGTGTTTCAGGCATGTTTACAATACATAATCATTAATTTAACCCTTCGCTTGCTGAAATTTTAAATTACATAAACTCCTGCAGGAGCTGTCTCATCTGGGTCTTCACTATTTACTGGTAAATATTGACGCGAATATCAAGCGAAGGGTTAAGCGTTTGCAGACAGTATTTTGATCCAGCTGATACCGAGTAATCTACACACAGCTACTTTAGAATTGGATAATTGTATACTGATATTTGTATATAGTGCAAACCTAGATCAGAGGGATCCTAACCAAGGTCTACACTGTCCGCCATTCAATGTTCTCTTACAAAGTGCACATTTTCATACCAAGCATACTCAAATCATTATCAAGCAATTTTTTAATGCAAAGAAATTTTGAAATCAAAACTATTTCACAAGCAATGGCTGTTTTTCTCAAAATACCCACAACAAAACGCAGACATTTGCACATCGCAGCCATCTCAGATAGCAAAGAAACAAATCTATCAAATTCCATTTGCAAACAGCGCAGACCCCAATCAGACGGCTCCTATCTGGGTCTACTCTGTTTGCAAATGCTTGAAAATGCATCTATATGAGGGAAATAATTAACAAAAGAAAACTGATGACATTCCAGAGGCTCCCACTATGTATCGAATTAGCATTCATGGGGTAAAGGGATAGATAACCTTAGATACAAGTATACTTCCAAACAGCTGCAAGTATTTACACCAAAGGTTCAACATCAAATATCAGCACTTCAAATGCCTATTAAGGCATAACAGATTCAAATGGAAAAGTAGTAAAGTCAAGCAGGCAAAGCCACATGCAAGACGCAACCACCACCAAAACACCGATAGACAGCATGACACACACACACACAACCACACACCCAAACGCACACACACACACACGAAATGAACAAAGAAAACACCAAAAGACACACAAGAACCAGGGACAAACGTTCCACAACATGAACAAACCACAAGCACAAAGACGCAAGGCAAACAAAAGGAAGGGTGACAAAGAGAGTACCGCCTTGGCACGGTCAGCAGCAAAAACACCACTGGGGGTTTAAACCGGTTTACGGACGTCCTAACCTCACACTTCTCTCAAAGTCACTCTAGCTTTACAAATAAAGGTATCCCCGCTGGACTTACCCACAACATAGACGACGGTGAACACAGGACAACATGTAAAACATAGCATAATAACTGTGACAATCCGTCAAATATGTACTCAATGACTTTGCTGAAGTCAGAGCACCTGCAGGTAAGCCGTTAAGGGCACGACAGGGAAAAAGTAATACATGAGTCTGGTAAGCTCCTCCTGTATCCAAGTTTATGAGTATACCATCATAGAGTACTACCCTCGGCCTGTCATCGCGCAAGCAAAGAGGGAAGCGTAGCTACCGACTGTAAAAGGGTCGATAACCAAACATGCAGTGTGTTGCAATATAATAGGATCATAACCTTTCTTTTTAAATGTTTTAATGCGTTTTATAAACAAATCATGAAAATGGATATGACCCCGAATTTTCCTAAGTTTGTAGATAACATCCCCACAAAATTCTGGTTGAGAAATGCCTTGTCGCAGTAACGTCCGTAGATTGCAATTATATTTACTAATGAGAGGTAAATTTCAATAATAAAATTTAGAAAAGGTTTTCCGAAGTTTGTGATATATGTAACCTTGCTTAAGAAGTTTATCAGTTATAACTAAATTACGTCTGTTAAAATCTTCAAGCAAAGAACAGGCTCGGGCAAAGAACAAGCCATAACAGATACAACAATTGGATCAATTTTATTATTATTATAACACATTTGTATAGCGCTCTTTTCACACAGGTTATGTGCGTTCAACAGCGCTTCACATAATTAATTTGCATGTACAAAACTGAGTATAAATACTGCTTACAGAATATTCAAAACAAATGAAATTTTAAGATAGAGATATCGATAAAAAATATTAGAAATGGAATTAATATAAGAATCATAGAATAAAAACAAAATCATCCTTTTTCGGTGCGTTTTTATGTCCGTAAATCAAAGGAAATGCATACTGTGACTATATTGTGTCAGCCTACTCATATCACTAAAACTCTAATGAAATATTATATATACGAGTATGTACAGTGTCAGTACCCAATACAGTTACGACCCAGAACCACCTGGATTTGCACACAACACTATACATAAGATATTGCCTTACATATGTAGGACAATGGGTTAAAAGAATAGGTCAATTTTGTAGCTTATGATATTACTCTGTAATATGAACAGTGAGGTTAGAATGGTTGCCTAGTAAACCGATATATCACCATCAGTGCTATATAATTTGTCCCAAATTTATCTATCAAACAATCTTGGTGATACTCAGTGATCATTGTAAACTTTAGCTAACCATTTTGCATTTTTGTTTGCTTTATAAGAGAAAGACTGGTGTCCGTCGAAAATTTCTATTACTGTTCTCATAAATATTCATACATACAAATTAGTTTATATCAGAAAAGTAATATTTACTATTAAAGCAATGCCTCATATCTATGTTTCTACAGTGCTCCCTCTCTACATCGACACCCTTTGGGATACGAATAGTGTATGTGTTGTTCAGAGGGAGTTGTTATAGGGAGGGAAAATCAAATATAATTAGCTTGTTTGCAGATCCCCAGATAAAACCGTTATGCCTCAATCAACCCCTATGTTCTGACCACTCTTTAGAATTGTCACTTTGTGACGATCCTAAAGAGTGGTCACAACATAGGGTTTGATGGAGACATACAGAAATACGATGGAAAAAGTTTGTTTCTGGAGCCTTGTTGTTTCGGAAACAGCGATATGCGTTGTTGTAAGGAGGGGATCGTTATTGAGAGGGTCGTTGTAGGGAGGGAGCATTGTAACAATTGATTTCATGATTCATCAAAAATAACTGGGATCTAGCGGAGTATTACAGGTTGATGTCAAATTTCCAAAATTTGTGAAAGGATCCGTTACCATGGAAACGGTTACAATGTTACTTACAAATGGAAAAGTAGTAAATTCAAGCAGGCAAAGCCACATACAAGACAAGACGAAACCACGACCAAAACACCGATAGATGCTTACAGTTACTTACAGTTCATTGTTTGGGTATCAATTTAGACACTTTGCTTTCTGAGTATGTGTGTGTGTGAGTTCCTCTGTCTGTATCTGTTTGTGACTGTGTGCGTGCGTGCGTGTGTGTACGTGTGCGTGTGTGCGTGCGTATGTGCGTGCGTGCGTGTGTGTGTGTACGTGCATCCGTGCGTGCGTGCGTGCATGTGTGTGTGGTGTGTGTGTGTGTGTCTCTCTCTCTCTCTCTCTCTTTCTCTCTGTGTCTGTGTCTGTGTGTCTGTGTGTGTCTGTGTTTGTCTATGTGTGTGTCTGTGTCTGTTTGTCCGTCTGTTCTGGAGTGATAGCGCGTTTTGGATAGACATCTGCCAAACTTTCACTGTTCATTTTGCCAATTTTTTTACTATAGAATAGATATAAGTTAGTACATTGTAAGCGCCTGTTACATCAATATTTAAGTCATTTATGCACATCATTGCACATCATTTATTTATGAAGAATCAAAACGCATGTTTGCTGTAAACACCTCCCCTGAGGCCTCATCCTTAGCAGTGACATCAAGTTCGGTGCCACCGTATAGCATCGTGACTGTGACTTTCCTATCTATACCGCCTTTGGTATTTGGACTTTCTACTTCGATGTTTCCAATTCTCCTGCAGTGCTCGTCTGTTGTATATGCTGGCCTGGTCAGATGTTGAGTATCAGACATGTAAATAGGTATGCTAATGGACTTCTGTTCCTTGTACGCGGGGTTGTAAGTTCTTGAAGGCTGGTTCTCTCCGAGTTTTACCGAACTCCCCTTTTCAACATGAATGTCAAACACATCTTTGCACCAATCCTTACCTGTTTCTTTGTTTGTCCATTTTTTATCTTCACTGTGTATGTTTGAATCATAAGGGATCATTGTTTGTATGCCATAAGTGGCACGACAGATTCGGCTGTGAAATATGAAGGGGTCATGGCCAAATAGGACAGCGCCACTCAAAACGGCCGTCAAAGGTGTTGTAGGAACAAAGACTTCTTTGCCAGAAAAGCCTGTCTGAAGAAATTCTCTGATTTTTCCTACAACAATCGGCGATTCTGTAAAACCCCCTATCAACACAATCTTGTTTATTGTGTGAACCTGTTCTATCTGAAGGATCTTTTGGAGGACGTCTTGTATGCGCCGAACAGTTTCGTTGAACAAGATTTCTCGAATGAACGCGGAGCTGAAATGAAACTTTCGTCGTTTGATACTAAACCTGTTTTCTGTCACCTCTGAATCTTTTAAATGGATATCACCGCTTTCAAGGAGCGTCTGAAAAGCATCGGGCATTGCCAACATTAAATCTTCTTCACTTGTATTATTCAAACCTATCTCTACCTTTTTGCTTTCAAAGTCGTTCTCCATTTCAAAGAGCTCAATCGCGTGACTCTCTTTGGACACTTTGCTCCAAACATTACCTTTGAAAGCATCATGGACAGATTGGAAAAAAGCACTGTTGACGTCATTTCCACCTACTAGACCACCGTCACCCATAGTAACTTCTTCAAATGTGCCGTCATCTCTTACATGCAGTGCCAGCACATCGGTTGTTCCACCTATAGAACAGATACGTACAACCCAATATTATCTCACAACAATTTCTAAATTAACTCATTCCCTCATACACCATTTTTAGACACAACCTCTTTGAATACATCTACCGCTTAAGGAGCATTTACTAGAGAAAATAAATAATTTAGTATTTTGTAGTGAAACCATTGTGATAAATAGAGCATTTGCTCAATAGGAGCAAATGCTCTATTTATCACATGGTTTCAAAAATGACTTTGACAGAGTGGCCAAAATGCGTCAGCAGAAGGGAATGTGTTAATTTTGTCAATGCTGATTTTTCAAGTGAATTATTCCTAAATGCCAATGGTCGATATTACCGTATATAATCAAGGATAAGTTTTCAAGAAACCAGTAACTTGACAAACAGTGCCGAACTTAACGAGATGGATGATAGTCTAGCGGCCCTTTCATCTGGGTCTACTCTGTCTGCAAAGGATATCAAAGACACATGTCTTGCACTGAAAGAGTAAATACGTTTACTATTGCAATGATGGTGTAAGCCAATTTACTCAGGGAGACAATGGGGTCTACCATGCCCCCTGGAATTTTTTTTCATGGGTACCAAAATGTTCAGAAACGTCTCCTGAATCACAATCTCGAACGCACTCAAGTTTAAATTCTTTTAGGTTATGTGTATTTTAACAGTTTCCATGGCAACCCCCTGTTTTCGTAATGATGGCACGTACCTGCAAAAGCGTCCATATCACAGCAATTTTTGTCCTAAACCTATAAAACTGGTACCAAATTAGAAATAAGACGTTGTGCTGTTATCTCAAGATTGTTTTTTTAAAATACCTTATTTGCATACTCATGAATATTAATGAGAACATTAAAAATAGTAAAAACAATATAGAAATAACGTAAATAATGTAAACTATTCACTTTCTATCCTACAAATATCAGAAAACAATTTTGAATGTAAATTCTGAAGGGTGGTGATCCCCCGAAAGCAAAAATTGCAACACAAAAAGAGACAATTACAGACTCGGTTGTATTGAGTCTGTTCATGAGCAGTAATTGAAAGTGCAACACTGTTCACGCCCCTAGCACCGGCTTAAGCGGTATTCAATTTTCAGAACAAGAAGTACTGAAATTCATAATCTCGAAGGATCAGAAGGTATAACAACACTGAGAATAAAGTACGGGCGATGTTTTACGGCCGCCACACAAGCACTTAACACCTGCTGTTGTGAAGATTATGAATTCTGAAGGGTGGTGATCCCCCGAAAGCAAAAATTGCAACACAAAAAGAGAAAATTGCAGACTCGGTTTTATTTGGTCTGTTCATGAGCAGTAACTGAAAGTGGAACACTGCTCACGCCCCCTAGCACCGGTATAAGCGGTATTCAATTTTCAGAACAAGAAGTACTGAAATTCATGATCTCGAAGGATCAGAAGGTATAACAACACTGAGAATGAAGTACGGGGCGACGTTTTACGGCCGCCACACAATCATGATGACAAAATCCTCAAAAACAAGATGTGTTTGTGAAACACTATGCCCCCTCGATATGATATTTGACCATAAAGGATGACCTTGATCTGGACATGTCACCCCTCAAACTGTGCAGCTTCATGGGGTGCACATGCATACCAACTATCAAGTCTGTATCTCTACTGGTTCAAAAGTTATGGCCAATGTTAAAGTCGGTGACCTTTGACCCTGAAAGATGACTTTGACCTTAAAATGTCAAGACTTTATCTCTATTGGTTCAAAAGTTATGGCCAATTTGAAGTTGTGACATTTGACCCTGAAGGATGACCTTGACATTTCACCCCTCACACTGTGCAGCTTCATGAGATACACAAGTATGCCACATATCAAGTCTCTATCTGTAATGGTTCAAAAGTTATGGCCAATGTTAAAGTCAGTGACCTGACCCATATGTTTGACCTCTGACCTTTAAGGATGACCTCGACCTGGACATGTCACCCCTAAAAATGTGCGGCTTCATGAGATACACAAGCATGCCAAATATCAAGTCTCTATCTCTACTGGTCCAAAAGTTATGGCCAATGTTAAAGTCGGTGATTTGACCCATATATTTGACCTCTGACCTTGTAGAATGACCTTGACCTTGACATGTTACCCCTCAAAATGTGCGGCTTTATGAGATACATATGCATGCCAAATATCAAGTCACTAGCTGTACTGGCTCAAAAGTTATGACCAATGTTTACGTTACAGACAAAGAAATAGACAATTTGACCTTTGACCCTGAACAATGACCTTGACCTTGACATTTCACCACTCAAAATGCGCAGCTTTATGAGATACACACGCATGCCAAATATCAAGTCTCTATCTCTACTGGTCCAAAAGTTATGGCCAATGTTAAAGTCGGTGATTTGACCCATATATGTGACCTCTGACCTTGAAGGATGACCTTGACCTGGACATGTCACCCCTAAAAATGTGCGGCTTCATGAGATACACAAGCATGCCAAATATCAAGTCTCTATCTCTACTGGTCCAAAAGTTATGGCCAATGTTAAAGTCGGTGATTTGACCCATATATTTGACCTCTGACCTTGTAGAATGACCTTGACCTTGACATGTTACCCCTCAAAATGTGCGGCTTTATGAGATACATATGCATACCAAATATCAAGTCTCTATCTGTACTGGCTCAAAAGTTATGACCAATGTTAAAGTTGCTGACAAACAAACAGACAAACAGACAGACAGACAGGGCAAAAACAATATGCCCCCCAGATCTGATCTGGGGGGCATAAAAATATATATCAAATTTAAGAACCAAAAACTTAAATCTTTGTAACGTTTTAACTGTTGTCATAGTAACAAGTCATTTCACTCTATTTACACATATTTTATTAGTTGACACCTATCTACAAAAATCTTCCATATCACAGAAGTGTTTTGTCCTAACTGTATAAAACTGAAACCAAATTAAAGCTCAGACCTTGTGCTTTTGTTAAAGGCTATACTTAGGAATTGCCTTATTTTCATACACGTGAATATTAATGAGAATAATTAAAAAATAGTAAACAAATACAGAAATAACGTAAACTTCTCAATGTTTATCCTACAAATATCAGAAAACATCTTCAAATGTAGTTTATATTGATAACAAAATTCTCAGAAAGCAAAATATCTAAATTGATAACCACACAATGAACTGTAAGTAGCATTGTAACTGTTTCCATGGTAACCGATCTATTCGCAAATTTTGGAACATTGACATCTGCCTGTAATACTCCACTAGATCTCAGTTACTTTTGATGGATCATGAAATCATTTTTTACAAACATATATATGAGGCATTGCTTTAATAGTAAATATTACTTTTCTGATATGAACTAATTTGCATATGTGTGAATACTCTCATGAGTAAACTTTTTATAAGACATGTCCCAGTGACCTACCTTTTGACCTCACGTCACCCACTTCCAAACTCGTCCAAGATATCAATTGGACAATCATTCTGACCAAGTTTCATGAAGATTGGACAAAACATGTGACTACTAGATTGTTTACAAAGTTGTTCTACTGTTTAATCTAGTGACTAATTTTTGACCCAAAGTGACCAACTTTCAAACTCGACTCAGATTTTATCACAACAACCATACTGATAAAGTTTCATGAAAATTTGGCTAAAAATAAGAGCTCTAGAGTGATCACAAGGTTTTTATACTATTTGACCTAGTGACGTACTTTTTGACCCAACATGACCCAATTTCAAATGCATCCGAGATTCAAACTTATCCGAGATTTTATCAAGACAATCATTCTGACCAAGTTCCATAAAGATTGGACAAAAATGTGACCTCTAGAGTGTTCATAAGTTTATTATACTGTTTGACCTAGTGACCCAGTTTTTGACTCCACTTGACCCACTTTCAAACTCATCCGAAACTTTATCGAAACAATCATTCTTATAACGTTTCATGAAGATTAGGCCACACATGTGACCTCCAGAGTGTTCACAAGGTTTTTTGACTATTTGATAAAGTGACTTAGTTTTTGACTGCACATAACTCACTTTCGAACTCATTCCAGATTTTATAAGGTTAATTATTCTGACCAAGTTTCATGAAGATTGGTCTAAAATGTGACATCTAGAGTGTTTACAAGCAAATTGTTGACGACGGACGGCGCACGACGGACATTCAAATATCCAAAAAGCTCACCTTGAGCTTTGCTTAGGTGTGCTAACGAAAGCATAAGGTCTTAGTTTTAATTTGGTACCAGTGTTATACAGTTAGCACAAAAACTTTCCGTGATATGGAATATTTTGCAGGTAGGTCTCGATTAACAAATTACGTGTGCACAGAGTGAAATGAATGGTTACTATGGAAACAGTTAAAACGTTTCTTAGAGTTAAGTTGTTGGTCCTCAAATTTGATATTTTGTTTTCTGAGGATTTTTGTAGGATAAAAAGTGAATAGGTTATATTATTTACGTTATATCTATATTGTTTTTGCGATTTTTAATGTTCTCATTAATATTCATGAGTATGAAAATAAGGTAATTTACAAAAACAAGCTGGAAATATTAGCACACCGTCTTATCTCCAAATTTGTACCAGTTGTATAGGTTTAGGACAAAGCCTGGCTGTGATATGGACGCGTGTACAGGTACGGACCATCATTACGAAAACTGGGGTGTTACCATTGAAATTTATAATGCTTTGGTCCTCAATATGGATATTTTGTTTTCTGGGGGTTTTGTCATCATGATAAACTGCATTTAAAGTTATTTTTTATATTTGTAGGATTACTTTGTATTAAAGTTTTACGTTTTTCTATACTTTTTCACTTTTTTTAATGTTCTCATAAATATTCATGAATATACAAAGAAGATAATTTTGGTACCAGTTTTATAGGTTTAGGACACAAACTGGCTGTGCTATAGGCGAATTTGCAGGTATAGGTCATCATTACGAAAACTGGGGAATTGCCATTGAAACAGTTAAAATACACATAGGCTCAAAGAATTTGACTTTTCTGAAGATTTTGACAAAATTTCTAGGGGTGCATGGTGGACCCCATTGGCTCCTTGAGTATTAGTAAGATATATGTAAGATATCCCGCTCGTGTTATATGTTTAGCTCAGGTAAGCCGTTTAGGTCGTGTAAACTGATTAAGCTCTGGTAAGTCTAAGCAATTAAGCTAGTGTAAGCCGTTCAGAAACTGTTTAACTCGTTTAGGCTGATTAGGATTGAGTAAGTAGTGAAGCTCCTGTAAGCCATTCATCTGGAGTAAGCTGGCCTAGTGACCCGTTCAGCTCGTGTAAGCAGCTTAGCTCGTGTAAGCCGTTCAGCTCATGTAAGCTGATTAGGTTCGAGTAAGCAGTTAAGCTCTTGTAACCCGTACTGAGCGTGTAAGTTGTTTAGTTCATGTAAGCTATTTCGCTCGTGTTAGCCATTTAGCTCGTGTAATCTTGTAGCACTTTTAAGCCCTTTAGATCCTGAAAGCCATTTAACATGTGTAACCCCTGTAGATCGTCTAAGCCGTTCTGTTGATGTAACCTGATTGGGCTCAAGTAAGCAGTTAAGCTCTTGTAAGTTGTTTAACTCGTTCACGGCGCCTCATTCGTGTAAGATGTTAAGCTTGTGTAAGCTGTTTAGCTCGTGTACACTGTTTAGCTTATGAAGCTGTTGAGCCGGTATAAACCGTTTCGCTCATGTTAGACGGTTAGCTTGTTTAAGCTGTGTAAAGCTTGTGTAAGCCGTTTGGCTCATGTAAACCGTTTAATATAACCTAGATTATCTAACAAAGACTGTAATTAGACGACATGCTCGACGAATCAAATCATATGTTAATGCAATTTACATAAACAATCATTTTATAAGCCAGGCTGTTCACCATAAACATTAAGTGTGCAGCTTCACCTAAAATAAACTTTCCCAACTGTTGAAACAAACTGTAGCGTCTTGCATACCCTGCTTATTACCATTCTATTAATTCAGTTTATTTGCTATCATAAAAAGACGCATATTATAAACCTATAGCTCTTTGAATTCCCTTTCATAATACATGAACATTAAACACATTGGTAATTTCTGATGACATTATTTCAAAGTGTGTACCAAAGTAATTAAACTGTTTCCATTGCCAAAACATACCTCCGAGATCGACGGTCAGGAACGTATCACCTTTTCCGCCCAGGTTTCCCATTGCAATTCGTTGTTCGCTTGGTAGGTGGATGCAGTGAATAGCTGCTGCTTCTGGTTCAAGAGCAATCAGCAGATTTTTCCTTTCTATACCACACTAGAACAAAGGTCATTTTGTAAATTTAAAGAACTTCATACCCTGCCAAAGATATTACTTAGTTAAACGGCAAACAATTGATGTATCTTTAGGTAATCAATTTTAAACAAGAGGGTGTTGATAGCCCTGGATGGCTCAAACAAGTTGTACTTGCCTTTGATAAATACTAAAACCTTAAATAGATAGTTTGACCAACTTATGAATAAGGGGCCAAATATACTGATTTCTAGTTTTCTACGGCATTTTTTGTTAATAGTGTACATATTTTGATACTGAATAAGCCACAGGAAGGGGAAGTGTGCCTAATTGTATAACAAAACATATAGATCTAGATTGTGGCACCTGATTCAGTCTATTGCTTTTTGCATTGGTTGTAGTGTGTATACATTTTATTTAGATACAGTGAATCATTACATATCCGGATTGGGTGTTTGCATTGGTGACGCGGTTGCTGATCTGTTTCTGAACTGTTTGAATCATGACAAGACCAATTTTATCTTGGCACAGCATGAATATGAAAACAGTATAAAGCATAGTGAAGTACTTTATGCAAAACAGTACTGAATGCAACCCCTCTGCCTTCAGAAGAAGATAAGGGCAATAAATATATGACTTGTGTATCAAAGGGGAATAACTCCTAAATGCCACACGCCGTCTAAAAAGTAATACATTGGAACGATGCCATGGCGAAAACAAATAGTCATGTTGAATTTAATTCTGTCAAATAATTACATAGATATAAAATTGTAGGTAAAAACAATATGTGATGTACCAAAGGACAATAACCCCTGGCACAAGCGATCTGGAAAAGTAATACATTGTAACAATGATCCAGCAATAACAAATACGCATGTCGAGTTTCAATGATTTCTATCAATCCGTTACAGAGGTATGGCATCTGACAGAAAACATGTGATTTTTGCGTAATAACTCCTAAATACCGCAAGCGATGTGGAAAAGTAATACATGAAAACAATGTGACTCATGTCGAGTTCGTCTATGTTGTGGGTAAGTCCAGCGGGGATACCTTTATTTACAATATTTGTAAAGCTAGGGTGACTTTGAAAGAAGTGTGAGGTTAGGACGTCCGTAAACCGGTTTAAACCCCCGGTGGTGTTTTTGCTGCTGACCGTGCCAAGGCGGTACTCTCTTTGTCACCCTTCCTTTTGTTTGCCTTGCGTCTTTGTGCTTGTGGTTTGTTCATGTTGTGGAACGTTTGTCCCTGTTTCTTGTGTGTCTTTTGGTGTTTTCTGTGTTCATTTCGTGTGGTTGTGTGTGTGTGTGTGTGTGCGTTTGGGTGTGTGGTTGTGTGTGTGTGTCATGCTGTCTATCGGTGTTTTGGTAGTGGTTGCGTATTGCATGTGGCTTTGCCTGCTTGACTTTACTACTTTTCCATTTAATTGAACTCCGTTACAGATATATGGTATCGGGTGAAGAAAAGTGTGATTTTTGCGTATAAAAGGGTATTAATTCCTAAATGCCCCAAGCGATCTGGAAAAGTAACGCATGGGAACGATGCCGCAGTAATAACAAATATTCATGTCGAGAGTTTCATTGAATTCTGTCAATCAGTTACAGAGATATGGCATTGGACGGAAACCGGACAGAAGGACAGAATAACCGAAGGAAGGGTGGATGGAAGGGCGGACAGACAAACCAAAACAATATCCCTGTGTCTTTGGCAGGGGATAACAGCGTCTTAGTAATACAGCTAATATTCTATTGAAATACTACGTGGTAGATCCCGAGGTGTTCTTTTACAGTACGATATAGAGTCACCTCTTAGAACCACTGGAGAGACAACGATATATCTACCGCCTGATAAGGCTGTTAATGTCAAGCGTGTGATAGTATATGATTTTATAAATGATATATATATTTCGCCCGTACTTCATTCTAAGTGTTGTTATACCTTCTGATCCTTCGAGATCATGAATTTCAGTACTTCTTGTTCTGAAAATTGAATACGGCTTAAGCCGGTGCTAGGGGCGTAAGCAGTGTTGCACTTTCAATTACTGTTCATGAACAGACTCAATTAAACCGAGTCTGCAATTTTCTCTTTTTGTGTTGCAATTTTTGCTTTCGGGGATCACTTCCATTCAGAATTTATATACGGATCAGAAACAAGCTACGTGTATAAGGTTCTGTCCTTCGCCCTGATTTTGTGGCAGTGTCCTTGTACTGGCACAGATGAAACATGGGCTCTGAACATACATGTAGTCTTACGATAATGTTTTAGGCATTTAATTGTGATTTTATTCAGCTAGAGAATTTAACTCTTTACTCCATAAATACGTCATTCAACGCCTTTGCAAACAGAATACACCATATAGGAGCGGTCTTATCAGGGTCTGTTCTGTTTGTTTATGATATAACATAGCTACGATTCTACAGTTTCTGACATGTGTCCATGTGCTATTATAACAATTTAATTTAATTACTATTCATGACGCCATTATGGCTTATAATATGAATATTCATGGAGGAAAGGGTTAAGAACCGGGCACGTAATTATAACTTCCACATTTCACTGGATGTTGTGCCTTTGATCTTGAACTTACACACCTCTAATATAGGCACTATTCATCGTCCAGCCAATGTTAACACGTAAGTCAAATTCACAAGCTAAGGGGTAACGAGGTACGAATTGGGCACCAAACATACGACTCTGACCTTTAACCTAAACTTTTGATATTGACCTTCATTTCTGACAGCTGAAGCTTCGTTTGTACGCATAGCATAATAATTAAACATTATGTTAAGTTTTATGAAAGTCAGCAATGAATTGTAAGAGTGACTGACCGGGCACCAAATATAAGCCTATATATAAGGGTGTGAACTAATGACATTGAATTTTCGAAGTTGTAACATAGGTTTGAAACATCGGTTATGAAGAGTAACATTTTGAGTTTCGTGAACACTAGGCATGGATTTAACCCTTTCAACCAAGAACACGCATGTACTGTCATTTGCAAACAGTGTAGATCTAGATCACAGAAAAGCATTGTTAGTCATTCAAAGTACAACTATGAGTCATGCAGGAAACAAACAGCAGTCCCAACAGCAACACAACAAGACAACAGTAAATATACATAACTACCAAAACAAAAAACATTAACATCATCTGGCAAGTTTTGGGTGGTTTAGCGGGGATACCTTTATTTACACTTTTTGTTAAGCTAAGGTGACTTTGAGATAAGTGTGAGGTTAGGACGTCCGTGAACCGGTTTAAACCCTAGTGGTGGTTTTGCCACTGGCCGTTCCTAGACGGCACTCTCTTTGTCACCCTTGCTTCTGTGTTTGTTTTGTGCCTTAGTGTTTGTGCTTTTGTCCGTGTTTGGTGTTTTTGTCTCGTGTGGGCGTGTGTGTGCGTGCGTGTGTGTTTTTGGTTGTGAGGATGTGTTGTTTGCTTTCTGCTCGTTTTTTCTTTTTTGTCTCCTGTGTGCGTCTGTGTATGTGTGGGTGGGTGGGTGCGTGTGTGCGTGCGTGTGTGCGTGTTAAGTTGTGTTGATGTGTTGTTGACTTCTGTTGGTGTTTTGGTGTTGGTTGCGTTTTGAATGTGTCTTTTCATGCTTGACTTAACTACGTTTTTCATTTGTAGTAATGTTGCACTTTTAATAACTACTCATGCACAGACTCAATCAAACGACTCTGCAATTTTCTCTTTTGCCTTCGGGATCATTAGTTTTGATGGTATACGTTTAGAAATTGGATACTGTTTTAGCCGATGCTATGGGATGTGAGTAGTGCTGCACTCTTAATACTCAATAAAACCGAGTCTGCAATTTTCTCTTTAGCCATTGCTGCGTTTGCTTTTAAAGGATCACCCACTTTCGGAATATTTGAAAATTCCCGGCCTTTGAACCAGGCACAATCTAGATGTCTCGACCCTTGAATCAGACACAAATTAGATAGCTCGGCCATTGAACCAGACACAAATTAGATGGATCTGCTCTTGATCTGACATAACTGGAAAAAGGTTTTACACATCGTTGAATTGAGATATTTATTTAAGCAGTTTCATTATCCATGCGGTTTTGGAGATATAGACAGAGCACGAAATGATGACGCACCGAGACCATTCCTATATCTACATCCGCTACCGCTGTAGGGGATACTATAGTCCTGCATAATGCTACTACCTGTCTTTAGACAGACTTAAGTTATTTTATATTCTGTAACTATGTTCTACTTCAAATCGTTCCTTACCCTCTCTGCTGCGGAACTCATGAATTGTTTAGCCGCGTATGACCATATTGCTGGCACTGTCACGACCTAGAGTATTTTCATGTGGTCCAAGGCCTGGTTTTTACTATCCATCATCGTTAGAAAGTGTCCCCGTAGTGCCCCAATAAACTTCGACATCACATCAATGAGAGGAACTGCTTTACCAAAATAATCGTCGACTTGAATTTTGGTCAAATCTGGGCTTTTCTGGAAAACGGCGAAATAGAACTACATACATTATGGTTGACATCGATTCAGAATTGAGCTGATAAAAGTAGTTAACACGTTTATCATAGAATTGTTTTCATTGGCATATAGTATACATTTAGTTTAATTCGTTCTCATTGCGGAATGTGTCCAAATGACACTCATTTGTCGAGCTGAAGTAAAGCCCTGACATCTATACACTGAAATTATGTTCAGATAAATAGAACAAAGAACGGCCCTGCCTTGTGTACCAATACATGCAGTCCGACAGAGCATCTATTGAGCCTGCTTAAAGTACTATGCCATAGTATGCAGCGGAATAGAACAAACACCGGCCCTGCCTTGCGAACCATAATGTGTTGTGTGTGGGGCGGCATGAACAAGCACTAAACCTGACATAAGTATCGTGACATGTTGTTGTATAGCAGACAGGACGATGCATTGACCCTGGCATTAATACCAGGAGATGCTATACGAGAACTAAACATATTTGATTCTGACGTATGTAAACTTACATGCTGTATGGCGGAACAGAATATGGTTTACGCTTATCCTGACGTATATACCATGACATGCTGTACGACAGACTAGAACATACGTTGACTCTGATATTAAATCAGTGAATGATGATCAAGAGAAGTTTTACTAGGGCAAAAACTGCATATTATACTATACTATATATATATATGTGTGTGTAACTTCATATGCAAACAGGACAGACCCTGTTCCTACAGGAGATATCTGATCTGGAGTTACACTGTTTGCAAAGGTGTTGCAATGCGTCTCTATAGAGAAAATGCGTTAAAAATCCTTCGAGATTATGACACACGTTGTTTTGTATAAGACATGATACATTTATACATCGACACAAAACATCGTACTTTTTATTTCACATTAAATCATCATATCTTTATATAACACCATAAACGTTATGTATTACACCATAAAGCACAACACCTTCATATATCACCCAAAGCATCATACCATTTATATCACCATAAAGCATCATACATTCATATAAAACCATGAAGAATCATAACTTTACATAAAATCATAAAGCATCATATCTTTACATAACACCTAAAGCATAATATCTGTTTTATCACTAAAATGTATAATACATTTATGTAATATCATTAAGCATCATACTCTATGTAACACCAATGTGTAGCTGTGCATTATCGCGCATTAGATCACAGTTAAGAGTTGAGATGTGGAGTCATTCGCGATAATGCACAGGTACGAATTTGTTCTTTCGATTCTAACACGACATTTTAATAAAACAAATCCAGGAGAATAAGGCAAAAATGGAAGCGTTATCAGTGGTTACACCACTTTTGCTGATACATTTACTATACACGACTTTACACGACTTTCACCCATGCCGTTGTACGAGTAAAGGGCCAAATAGCAACAGAAAACAACAATTCAAAGTAAAACATTCTTCAAAGTTCACATTGCAGCGAACAACTATACCATTTACATCATGCCGGCACACCTCGATGTCAGAGCCATCGTGTTTACAGATTTAGAAATGTGAAATTGCATTTGACTGTGTGTGGTTTGAACATAGAACAGACTTTCGCGTGGAACAGCCGACAGAAGTGTCGCGCGTGCAGTTTGTTATCACGGATTCTCGGTATTATTTGTGTATATGCCGTAGGATCAGAGTCGTGTTAGAATACACCATAAAGCATTATACCTCTATATAACGCCATAAATCATCATACTGTATGTAACACCATAAGGGATCATATTTTCTATATTACCATCAAAAATACATGCCTTTATATGTAACACATAAAGCAACACACCTTCATATATCACCATAAAGCATTATACCTTCATACGTATTTCACTATAAAGCGTCAGTATTTTTATATTTCATAATGCATTATCAGACCTGTTTATATCACAATAAAACATCAGACCTATATATGTCATCATAAAGCACCTTTCCTTCATATATCTCCATACAACGTTTACCTGTATACATCACCATAAGGTATAATACATTTTATGTCACCACAAAGCAACATACCTTCATATATTACCATGAAGCATAACATGATTATATTTATATATAATGCATTGTACATCTAATCTTTATACATCGCGATAAAGTATCATAACAGAAGTCATAAAGCAAAACATTATAAAGCGTGGTTCTTATCTATGAGAAACCATTATTAATTATAAGACATTCTATATTATATATATGTATATCAGTTTACGATGACAAATACCAATACCGTAATCAACTAATTATTTCCTACCTGGTTATACAGCAGCAGTTTGAATCCCTTAAAGAAATACATTTTCTGGGAGTCGCCATCACTGCTACATAATGCTTGACAAAATCTTTTCTCTGCCAGCTGTCCAAAGGCGTTCACTTCCATATGTTCGTCAAGGAGAAGGCATGTTGTTGTTTTACGTAGCTAAACAACAATTAAAATAAAGCATAACAACAAAGCTGAATCACGGATATCATGAAGTGAATACGACCATTCCTTGAAAGCAACATACAGCAAAACAAGACACAGTCAAATGTGTAAAATGAAAACAAGTGTTTAATTACTACTCATGAACAGACTCAATAAAACCGAGTCTGCAATTTTCTCTTTTTGCATTTCTACGTTTGCTTTCGAGGGATCACCCATTTTCAGAATATATGTACTTCACAACAGCAGGTGTTAAGTGCTTGTGTGGCGGCCGTTAAAAGTCGCCCCGTACTTCATTCTCAGTGTTGTTATATTTTCTGGTCCTTCGGGATCATTAGTTTTCATGTTGTTAGTTTTGAAAATTGAATACTGCTTAAGCCGGTGCTAGGGGGCGTGAGTAGTGTTGCACTTTTAATTACTACTCATGAACAGACTCAATAAAACCGAGTCTGCAATTTTCTCTTTTTGCATTTCTACTTTTGCTTTCGAGGGATCACCCATTTTCAGAATATTTATACTCTAGATTGTTATGCTCTTCCTACTTAATACAAACTGTACTTCGAGAAACATTCGCTGACTTTGCTTTAACGTACAGAGTGTGGGTTTGCCAGTATTCTGGTAAAGAAAGACGTTACATTTACGTTAGGCTCGTCTAGTCACAGATATCATTGCAGCTCATTTGTTAATGCTGAATTACCGGCTCATCAGAGCCACAGATAAAATGCCTTTCTGTTCTTTCTCCCTAAATCCTACATTGTGACCACTCGTTAGAATTGTCATTTCGATGCATTTCCAACAAGTGATCACAACGCAGGGTTTGTTGGAGAAATGGCAGTTTAATTATTTGACTACGTACCTTTATCTATTGCTCTTGAGTGCATGCCGGTTAATCAGATTATTTTCTCTACAAGCGTTTTATTTGCCGATTTTCATATATAATTTTTATTTAGATCACGAATACATGTCTTGAGATGTATGTACCATATTCCTACCATTTACATTTACGTCTTAACTGAGAAATACACGTACAATGCATACTTACAACACTTACAACACTGAATTTACAAATGGACTATTCCAATATTCAAACAGGGCAGGCTTGTAGTGAATATATAGGATTTTTTCTAAAGAAAAGTGTAACATTACATGCAGGGAAGCCCTCTCATCTGGGCCTGCATTGTTTGCAAATGACATAAGGGACTCGTGTCCCACACTGTAAGAGTTAACCCTTTACATTTTAAAGACGCCTTTTCACACCTTTGCAGACAGAGTAGAGCCAGATAACCTACATCCTACAGAACTTGTCTGACTAGGTCTGATGTTTCTGCCTGCTTATGAAATAATATATATACAGAAAAGCTTCTCTATAACGGCCACTAAATTACATAATTATTTCGGTTAAAGGCAGGTAGCTGCTTAACGCAAGGAGCGTTCTGTTTTACTTCACCTTGGTTTAAGCGGCCACCTGCCCTAAATACCAACTAATTAAAATCATTTAGTGGCCGTTATAGAGAGGTTTTACTAGATATGTGTTTCTACAGTTTCTGACATAGACAGACAGACGTTTCTGTGTTCAAACTCAGCTTGAAATGCAATCTAATAAATAGTCATGAAGTCATTATTTCTGGGGGATCACCTCCTTTCAGAATTTACAATCTTCACAACAGCAGGTGTTAAGTGCTTGTGTGGCGGCCGTAAAACGTCGCCCCTAACTTCATTCTCAGTGTTGTTATACCTTCTGATCCTTCGAGATCATGAATTTCAGTAATTCTTGTTCTGAAAATTGAATACCGCTTAAGCCGGTGCTAGGGGCGTGAGCAGTGTTGCACTTTCAATTACTGCTTATGAACAGACTCAATAAAACCGAGTCTGCAATTTTCTCGTTTTGTGTTGCAATTTTTGCTCTCGGGGGATCACCTCCTTTTCAGAATTTATTACATAAATATTCAAAAGGTAAAATAGCGTTTCAATATGATCACATTGCTTTAACCCTTTCGCTGCCAAACTATGTGGTCTGCTAACTTTGTCGTCTGCTACAAATTTTCATTCTTTTGATTTTCTTCATTTTTGTTTCAAAAACATAGTAACAGTAACAAACAGTTTGGATCCTGATGAGACGCCGAGTTACTTGGATCCAAACTGTTTGCACAGGTAATCACAGATCCGGCATTGGCAGCGAAAGGGTTAAAAGGTTAATGTTTTATTATCATGCTTTAGAATTTATATGTCTTTAGAAACTACAGAAGCTGTTTATTTATTAGAGAAAATGGTAGCTTTTTAATATCTTAAAACATTAAGAAGATAAATCATTACCTTGAAGAAATATTTAATGCATTTGCATTCTCTGTTTGTTTATGAACTTATATAGATCTGATTCTACATTTTCCTGCCATGACGACATATTCACGGGTTTACGTGTTATCATACACATTACAGGTTAACCGAAATACCAGCAATTCATTGAACAAAATAATATTTTACCTTGGACGAAAATTTATAATCCTTTTTCACACTCGAACAAACCTGGCAGGGACCGTCTGATCTGGGTCTACCGTGTTTGATAATGCGTGAAAAGGCGTTTGTCATTGTATGAGCTAAAATATTAATCGACAAGGAAATGACATACAGTAGCCGCTCCATTGTAACCAATAAGCAACTGAAATACCAACCCTCGGTGAGGCTGTTCCCCAGTGCTCGTTGAACTCGATGTTACTACGATGATTCTCAAAGTTGCTTCTCCACTGCCAGGCATAGCCAGAGTAGGTACTACCAATGTCGAGAGCAACCACAAGCTTCGGATTTTTCAGAACTTTCTGAAACAGACAAATAGCAAATTTTATTGGCAAATTAGACAAATTATGTTTTGTATATCTAACTCGCATAATAAAAACATGTAAAGACACTATGTTAGGTCAGATCACTCATACTTATAGAGTCAATGAAGTACTTCAGAAATGGAGATGTCCCTTACTCAATCCAGTTGCCCCTAGAAATTTCTGACTGAACACAATTCAAGTTTCAACAACATCTTAAATGAGCAAGGAAATAACAGTTATGTGAAGGTTGTGTGTATGTATGTGTGAAGGTTGTGTGTGTATGTATGTGTGTGTGTATGTAAAGGTGTGTATATGAACACGAACACGAAATTTGTTACAAAGTTATTGTACCCTGTGACTTTGACCTTTGACCCATGGGCCTGGGAGTTGAACGCGACACATTGTCTTTGTGTGGTATACATTTGTGCCAAGTTATATTGAAATCCATTGATAGATGAAGAAGTTACAAACCGGACACGAAATTTGTGACAAAGTAATTGTACCCTGTGACCTTGACCTTTGACCCATGGACCAGGGAGTTGAACGCGACACATCGTCTTTGTGTGGTGAACATTTGTGGCAAGTTATATTGAGATCCACTGATAGATGAAGAAGTTACAGACCGGACACGAAATTTGTGACAAAGTACATTTGTGTAATTGTACCCTGTTACCTTGACCTTTGACCCATGGACCAGGGAGTTGAACGCGACACATTGTCTCTGTCTGGTGAACATTTGTGGCAAGTTATATTGAAATCCATCGATAGATGAAGAAGTTACAGACCGGACACGAATTTGGGACGGATGGAAAGACAGACGGACAGACGGACAGACGGAAGGACGGACAATGCGATTACTATATGCCCACCTTTGGGGGCATAAAAATCAGATACCCCGCCGGTGATATGTATAACGACTTTATTATACAGCAAAAATTAATATTTGTAGCGGTTAATCAGTGCTGTTAATGTACGCGTCGTTTGCTTCCCCTCAGGGCCCTCATGAATACTGTATGGTAATGGCCAATTCACTCAGCAATCCTAGTTCATCTGCTTATTACATTTGTGGATAGAAAGGGGTTTCCAGGTGCAATAATATCTCAAATGATTAAAAGAATCAGGCGATAGTATTCAAATTCAGTAAATCAGAGATTAAGCAGATATCAATTTTCAGCATGAGAACGGTTAAACTTAATTGAGGGAATGGCGCAATTCCGACGTCATTTGGACGAGGTCAAAATGACGGTTTTATAAAATTCAAAAAGGGCATTGGAAGGAGCGGATATGCTGCAATTTACAGGTACGTGTACTGTGCATTTGCATAAATAAATCCTGAATCGAATTGGGCGTTGGTTGTCTTATAAAAATGCAGGATTGGGGACTAATCGGTACGTGCAAAAGCACGTTGACAGCTTCTGCAGCATCAGAGCAAAATAAGACCTTCGTCAAGTATCGGGTCATTTACATTGTTATACAACAACTATAACAAAAATGTTTCTCCATGTATAACTTAGATCCGCCCCAAACCCTTGTTATTTCGTTTGAGAGCGGTTGTTTCGATCGAATCGACGAAGTGAAGAATGTCGGCTATTTTTTGTTGTAATAGTTGCGCATCCAACTGAGGAAAATGCGTCGAGCCATGGCATGACATAGTAGAATTTGGCATGCACTGGATATGTAATATTTGAAGTCTAAGTATTCAGAAACTGCCCCATGCCACCTGAAAGTTTGCCCTTGGTTCTTTTAATTAGGTCAAAGGTCAACAAAGTGCATAGTTTGTATACGTTATTTGAGAAATTATTATAAAAGTACAAAAATGAGTCATGCAGGAAACACCACATACAGAACAAACACTCGTCCGAACAGCAACACAAGGAAACAGCAAATGTACATAAGTAGAAAAAACAACAAGAGAGACACAAAGACAAAACAAACATACAATAGGAGGAAGACGGAAGTACCGCATTGGAACGGTCAGTGACAAAAGTCACTGGGGGGTTAAACCGGTTTATGGGCGCCCAACCTCATACTTATTCCATCCCCATCCTAAAAGACAAACAGTGTAAATAAACGTATCCCCTCTCCAACTAATCTACAACAACCGCGACAGCAAATACAGTGGTAAAGTGCATGTATAACGAAATAACATTTAAGTGAACATACTGTATCCACCTATCTGTATCAATTTTAGGTTTAAAATAATAAACATGGTACCAAAATGAAGGTTAAACATTGGCCTTTAATTTGCACTTACTTTGTGTAAAATATATTATTTGAATATTCATTAATATTAATGAGAACCTCCAAAATCAGTAAAAAAACTCGTTAAAATCAATATGTAACGATGATACATGTTGTCATGTCTTCGCCATTGTTGCTATTTAACAAGCATAAATGACATCAAGATACAGGTTAGACAGAATGCTACTGGAACAAATAACTATATGCAGTCATACCAGCTACTGTATATATTATGCACAAGTACTTTTTAAAGTAAAGTGGGTTGGGTAAACGAACACCTAAACAAAACTTTCAGTTCTGTTTAAAGTAACGAATTAATTCACTATATTTGTATTGATATTTGCTGGATTGGTACAATTAACATCAACGCAAACACATATTAGTGTTGTTGTTTTTTAAAGCTGCTTTGAAGCATTTACAGCAAAAAGATTTGCACTTGGTTTTGCACCCATAACTTGTTTAATGCATGCTTCAGGTGCAGTTGGTACAATTTTAATGCATGCTTCAGGTGCAGTAAGTACATTTCCAAACCACGTATAAGGGTTCGGCTCCATCTTGTTATGCGATAGTATCAGCTTTAGTTTCTATATCTATCAGTTCAGATCTATATACCAGCTTGATAGTTTGCTCTAGTGCATCCTTTGTTGCTAGAAGCAGGTCTAGTGTTTTCTTATCCTTAACCATATTGTGAATTTCTTGCATCACCAATGGAGTCTCCATTGGCATCAAAATCAAACGTCTGTGCCTTGTATGACCGTACACCTCTTCAAATATATGAAAGCAGATTGGGCATGTAAAATATTTCAACCAACAGGTCTTCTTTCCGATCCATTGAAAGCAAGGGCTGCGTCACATCCAGTTATTGCATGAAACCCGGCAGGCATCTTAAGATAACTTGCGGAAAATACAATTTTGTGTTCTTGGAGGTCCCAGCCCTCACCCAGACTTCCCCTATTGTATATTCGTTTTTGTCTTTGTGCGTCTCTTTATGTTATTGATAGTTATGTACATTTGCTGTATTTTCTTGTTTTGCTGTTCGCTCGGCTGTTTGTTCTGTATGTGATGTTTCCTGTAAGACTCATATTTGTACTTTCAATGCCTTATAAAGGTCCAAGAAGGTGAATCAGTACAAGAAGTACATCGAGATATTGGCATTTGACAACTATCCAGCCTTCAACCTTTCTAGCAGCACCAAAGCCTTAATGCATGCAAGACAATCCATGTTTCCACCTCGTCATGATTTGATGGCAGATGGTAAACTTCATGTCTGCACTTGCCTTGAATGACGATATTCAAATGTATCTGTTGAATACTGCAGTACAAGTATACCACATCAACTCTGTGTTTGTGGCTTCTTCTTCTTCTGCTTTTTAAACAACAGGTTAAAACATTGCAAACAGAAGAATATTACATGACAGCTGAGATTGCAACCTGGAAGGTTGGGAGCTATCACCTGATGTTATGGTAGCTTGTTCAAGATGATGTTGACAGCAGAGTGAAAGCAATATTCCCTCAGGATCTTAGTCCTGCAAAACCATTGAACGAATGTTAAGGAGTGACCTCTTGTAGGTACGAGGGCGTCAGAAGGTGGGGTGTCAGCTGCAATAAAATCATTCACGGACCTATAGAACATTGCGGCCTTCGCTTTCTTTGCCTGTGTTTGAGAAAATCATGTTGACCAACGCTGCTTCTGCAATGATTCAAATAACAAATCTGGTATCTCTATGTTAGACCATCTCCACACGCTTTGTCATGGCCTTGGTATGTGGGTCAAAATCACAGGATGTGTACTCAACCTGCAGACTGATCAGGATGCCTCATTGGTTGACTTTTAGCAGGATCCAAGGTTCCTGTTTAGAAAGGCTATGGATCAGTTTTCCTTCTTTATGACCATATCGACATGGGCTTTCCAAGACAATTTAGTAGCATCCCATAGTATGTTGCCTTGTTTGTTGTCTTTCGTCTCTTGCTATGAGCAGTATAATTGTTCTCTATGTGTGTCCGCTTGTTGATGATAAGCAAGACCTAGCACTTCTCTGCATTAAACACAGTCTCTTCCCATTCCTATAGACTGTTGATGTCATTCTGGAAGACGTCTGCATCTGATATTGATTCGGCACAAAAGTGAGGCGTCAGCAAAGAGTTGACAGGGAGAGCATAGGAATTCCGTGTGGTCACCATTGCCTGTTAGGGAAAGAAAAGGACTGAGAACGGCACATTGATGAACACCGGATGTTATCGGTACTGACTCGGGGGAGTGATTAGTTGGAATCAAGCATTTCTCAATACACATCATAGTGTTGGAGGTTAAGAAGCAGGTGTCTGTAAGACACTTTGTCATATGTTTTTGAAAAGTCCAGCAAGATATGTTTTGGAAAAGTCCAGCAAGATTGCGTTAATCTGATGGGACTGGTCCAGACCTGACACAAGGACATTGACCATGTTGATCACTTTGTCTCACAGAAGCACTGCTTCCTGAGGCCATGCTGGCATTGACTGGTGATGTCATGGTACCAAGAAAGACCATGTTATTATGTATGTTGTATTCCAGGATCTTACATGTAACAGAAGTTAGGGATACAGGCCAGTAGTTTGAGGGGGTTATTCTGGACCATGATTTTTTGCAAAAAGGATTAACGTGACAGTCTTCCAATCACTGGGGACTTTATCCTGGTGGAGATGCCTGGAAGATCAGAGCAAGATCAGGAGCCAGGGAATGTGCCATTTCGTTCAAGAACCTTGATAAAATGGTGTCTAGACAAGTAGCTTTGTGAAGATTAAATCTCTTAAGAACCTTGCAGACACCATTTATCGTGACATGAATAGGAAGGGCATCCGAATAAGGATATTCTAAAATGGCACAAAGGAGAGATAGGTCCTCATGTGTAAAGACAGAGAACTAGTGGTTCAGTATACTACCATTGATTTGTGTATCAACATTTTCAATGTCTTCATTCTTCAGTGGGGTTACTCCCAAGCTGTCACATTTCTTGCTCATAACAAAAGTGTAGAACTTTCGGCTGGTGTCTGTCACTAGGTCAATCACATACCCATCACGAGCTTCCTTGTACTTCTTTGCAAATTTTCTGTAGCTCCTTGTATATGTCCAGTTCTTCTGTACCTTGGTCCTCAGCACGTTTTTGTATGAACATTTCTTCTTTCGTGAGAAATGGCGGGTGGTGGAATTGCACTATGGCTGGCTGAACCTGGTGGATGTTAACTTAGAAGGGATTACTAATTTGAGGGCGGCTGTGCACACTTTTCTGAATATATCCAATATAGTACAGTTTGGAAAAGGGGCTGATTTGCCAAGTGTGCTCAAACTCAGCCATTTTGATGGTCATAGAGCATCTGTTAGCCTCCTTCCACAGGTGGAAAAGATATAGGGTAGGCTTCTTTTGTGAAGAAAATATATTTTAGTCAGTACTATGACATGCTCATTTATTCCAGGCATTGAGGTATATCTGTTTAACTAGTAATCGTTTGTGGCAATAACATATAGAGTGTTGTAATCACAGATAGGAAATGTTACTCATATCCAGCGGCACTGAATATGTCTATGAGTTCATTGTTGAGTGAGATTGGGTACGTACCTATGGCCAGTAATTGTTAAAATGGCCAATAAATATCCGGGAGATTCATTTTCCTGCAAATGTAGAAAGGGTTTTGTGATAGGTACTACTGGTGTAAGTAAAATATTTCAAATAATTATTTAAAAACATCGCCATACTCACTAGAAGCTATGGTGTTTCAATCACTAATGATACATACAGCTAATATTAGACATAGTATACAATCAAACAGACCAATATAACACTGAGACGATTGCAATAAGAGACTAATCTTCAGGCGTTTTTATTATCATCTCTAAATGATACATCTGCGTGAAGAGATTCTATAAGTTGCACATATTTGCATCAAGGTTATAACTATACTGTATGATAATGTACCGTAAACGTATTTAAAACGATGTTTTCCGAACTTGCAATCATCACAGGTCACTCAAACCTTGCTTAAATGTGTCATAAATATTTCTAACTTACTGTGGAGACATTGCTAAGACATTAAATGCAAAAAAGTATCGAACTTGTCAAAATTACGGTTATTTTATACTATATTGAGATTGTATGACATTTTTACACTCATTTGACCTTTGACCTAGTTTCTGACCTTCAAAGAGGGTTTTGGCAGTGGCATGGACCAGAACCTAATATGATTAGTATCTGGCAACACAATTATGGTAGTCAAACATTTCTACTAAAAAATGCCATGGACCTCGAAAAATAAGCGACTTTTTAAACATTGGATTCCCAACTACAGTCTAATTGCATTAATTCGGATCTCGTTTTCTCGTAATGACGGGATAACTCGTAAGTATTGCAAAGTCCCAGTACACTGCCTATTGTTTTCTATATAAAAATGATGCATTTATAAGGAAATGTAAAACTCGGAAAATTCGAAAATTCGGATGTGTAGACAGGCCCCTACCTTCATTAATCCCATTGTTTATGTCGGATTAACTCAGGTCGGCAGATTGGCAGTGCTAAAGATTGTCTCACGTCGTATTTTTCACACCTTTATGCTAAAGCGTTCCTGCTCTTTTGTTAATTTCTCACCTTTATCGGTGGTTACACAATGTGACACAGTCAGCAAAAGCTGTCCATTTTCAGGTTAGACATTTTGTCGAGAAAAACAGCAAAGTGTGTGCACTGTTCAATTTTAATTCACTCATCCTTACGAGTTTCCTAATGTGAAACTAGGTGTAAGAAATATTTGACCAATCTGAATTACGACAAAACTAAAAGGAGACTTTTTTTTTACTAAAATAAGAAAGAAGGAAAAAAGGATGAACTGCACCAATGTTCTACTGACTTTTTGTGTTGCATATTCCTCAATTCCGTGGACATACGTAAACGTGTGTGTAATTCCAGCATCACATACACGACTATAAACGTGTAGCCTGTCCTGTTGATTTTGTTTCATTTGTGTTGTGTTTATTTCACCATGGCTAAATGACACTTTTAACCCTTAATCTGTGGTCCACAAGCGTCATGACATGTATGCAAACATATTAAATCCGGATGAGAGACCGAGTAACTCGGTGTCTGATCCAGATCCAAGATATTTGACACTCAGTCAACATTTTTACATTGAATAAAAGCGAATTTGTGAAGTTTTAATAAAGCCATTAGAAGCGGACGGAATTCTTCACATGTGCAAATTTTCATAACAGGCAAAGGGTTACAGGATGTTACTCGAGGTCAGTGAGGGTGTCAACAACCATCAGAAATCACTGTTTTCATTTTAACCCTTATCATCCAAGGGCGACTGTTATTCAATATGGACATGGTTTTTAACAATCATTCACCAGGGTTGTGGGAAATTTGGACAATATTTCAAAATATATGAGCAGATTATTTTTGTGTGTGTCAGCATCGTAAGTGTTAAGAAACTGAAATGAAAAAGGAGTTTAATATCGTATTTTGTTCCAAGATAAGTGCAGGTAAGGTTTGACTAGTACTACTTCATGCAGTTGTACCCCTAACACTGTACATTGAGTATTTTTTATGATACATCGAAAATTACGACAGACAAGTCATTGACGACCTGTGAGGTGAAAATACAATAACTCGGAACATCCGATGATTCGGATTTTATATGTGGTCCGGCAAGCATCCGAGTTATCGCAATTAGACTGTATAACAAAAAAGCGAGGCCCTCGAAGGGGAAAATTCCATTGTTGCTGATGACTCCTTATATACATAAAACAAATTAGAGGGATACACGACTCTATATGCATGGCTAATTGACTTATCAACATCGTGGATTTTACTTTGCAGTATAATAAGTGTGTGTGTGTATATGTGAGCGCGCAGTTGATCTTTGCTTGTGTGTGTATGCATATATGAGCGCACAGTTGATTTGTGTTTCTGTGGACTTTCGTGTGGTATCTTCTGTCTGATCTCTGTCTGACTTTTTCTAATTAGAGAGGCCCTCATGCCTCTCCACAGTGACGGAATTGGATGTCAGCGTGTTCTGGGATATCGCCGTCTACCGGACGGGACGGGTCGTGGCTATTCGCATACGCGAGTATTATTGGTTATATAAAAGATACGCAGTCAAACTATCACTAACCAATAAGGAGTTTGAATATTTAAGTATTTATAGAAAACGTGGCTGAATGTGAAAAATAAGATCAGTTGAATACAGAATGACAATATTTTAATTAAAATAGACATGATTATTTTATCCCAGAACAAATTGCGATGATTTTTACATTTCGTATAAGATTCGAGCAATGGTCGACTCAGTTTCTATTTTTAGATTGACCTACTCATAAATCGATGGAACTGAACAGATTATTCAGGTATATGCCATTTTCCGTCCCTTTAAGAGTTCCTTAATCTAATTATCATGCGAGTAGAAAGGAAACATGTACTTTTTACACATTAATCTTTGCTTCCCGACTTGATTCTTATTAAATATGGAAAAATAGTCAAACAGGGAGAGCCACACACGAAATGACACCGCACCAAACACCATCAAACAAGAAGTGGTAAAATCACAAGACAAAACATAACAGGACGCATATCAAGACGAAACACATTAAACATTAAGCATATTAAACAACAAAATTGACCGTAGGCTGAAAGCAGGAGTGCCGCCTTGGAACGGCCAGCAACCAAAATAAGCTACTGGGGGACTTAAAGGGGATGTCCCTACATTTGACGCGTTTCATAAACACTTAAAATGTACAAAACTCATTTGTTTAAATACTGAAAAGTAGTATATCGCAAAAAGCCCCATCCAATTACCGTTTATAATGACAAAACATCCATGTGTTTGATATCGCCGATCCCGGTTTTACTCCCCGATGTTTCAGTTTTATTCGGGTTGGGTTTTAGTTTCGTAACTGTTCGCCCTATTCGCGATTCTCCGACCACTTTTGAGAAAGCTATTACGTGAACAATGGAGGGATCGGGTGATCATCGGCAAAACGCGGAAGAATTTAACGGAAAAGGACGATAATATTGTGTTGTAGAACAAAAATTATCAGTATTGATGAAATCGGTTTATTTGTATCACAGGGGCATTTTTCGATATAAGTTCAAATTGGGAACCTTCATAATAATGATAGAGCATAACAAATACCAAGTTTTCTGATATTATTGAAAATATGCGATCATTGTAGGGACTTCCTCTTTAAACCTGGTTTACGGGTACCCAATCTCGTCCTTATCCCACTTTCACCAAAGTCAAAATGTAAATAAAATTCCTCTTCCAGACAACTCCACAACATGCATAACGATGTGCAAGGGGAGAAATAACAATATCGATTGTATGTACGGGTAGACGTTTCACGGCCTCCACACGGCACACACAACACTATTGTGTTAACCGCGTTTCTCCAGCGGTGGATTAATTTAATAAAACTGATAAATAAAAGCTGTTTATATCGTGTGAGCGATGGCCGATTGGTCTAAGGGAATGAAAAATAGTGTTTAAGTTTACCCTTTGTATGACCTGTCGTGGGTTCGACATCCATCTACTACCAAACAATTTGTTTTCTCTTTTTTGTATAATTCCATTGGTAATTTGTCCGTTATTCCATCAACATATTTACAGAAAACTGAAATACTTACATTGTTATAGGACTATTATGCCTCAGAAACGGCTACTATCACTAACTTAATAAACCTTCTAGATACTACCGCAAGAAACCTAATAGGAAGATCTGGTTCACTTGGAAGTGCTTGCTAGATACATAAACCAATGTTTTGACTGGTGTGTCCATGTGCCTTAGATATTCACGAGGAAACAAGGTGAATAACATGTATTGTTGTTTATATGTGATTTATCAATATGTTCCTAAGATATGATACACAATCATGCTTTAGTTTTATGTCAATTATGTTAATCATAAATGTTTTAGTATGCATTCATTTGTAACCCGAGAGGGCCAATGATTGGTAAATAAAACATGTTCTAATATATATTCTATTCTATTCTATTGTATTCTAAGAAACTTAAGTTTATCCGCACCCTTTATTATGCCACTAGAGAAGCTTACTGACTGGATAAATTCCAATACACAGAATAGTTTTTTCCCATAGTTTTTTTACTTGCAACGACACAGAAGTAAACGCATACAGGGCAGTCGCCGTATGTCAGACAAATCATTTTCTTCCGTAACTTTATGTTAAAGCATTATATATCTCCCTGGCAATGGCGCTTGATAGTCATCGTCGTCGTTCTATTTATAGCGCACGTACATCTTCCTCCTATTGTATGTTTGTTTTGTCTTTGTGCGTCTCTTGTTGTTTTTTCTACCTATGTACATTTGCTGTTTCCTTGTGTTGCTGTTCGGGCGAGTGTTTGTTCTGTATATGGTGTTTCCTGCATGACTCATTTTTTGTACATTTGATATGCACAATAGTTTTTTTGTAGAAACCTATTTACGAGCCGGTGCTAAAACCTTGTCAAGCTGCCCCTGTATATAGCAACTGTTCGATAAAAAACTGTTTCAGGCTTCTCCTTGGCTTCCTTTTAGAAGGAAGTCAACTTGTATTGTAATACTATTAAAGGCTTTCCATTTTCCGTATATGCATAAGGAAAGAAGACTAATAGACAGGCGACCTGAAGAATGGTCTATATGGTCTCGACGATTGAACGTTTTAGAAGACCAGTAAAGCCAGTTTTCGGACACTTTTACTCTACCTCGGTCTGAAAAATGTCTGCTCACATATGGATCTGGTTCAAGTTTTACTACTTATATTTGCTTGATATTGACAAAGTATCAATCGGCTTGGATCCTGATGAATAGACTATTACATTAATATTCATGGGTTAAATAATTAAATTTAGCATGTACTTCGGATGTCGTGTCGGTGGTACTTTATGGTCTCACGGTAGCCCACGTCTCTCTAAAACGGCTGGTGTTAGAACAGGAGCAGCCGGTCGACCTCTGACCCACCACATTATGGAAGCGGCCACACACACACCCCTCCGATTAACACCCGCGGTGCCTGAGAGTTCTTCTCGGGTTTGGTGGGTTGCGCTGACGTAGAGCGCTCGGCTTGCACAATGGGCTCAGCTGGTGCTCCTACCTGCGGCCGCTCTAGCTGAGATTTGAGGACGTAGTTCCTTGAGGGTCTGGTCGTGCTTCTTCTTTCGAGCCAAGGCCCGGCTCTACCAACGACCACCTTCTTGGGGTCTTTCGTTACTCTCTGGTTCCCGCGTCTCCGGTGGTGCCTCCTCCGGCGGTGGTATAGCTCGCACGTAGCGGCGCTTAGTGCATGCCCAACAAACGGGTCTGCCTCGAGGGCAGCAACCAGAAAAGGCTGTTGGTCGGCTGAGATCGGGAGCAGCTGGCCCGCCAGCCTATCTGTATAGTGGGCGTACAGCTTCTCAATCTCTTCTTTGCTCAGGTCTTCGATCTGATCGGCCGACATTACCTTACCCATGTACTGCTTTGACTGACCTCCCATGGCGAGGGCAGCCAATCTCTGTCTTTTCTTAACGATCTCTCCTTCCTCCATGTTATGTGCCACGGTCGGTGGCGCCATGGTCGGTGGCCCAGCCGCCACTTGCTGCTTATCCATCTAAAGGAGTTGATCGATTAGGTCGTCGCACTCGATCTTGTCGCACTCAAACGATATGCACACACAAACCCCGACTCTAATACACAGGTTCCATCCAATTAAAAATAACAGACCCGCGGTCGCACCGATGATGCAGGCGACGTGATTATACCGCATTCTACACAATACAATAGCAGCTTGGCTGGCCAGTGCATAATACGACTTTTGCGTGCCGTGTTTTGGCTAGCTGAGGCCGCACAACGGGTCGCTCAGCCGCCGGAATAACGTCGTTCTCACGCATACACTCATCGAACTCGTCTCGATGCTTATGATGAAAGAGAGCGACCCAACGCGTCTGCTCCCTGAGGTCTTTCGAGACGCAGATGAACCGCTTGGATAATATCCAAACCGATTGCTTCGCATGTCGTCCCGAAAACGCCAGCATGGAAAGCATGTCTCTCTTTTTGGTGAGCGCCTAGGATGCGGCTATGTCGTCGATGACATACAACGTGGGCTCTTCTTGGAATACCCGGAATAAAGCACGCAGGTAGTCATGAAGACGTTCACCGGGGTCCAGGAGATAAAACTAAGGGTCTGTCCAAACCCACGATCGGTCTCGGTAATATGGAAAGTAGTAAATTCTGAAGGGAAGTCAATCAGGCAAAGCCACATACAAGACGTAACCACCACCAAAACACCGATGGACAGCATGACACACACATACACACACACAACCACACACCCAAACGCAAACTCACACACGAGATAAACACAGAAAACATCAACAGACACATAAGAACCAGACAAACACTCCTCACATGAACAAAATCACAAGCACAAAGACGTAAGGCAAACAAAAGGAGGGATGACAAAGGGAGTACCGCCTTGGCGCGGTCAGTAGCAAAAACACCACTAGGGGTTTAAACCGGCTTACGGACGTCCTAACCTCACCCTTCTCTCAAAGTCACCCTAGTGTAAAATAGTGTAAATAAAGGTATCCCCACTGGACTTACCCACAACATAGACAACGGTGAACACAGGGCAGCATGTTAAACATAGCATAAGAACTGTGACAATCCGTCAAATATGTACTCAATGACTTTGCTAAAGTCAGAGCTAGTGCAGGTAAGCGGTTAAGGGCACGACAGGGAAAAGGTAATACATGAGTATGGTAAGCTCATCCCGTATCCGAATTTAAGAGTATACCATCACAAAGTACTACACTCGGCCTGTCATCGCGCAAGCAATGAGGGAAGCGTAGCTACCGAATGTAAAAGTGTCGATAACCAAACATGCAGTGCGTTGCAATATAATGGGGATCATAACCTTTCTTCTTAAAAGTTTTAATGCGTTTTATAAACAAATCATGAATATGGATATGACCCCGAATTTTCCGAAGTTTGTAGATAACATCTCCATAAAAGTCTTGTTGAGAAATGCCTTGTTGCAGTAACGTCCGTAGATTGCAATTATATTTACTAATGAGTGGTAAATTTCGATAATAAAATTTAGAAAACTTTTTCCGAAAACTTGTTTGTGATATATGTAACTTTGCTTAAAAAGTTTATCAGTTATAACTAAATTACGCCTATTAAAATCTTCAAGCAAAGAACAGGCTCGGGCAAACCGAATTAATTGAAAAATATAAATCCATAAGATGTAGAATGGGGCACATCTTCATCTAGAAAAGGATAATTAACAATTTTAAAATTAAATTTATCGTATGTTTAGACGAAATTTTATCATTTGTAATTGAATGATTCAAATCTAAAAATGAAGCTATAATGTCAGATTGATTCGCTTTGTTTAAAGACAGTTCTTTTGAGTAAATTGAAGAAATCTTAGTTTCAAAATAAGGATTATCTAAATTCAAAATATCGTTTAAATACCTTGAAGTTTTATTAAAAGCATTAACAATATCGGTCTGTGTATCAGGTTTTAAGATAAGCATAAAATCCCTCTCATAGCAATACCAAAACAAATCTGCAACAAGAGGGGCACAATTTGTACCCATGGGTATACCAACAATTTGACGATATATGGTACCCCAATAACGCACACATATATTATCTAAAAGAAAGGTAAGAGATCTACAAACATCAAGGCAAGTCCATATTCTGTAATGTTCAACTTCTGAATTCGAAAAGAATGACAGTTGTACATTACAAGCAATGAACATTTTGTTTTCTCTGGCAAGGGTTTTTTTCTATTAATTTAATCAGTTTATCCTTTATAAGATGGTGAGGTAGAATAGTATAGATTGTAGAGAAATCATAAGAGCACAGTGAAGAAATGTTATACTGTTCATTTTCAAGTTTCGTTAAAACATCATTTGAATTTTTTATGGACCAAAAACATTAATACAAGAATTTTCATATATTTTATCACAGTAACGTTTTACATACTTTGATCGTAGTAAGACAGGACGTCAAAAGTTTAGATATTTTAGTAGTGGTACAACAGCTAGAGTTGGCAATTAAAAGCGTCTTATACGGGTTTTTATGTAGTTTCGGAATGCAGTACAAAGTAGAAAGTTTATGTTGTTTTATGTTAGGACCAGACTTAATGATATAAAACTTACCAGTAATGACATGACCAACTTGTTTATAGTAAAAGCTAGAAATGCTACAATCTCAAGAAATAGGGGTATTGGCATCAATTTTTAAGTCTTGTTGTGCTTAAGTGTGGGACAGCCGATTGCAATGTGCTCGAAATGATCGGCATATGGACCCTGGAGGAGGTCCAGCACGAAATCAGTCTTCCCCGACCCCGTCATGCCGCAAATAATGGCAGAGTGGGCCTCTTCAGTATATAGCTGTGACGAATCTCCAACTGAGCATCCATGATGACGTGGAGGTATATGTTTAAAGGGCTTTTCGCTTCCGCTTCCTTCGAGATCTGGATTGCGATCCGCTCGCTCGTGTTTTCTACCCGGAGTCCACCGACGTGCAAACTATCGTTGTCGGTCGACCTCAGATCAAGCCAGAGGGCGAATTCTTCAGATAGGAACTTACCAAGGTCGCAGGCGTGGAGCCAAATATCCTTGGCAATCATGGACACCGCGGGGTGTTGTTTGGACCCGCCCGCCATGAATCTCCTGGCTTCGTTCCACATTTGAAAGGGACGCATTCCCTGGACGAATAACTGGTTTGGAACCCCCTCAATAGTAACCTCCACCTTAGTGATTTTAGGAGTGTAGAAGGCTTCGCTTTCGCGGGCGAAGTCTTCTGTCGGTTCCTCGAAGAGCATCAAAACACCATTCAAGGACCTCGCGGGGGTATTCAAGTTCCATATGGTGTCAGATTTGTCTAGGGTTATTCTCTGGTGATGCAGAACCCGGTCGTACAGAAAGGACATCCCCCCATACTGATTGTGAATGAGGTCGGCCAGCTCCCTATTAATGACTATCTCGAACGCGAGGGTAGTCCCCGTTATGGAGTAGCTGGCATTTGCATCGCCAGTCGCCCGAACAACTCTGCTGTAGTCATTGATTGTTATTTCGTACTCTAGCCAATCGCCGAAAGCGGACAAGGAGTGTGGCATATGAGACGAGAGCAACACGAAGTCGAGGGAGTTATAGAAGCGATTACTGTAGGCTTTGGCAACGGCGACGTCCTTCGCTCTTTTATCAGCTTTGTCCACGGCATCGACTCTCAGACGTGTTACGTTTCTGTCCTTACTGGCGTGGAACCCCTGGTAATGGGCGTTGGCCCGTTGCTACTCACTCATCCACAGGTCACGTTAGCCGTCGTAGACGTCGCTGTCATCAATACACAAAACCTCGTTGCCGGAAATCTTGATGATCTTGGGCTTTCGCACTATGGCTCGGCCAATGTTGTTTACAAGAGTCCGATTGGGGTGGGTCGAATCCAGTTTGATTTTGAAGAATAGCCTGTTGTTCCTGGCATGATGACATCGCTGGAGCCGAGGTTCGGGAACCTCACCAAGAGTTGTTGGCTCGGGCCGATGGTACTGGCGTTGTTCGTCACAGAGACCGTCTGGTAGTTGGCTTTAACCCCCAAGGGCTCCCGTAACCGGCGGTACGAGTCAAGCAAATGTCCACATGTGCTCCTAGCCATATTCGTATTGAACGTCAGGGGCCCATTCTTTAATAGAAGGAGAATGGCCGACGATATCCCACTGGCCGAATTCGGCGACCGTGTGCTAGATGACCCGACCGTAGATGATATTGCGACAACCTCACTCTCAGATGAATTGCTCGCAGGAACCGTGGATGGTTACTACGACGCGCTTGCAGACGATCAGGGTGTGAGGCAACCTCAGTTTGGGAGGGATTACAGGATGTTTGAGATCGGCCGACAGGGGCGGCCCCGCCTAAAGGCCTACCCGGAGATTGATCTAATCTACAAACGAACGGGAAAACCTTTAAAACTAGCGGACATAGCAGGTAAAAAAGGTGGCGGGGAAGTTATTCGAAATAAACTCAGCTTCTCTGACTGGAGTCCAAAAAGCGGCTTACCAGCTGCAGCTGCAGCCGAACTACAACGAGCCGATAGAGAGATGTCGGCGGTTGGGGGCTGTGAGGTTATCGAAATGGTCGATCTCGACCGCGCTGTAGCCACACTGTCCGATGCATAAGAAACTGCGTTGAAGACCATTGAAGAACCGCCCCTGGGTACATCAGGCTTGGACAGGTCCGAACTAATGATGCGGTTCCGCGAGCTCCAAGGACTCGACAAAACTATGCGGACCCAGCGGGGTGAGCTTGTCAATAACCTCGCAAGGCTCTCTGAGATTGACAAACGCCTCAGTCTGGAAAATAGGAAACTTGAAGAGACGGACGATGAGCAGTTAAAACGTGATATTGCCGCTCAGATAAGAAATCTCGAGGACGAGCGGACCGCGCAACTAGAGGTGGCATCGACCAACAAAGAGATTCTTAAATCCCAGATCAGTCGGATACGTGAGACCCTCCAGCGAATATTACGCGAGGACGCCATGCTGACTGAGCGCATCAGAACCATCTTCCAGGAGCAAGGGGTAACTATAGCGTCTATTCTCAAAGCAATCGGTAAGACCATCAGCACATTAGTTCTAGCAATAACAGGTGAAGGCAGTGGCGCAGCACCCCCTTCACCTCCAGCTCCGAATAATAAAGGCGGTCTGGGGGAGTGGGTGAAAAAGCAACTCAGTGCCCTCGGTGGTATGTTTGTAAATCTTGCAGGGAAGGCCGCGGCTGCTATCCCCGGCGTCATTGGCAGCATAGTTTCGTGGCTGCTCTCGACTGCCAACAAGGCAGTTGCTTGGGTGGCCGACCACACATGGGCACTATTTGTAGCTATTGGGGGCTGCTTCTCGTTGTAGCTCGCGAAATGTGAACGAAGCACAATCCAAAAGGCGAGTAGCCCAACGGCAAACCCGCCTACGGCCAGAGCCATTTTCTCGTGTTCGTGCGCTCGCGCAGCTTCGCTGTCGAAAGAGATGTCAGACGGTTTTGTTGCCGGTGGGTCCAACAGCGGGGGAGCTGCGACTTTACCGTCTTCGAAGCTGCCATGTACCCGAGGCTGCACCGAATGAAAGTTTACCCCTACCGCCCCGATGGAGAGGTCAGCCGTGGCCTTCTGTATTTTATTATAGTAACCGCTTATGTCAGGGTCAATGTTCATAAGCATATCGCTCGGAGCAATATATAATCCCGCCCCGAAGACCATGTTCAGCTCGCTACTGGCATACTGCAGAATGTCTTGGTAGGGGTTGATCGAGGCCTGGACGTCGACAGGAGAGTTGATCGCTTCCTCCACTAGGGCCAGAAACTGCTTTTGCGCCTCAAAGCCTTCCGTTATCCGGGACTTGGTCTGTACCTGAGCCCCGAGCAGAGCCCACACATAGGTCTGGATCGAGTCGTTGAGGCGCCCCATTCCAGCTTGTGTGAAGCCTTTAGATTTGTCGAGAACGAACTTGCTCCAGGCACCGTCGACACTGGAATCTTGTTCGATGAACTCAATGTGAGCCTTCCTAGGCGGCAGCCAATAACATGAAGATACACCGCAATGTCGGCCGCCTGAGACCTCAGAACCGAAAGTCATGTGTTCGAGATCTAGGTTCCCGACCTTCTGACTGACGACGTGTCTAGCTGCGTTGTCATGCCGGAAATCGGTCTGGTTGAATGCGATATGCCCTCTGGTGTGTACGTCGCAGAGGCCGTTGCTGTTCGGGTAATTATTTTGGCACCAGTCTGTCTGTGGCGGGACCCCGAATTCCTGGCAAATCCGTTCATACGCCCTCCTATCGTATGCATTGCTAACTGGATTCCAGGATTAATCTGTGGCGAGTGCAATTTTAATCTCTTCGAGTATGCATCTAGTGGTGTAATAGACGTGGAAGAGATAGACTGATTGCAGGAGTGGGTTTTTGTGCGCAGCCTGCACTCGAGCACCACGTAGCGAAATTGATTTGGTTCTGCCAGAATTGCATGGGGGAATTAGTCCAATCTTGGGCCGATGCGTCAGTCCTGACTGGGGGTAGGCGGTACTTGTTCCAGATGTTTGGCGAAGAAGAACTCGTTAGGACCAACTGTAATTATAAGGGTAGTTAGGTTACAGGCAACTAGGTTCTTCGGGTATGCCGCCCCGGTCTTAAAAAACGCCTGCATTGTACGTAAGATGTCCCACCTATCTCCAACAGCACATCAACAACCGGGATGGGCGGCTCTGTATCGGCCTAAAGTCGGTCACTTACGCGTGGGGTGGCATAATATCAAGACCCCAGACAGTTAGGGATTCCAAGGGTGGTGGGGTTCCAGTGTATCCAGGCCTATGGCCATACGTCCAGCGGCCTACATTCCAGAATTGACTTACACCTCGACGAAAAAACTGGCTTTGTTACTCTAAAAGTCGGTAAGGATCTATTCCAAATGACAGACGGGTTGCTGGATCTTCTCGGCTTCGAGACACAAAAAGCAGTTTATACCGGGGCAACATTACTGGGGAGACCGCCCGGTCAATTTCAGTCCGCATAGACTCTTATATATGCAATGTGCCCAGCTTAATACAAGCAATAACACCCTAAACGGAGCTCTAAGCAGTCTGCTTTCAGTTGTCGCTGTTATCGGCTGGGCATATGGAGAGATTAAATCATGCGTATTCCCTTACCCTAATTTTAAACTCCTCGGGACCGCAACCATATCAGAACTCTCTCTCTATCTCTGTTAAAGACGTGCACGGCGACGTAATCAACAACCACGGTTTGCCGGTGAGTGTCGTGCTTGAGGTACGATGAGCATATTCGGTGGGCGTGGTGGGGTTGGGGATGGAAACTCAGTGTAGAGATGTCAAACTACGCTACACGGGCTTACGTCGATGCTTCGCGTCAGAGTGTGGTCGATCTATCCAACTACATAAAAAGACACAGTCCGGCGATGTAAATTTGATGGGAGGTCGGATTATGAATCTCGGCGACAATAAAGAACTTACGGATGCGGTTTCGGCTAAAATGATCAAGGACGGGTTGGAGCACTTGCGGGGAGAAGTCATTCGAAAAAACGGTGATAACGTTATGACAGGCAATCTCGATCTCGGCGGCCACAACTTAAAAGTACAAAAATGAGTCATGCAGGAAACACTACATACAGAACAAATAGTCGCCCGAACAGCAACACAAGGAAACAGCAAATGCGTATAACTATAAAAAAGACAACAAGAGACGCACAAAGACAAAACAAACACACAATAGGGGGAAGATGGAATCACCGCCTTGGAACGGTCAGTGACAAAAGTCACTGGGGGATTAAACCGGTTTATGGGCGCCCAACCTCACACTTATTCCATCCCCACCCTAAAAGACAAACAGTGTAAATAAACGTATCCCCTCTCCGACTAATCTACAACAACCGCGACGGCAAATACAGTGGTAAAGTGCATGTATAACGAACAAATTTAAGTGAACAAACTGTATCCACCTATCCCTAGTGTACTCAATGATTGAGCTGCAAACAGAGTAACTGTAGAAAAGTAATAAAGGGTACGACAAAAACGAAATAGTACAGATAACCGACGTTCTCCTTCCATTACTGGATTTAAGAGGTCGCCTTCATAGAGTACTTTCTTGTCGGCGTACATGCAAAGAGGCCAGCGTGATTGCCAACTGTAAAAGGGTTCACAACCAAACATGCAGTATGTTGTAGTACTACAGGATCATATCCCTTTTTAATGAATTTTTTAACATATTTGATATAAGCCTCCCTCGCCACTCCACGGACGCAGCTAGTCGGGAATAAGTAGACATTAGAATAAACCAAATCAAGCCCGGGCTGTAATAAGCGTTGTAGCGGAAGAGCGCGGGCCTCTGATAGGAGGGGCCTATGAATGGTCATTCGGTAGTAACTCGGATGGTCCCAACCACGCTAAGGTGGGCTATATCATGATGACAAAGGGGAAGATCCTCGCTATGTCTCTGTCGTCAGCCGGCCGCGGGGGGCTTGTCAGAAGGTAAGGTGGTTGTTGGTGTCAGGGTCAACAGTCAGTTCACACCAGGTCATGAAGTAACCACGGTCCCTGAAAAATTCTCCGCCAACAAGACTTTCCAAACACCGCTAGAAGTCGACAAGGGTGATATCGTCAATTTCAAATCTCGGGACACGCACCGAACTCATGCTTTGGGTGTTGTTGCAATCTTAATTGAACTTGAGCTGTGACAGTAGGATACAACCCAACGACATCAAGTATGAAAGACGAAGCTACCCCATCAGCTCCGTCTATTATAACCCTGACCGCCTTCAGGAAATAACCCGCACACGGAATTGACACGTGAGGCTGAAAACATGGCTAGCCTCTACAAAACATACAAGCGGGATTTGAACCTCGTAGATGGCGTCGATACTGCTCTAGTATCCATCGGCGCCGGACTGGGAATCGGTGGGGTTGGGCTGCTAGCCACTATCGTTTGGATGCCGATTGCTATAGGCCCGGGGCCGGTTCTATAGGCATCGCTGGCCTATGTGTTATCGGGAAGTTTGCGGGGCGGCGCCTTGCAGCAAAATATGACAAACATCGACGCATTGAGACAATAGCTCCAGCAAAGCTCAACTCGATGTCTGATATTATAAGCAAGGCGCTCACGGACGGAGATATATCCGATGTGGAGTACGGTTTGGTTCTTAGGGAGGTCGAGAAGTTTCAGGATCTTAAACGAGCAGTCCGTGCAGAGAAGACACCCACAAAGGACCTAGACCAGATGAAAAAAGCTCTGCTGGATCAGGGCCGCAAAGAGGATCTCGCCGAACTCACCAAAAAGCTGAATCTCGAGTTGCGTATGTATTAGAGATGAAGACCCTCCGCCTTTATACAGCCGCTAGCTGAATAGCAATGTGCCCTCCTACCATAATTAATCTTATCCAGGTTAGTCTGCCAGTGGCGTCCCTTGTCATTGTGAAATACTTCTTGAGGAGGGTCCCTAAGCTGGATATGAATATACCTAGCCAAGACCAAAACCACGACTGAAAGACAGGTCCGCACTCCTTTCCCAGACCAATAACTGTTTTAAAAGGATTTGGCAAGCAGACGATATTTTCAAACCGGTGCACAGTGTTTACATTCCTGGTCTCTCGAGCGTTAAGTACACACAGGATAAACTTAAACCACACTGCTCAACGAGGGCTCTCCACACAGTGTGTACAGCGCAATATATTTTATCGATAAAATTACACAGACGTTCTTACAGGAGCGCGGTTACCATGGTCTTGTTTACATTGGATACGGCGATACATCCATATGTGTGTTCAGGTGAAGTCTTGTGTTTTTGCGGAGGGGGCTGATGGCTGCGGTTAGGGCCGGGTGGCTCCCAAAACTTTTGGGTCACTCGGCCCCTACATAGACCGTTTGGGGAGAGCCTGGGCCAGCGAGGGTGGATGGCCGTCCCTAAGACTCTCTACAGTGCTTGCGGAGGGGGGCGGCTCCCAAAATGTTGGGTCATTCCCCCTCCCTGCTGCTCAAAGGCATCCGGAAATTATATGTTATATTAATGAAGACTTTATTGAATCATGTGATATATTAGGTTCTCATATGTGTGATATATTTAATGCAATTTTAGATAATGTAGGTTTTGTTTCGGATAAATGGACTGAGTGGGTTATTATTCCAATGCAAAAAAGGGTGCCAAACGTAATGTATATATTAGTAAATTAATTATAGAGGAATAACATTGGTCAACCGTTTAACGAACATATTCACGAGTATTTTGAATAAGCGCATAGTAGAGTATTGTGAAAATGCGAATGGTGGGTTTGATAATTAAAAATATTGTTTTAATTTTATTGTTATCTGCAGATGATATGATCATTTTATGTGATTCACCAAAAGATATACAGAATAGTTTAAACCTTTTGTCATCATATTGTAACAAACGGTGTTTGGAGGTGGATACTTCCGAAACTAAAGTAATGGTATTTAGAAAAAGGGACGGCTTTAAGCAAGTGAATGTTTCACATATAATGGCCATGATTTAGAAATTGTTGATAATTTCAAGTATTTGGGTACTGCCTATAATTATGTAGGTACATTTGTTCATAATCAGGAGCATTGATGGAAAAGACCCTAATAATATTAAACATACTTTTAATAAGTTGTAAAAAATCAAAATTAAACGGAAATTGCAATGTCAATTTTTCGACGCATTTGTTGGCTCTATATTAGGGTATGAAATGAAAATTAGGGTATGCCTCAGAAATATGGGATCATAGTAAGTCAAAAGAATCCATTAAAAACACCTCTATGATAGACATTTATGGTGGGTTAGGCAGGTATTCCTCTTTGCATATCACGGTATGTAAAATAGTGAAATACTGGTATAAATTGTTGAACACTGATACAATTACATTGCATACACTTCACAACATGTGTTTATAAGATTGTAATAATGGGTATAAAATCTAGTTGTTAATTGGGAAATATATAATCTACAAACATGGATTTGCTTTTATTTGGGATCAGTAGTATATTGTAAATGTTAAAGCATTTATCAACATTTTCAAACAGCGTCTGTTAGATAATTTATATCAATCTTGGTATTCAGGTAAAGAAAGCACCGCAGTGCCGGACCTTTATTGCAATATAACATATTATTCGGTTTTGATGGATGTCTTACCTTTCGGTACATGAACTTACATTACTAAAATCAGAGTATCGGCTCACACGTTACATATACACACTGGTCGAGAAATAAAGTACCGAGAAATGAAAGGTATTGTATTTATTGTAGACAGCATGATATAGAGGAATAATTCCACTTTGTTATTAATATGTCCATGCTTTACTGAGCTAAGGAAAACGTATATCAACAGCTCCTTCATTAACAGGCAACGCACGATGAAGTTTGTTACGAACATATTATGTGAAAATTATTTTAAATCTGGCAAACTGTTTAAAATGCATTTGCATTGCGTTTTACGCTCAATCATAATATATAATAACTGTTCATCCTCGGAATAATACGCATATAAAATAAATCTAAATAACAAATCACGTGACATAATATAATAATACATATAAAATCACATTGTTGTTGAAACATTATATCTGACTAGTATATGTACTAACATATGTATATGAATGATGATGTACAAATCAATAAATATGTGTTCTGTTCTGTTCTGTTCTACAGGAACTTAGACATTACCAGATACCGTATATTGGCGACAATTGCTGATGTGTCTGTCGCCGTTTAAATCGGTATGGTGTATATAACTCATGTATGTATTATGAAACAATATCGTGGTATTTATATGGTGTATATATAGTACATCTATATATCGTGAAGCAATTTCATGACATGTACATAGTACATTTAATATATTCATGTATTATGAAACAATACTGTGACATGAAATGACACTGTTCCGTTATTGTAACAAACATTATTGCTTTGATTAAGTAATTAATGGTTGGTATAGGCGTACATGTACTACAACTAGGTCATTACAATACGGTATTTATATCTGGTTCTATTTCTTATAGTTGGACATGTTGAATAATCCATTCTATTTTAGATCGCAAACTGTCTAAATATGGAAATAAGTACATTTACATGTACATATAATATATGCGAACACAACTTTTAAACATTTCAACAGACTCGGTGTTAAACACGTTGTATCTGATCCGGATTTACACTGCCTATCATTTGCCAAAGGCTAAATGTTATATTAGTATATCGAGACTCGTATATAAAACAAGCAAATGAGTTCTGCGCTTCAAAATTGATATTGAATGGACACGAACATAACTAACTTCCTCTTTCGTTTTCCAAGAAACCGATATTAATGTTGTTGAATGACAATATGGCCATAATAATACTTAGAAACAACAGCGTTTTCTCTTACTAAATACATAAAAAAATACGAAACAATAAATATAACAAGTATACATTACCAGTTCCATATCCCTTTCCCTAGCTTCAAATACTTTTTCTATCAAACAAATTTGACAACGGCCATTTAGTTTGCGATTGAAAATATCATGTGACCTGAGCTATAATTAGAAACGGTGTATTGTATTTCTCATAACTTCGTTATCTTCAAACATGTACAAATTGGAACGATCCGTCAGTGTTTACCCCTGTCACCCAGGACACAAATACACTGTCATTTGCAAACAGATTTATCATAAATGAACATCCGCGATTGTCTTACAAATGAATATTTTAAGAAACTTGGCATTTTAAACGTAGATGATCAAGTCAAACAGCTGGAAATGAATCATGTTCATAACATTTATAATGATCACTGTCCATCCTATATGAAAATATATTTACTAAAACTGCAGATGTACATTCATACAACACAAGGAAAAGTGAGTCTATTTTTATAAAGGTAAACGTAAAACAAATATTTGTTATTCTCAACTTTCTACCTATTTTAACAGCAAGAACATTTGGAATTCATTACCAGAGAAAGTGCAGTTTGTAAAAAAACTTAAAAAGTTCAAAAAAGAAATTAAAAAGTTTTTTACCTGGAACAGTATTAGATGTTCATACCTGATTTTAACTATATTAATATTAATATTGACCAAATGCTATAAAATAGGCTTTTTTGTAAATTTTGAAAACGAACATCCTTTATTTTACATCCTTAATTGAACCATATTTACTTTCATTTTTTCTAAGATATTTTAAATATTTCCTCTAATTTCGGGACCCCAGTGGAAATAACTCTTCGGACTTTTTTGGGCTTTCCCAGCATCGGTATACTCTTCCAAGTCATGATCAAAGTCAACTTAGATCTATTTTTATCATCATCATTTTAACACATTATACCATCTTATTTGGTCGAACTACACTATTGTAATATTACAATATAACTGATTAAAATTTGCTTCTATGTAATATTTGAATATTTATATAAAAATCATTACAAATTTTTATTGTACCATATTTTTAAAGATGTCATGTTTATGGATTAATACCTTGTAAATTGTATGCAAATTGAGATGCTAAATACATTCATCTATCTATCTATCTATCTATCTAACAGCCTATACCCTGATCACAAAGCCCCTAGAGGAGCCCTCTGATCAGGGTCTGTACTGTTTGGCATTCATTATCCTCTAGCACATTTAAGCTTTTCATTCTGAGTGGACCCTGACAGTTAAACACTGATGGGCTATTCCATTCTGAAAGAGTTAATGATAGGGTCCTGCTACACCTGATAGGGTCCGATTCCACTTGATAGGGTCCGGCGACACCGCAATGCCTTGTTATAGACACATTTTAACCCCTTCAACACCATGAAGACGGTTCTTTGATACCATATGCAAAGATTTCCGATCCAGATAAGATATTGAGTAGGATCAAAACTGTCTTTTTGTTGTAACAAATTAGTTCAATTAATATTTATGACGTCATTATTTTCTACATGGATGTTCATGGAGGAACTTTGTTTAACTTAAATTAAAGAAACGCCATGAAGATGAAACTTTGTCCAGCAGATCAAACATGGTGCTGTTCGGACGGCTGTGTGTTTTGTATGCGGTGGTGTTCGGGCGGCTGTGTGTTTTGTATGCGGTGGTGTTCGGGCGGCTGTGTGTTTTGTATGCGGTGGTGTTCGGGCGGCTGTGTGTTTTGTGTGTGGTGCTGCTCGGGTGGCTGTGTGTTTTGTGTGTGGTGCTGTTCGGGTGGCTGTGTGTTTTGTGTGTGGTGCTGTTCGGGCGGCTGTGTGTTTTGTGTGTGGTGCTGTTCGGGCGGCTGTGTGCTTTGTGTGTGGTGCTGTTCGGGCGGCTGTGTGTTTTGTGTGTGGTGCTGTTCGGGCGGCTGTGTGTTTTGTATGCGGTGCTGGTCGGGCAGCTGTGTGTTTTGTATGCGGTGGTGTTCGGGCGGCTGTGTGTTTTATATGCGGTGGTGTTCGGGCGGCTGTTGGTTTGTATGCGGTGGTGTTCGGGCGGCTGTGTGTTTTGTATGCGGTGGTGTTCGGGTGGCTGTTTGTTTTGTATGCGGTGGTGTTCGGGCGGCTGTTGGTTTGTATGCGGTGCTGTTCGGTCAGCTGTGTGTTTTGTATGCGGTATTTTCCGCATGACTCATACATGTACTTTTGACCAGCAGACGAATTTGTTGTTCAGCAAACGACAATGCTGTCAATGAATAGGTTGATAATGCCGAATCATCTGACGTTTGAGAAATGTTTATACCTGTTTAATATTCATGTCAGAAATAATGGCGTCATGATCTTTTATTATCTGACTTTTAATATGACATAGGTACACATGATTTTTTGGTTTTGGTAGAAACTGTAGAGTCAGACCTATTTAATCGCATCAGCAAACATAGTAGACCTATAGGATCTGTCTGATTTGGGTCTGCTCTGTCCGCAAATTCGTGAAGAAAAGAATTACTTCCTGACACCTGAACTGGTTCACACTTCAAATACTTTAACAGCCCTATGATTTTAATGAAAAGCGTGTTCATTGTTGTTACTCGCCATACTTTAACAGTCCAATCATTTTAAATACACGATTAGTCGCCATACTTTAACAGACCTGTAGTCTTAAAGACACACTTGTTACACGCTATACTGTAATAAACATGTGGTTTTACACTTGTTTTATTGTAATTACTTGCTAAACTTAAAATGTCCTATAATGTTACAGATACACTTGTTTTATTGTAATTATTCACTAAACCTTAAGGACCCTATGGTTTTACAGATACATTTGTTTTATTGCAATCACTCGATTAACACTTATTTTATTGTAATTACTCGCTAAACTTAAAATGTCCTATGGTGTTACAGACACGCTTGTTTTATTGTAATTACTCGCTATACTTTAAGAGTCCTATGGTGATACAGACACACTTGTTTTATTGTAATTACTCGCTAAACTTTAAGAGTCCTATGGTGTTACAGACACACTTGTGTTATTGTAATTACTCGCTAAACTTTAAGAGTCCAATTGTGTTACAGACACACTTGTTTTATTGTAATTACTCGCTAAACTTTAAGAGTCCTGTGGTGTTACAGACACACTTGTTTTATTGTAATTACTCGCTAAACTTTAAGGGTCATATGGTTTTACAGACAAACTCGTTTTATTGTGATTACTCGCTCTAATTTAACAGCCCTGTGGTTTTAAAGATGCAATTGTTTTTATTTTAATTACTCGCTATAGATAGGTTCAAATTTGGTTCAGTAAGTTTGTATCCGGTTATATATTTCATATGTCTAGATAAAATGCGTAAATTAAAACTCCTTTATTTTTCCACTGAATCTTATGACTTTAGAATCGTCATCGAGAAGATTCCATGGAGTTTTCATAATATAGGGATTAGTGGAGAAATGACAATGATAGTATTGAATACTGACTTTTATGCTTTTGCTCAGACATTTGTTAACATTTAAGTACTTAGGATGTTTTGGTTATAAATTTGAAAAGTACATGTAATTCAACTCAGCTCACCGCGTCTGTATTCGATAACGTGTTGTTTTGCATTTGGGTAATCGTGTTAAGATTGTTATAGTTTTTACTTTATGACGTTTTAAACATTTTAACGCTGAAAACGAGTGTACAAGCATTTGCAAATAGTGTAGACCCACATTAGATCCCTTAAAGGCGCTTTCTGGTCGAGATATGCATTTTGTCCTGCAAAATCCTTTATAAAGTCCGAATAACCCTTCATACTGAAAGGTCTTTATCGTAATACTGATGTGCCATACAACTCAAAACATTCAACCACCAATGGGTTAATTTCACGACTAGAGAACTGAACGAATCCTCGAGTGTACACTGTTTTACAAGCCCTAGTATTTAATTTAATAAGTTATATGTTTATGCATTTAGTCTGTGTATATGATTCATCCTTTGTTTCATTTTCGACAATTTATTTTGATATCCACAATTTGATGCTCATATCATGAGCTGAACTGTAACACATCTGCTGTAAAACCCTCTAATTCGATCACCAAACATTGGCGTTATTCCGGCCACCAAACATAGGTGTAATTATGGACTACCAAACATAGGTGTACTTCTGGACTACCAAATATAGGCGTTATACTTGATCACCAAACATAGCGTAATTCTGGACCACAGCCATAGGCACAATTCTGGACCACCAAACATAGATGTAATTCTGGATCACCAAACATAGCGTAATTCTGGATCACCAAACACAGCGTAATTCTGGACCACCAAACATAGGTGTAATTATGGACTACCAAACATAGGTGTACTTCTGGACTACCAAATATAGGCGTTATACTTGATCACCAAACATAGCGTAATTCTGGACCACAGCCATAGGCACAATTCTGGACCACCAAACATAGATGTAATTCTGGATCACCAAACATAGCGTAATTCTGGATCACCAAACACAGCGTAATTCTGGACCACCAAACATAGGTGTAATTATGGACTACCAAACATAGGTGTACTTCTGGACTACCAAATATAGGCGTTATTCTTGATCACCAAACATAGCGTAATTCTGGACCACCAAACATAGGTGCAATTCTGGACCACCAAACATAGGTGCAATTCTGGACTACCAAACGTCGGTGTAATTCTGGACCACCAAACATAGCGTAATTCTGGACCACCAAACATAGGTGCAATTCTGGACCACCAAACATAGGTGTAATTCTGGACCACCAAACGTCGGTGCAATTCTGGATCACCAAACATAGCGTAATTCTGGACCACCAAACATAGGTGCAATTCTGGACCACCAAACATAGGTGCAATTCTAGACTACCAAACGTCGGTGTAATTCTGGACCACCAAACATAGCGTAATTCTGGACCACCAAACATAGGTGCAATTCTGGACCACCAAATATAGGTGTAATTCTGGACCACCAAACGTCGGTGCAATTCTGGACCACCAAACATAGGTGCAATTCTGGACCACCAAACATAGGTGCAATTCTGGACCACCAAACATAGGCGTAACTCTTGATCGCCAAACATAGGCGTTATTCTGGACCACCAAACATAGGTGTAATTCTGGACCACCAAACATAGGTGTAATTCTGGACCACCAAACATAGGCGTAATTCTGGACCACTAAGCATAGGCGTAATTATGGACCACAAACATAGGCGTACGTCTTGACCTCTACACATAGACACATCTGGACCACTAAACCTAGGCCTCATTCTTGACCACCGAACCTAGGTGTAATTCTGGACCAAAAACATTGGCGTAATTCTGGAGCTTACGGCATGCATTAATTAAATGCCGGACAAAACATATGCACAAAACTCCTTTAAGACCTTACCTCAATGAATATGAAGGTACAAACTAATGACGTCATAAATATTAACTAGACTAATTTGTTATAAAAGTTGATTAACACAGGAAAGTTTGTCCATAGAAGATACTGTATAGTCATAGCTATGCTATATCATAAGCAAACAGAGAATGCCCTGATTAGACGGCTCCAATAGGAGCTGTCTGGTCTGGGTCTACTCTGATTGCAAACGACGTATTTATGGAGTAACGGGTTAAGACCTTTCTGCATTACGCTCCTCCCTCATTAAGCAACCACCTGCAAACAAATATAATTATCTATATTGATTAACAAAAAGTGGTTGCTTTACATGCAACAACCCTACATAGTTGTATATTTACATTCGCCCTGCAACGTCCTTATATAACCTTATTCTAAAAAGAAAGTTGCATAACCTCATGAACACCGGAAGCACGTCATTCATTTCTTGAATATAAGAAATACAATGGAATATAAATATAAGAAATAAATGACGTGCTCCCGGTGTTCATGGGTTATGCAACGCATAGCTTTACGAGCAAAGATTCACGTGAAGCCCTTCGGGCTTCACTAACTTTGCTCGTAAAGCTATGCGTTGCATAACCTCATGAACACCGGAAGCACGTCATTCATTTCTTAATTGTATTGAGAACCATGATTAAAAGGGCTTTACTCGAGAACTCCGTGCATCAGGTTCTGGCGGTATTTTTGTTTGTTTGTTCTGCTGTTTTTAATTTGCACATGTATGCGGTAACTATTTTGCAGATTTCTCACAAAACTTTAATTTCCAGGCCGCAGTTGATCTTGACCTGAATCCGACTTTTCAGAAGTATTGCAGCTTAGCACTGAAGGTCCAGACAGGAAATGTCGTTTGTCCACTGGATAAACGGTCAAACTGCGAACACTTGGGGTCACCCTTGAATTATCTGCATGTCTGTTTCAACTTGTGAAACTCGTATTTTACATAATGATTGAAAACACATATGTCGTGCCTTGAGAACAATTGTGATTCAGGCGATGGTTTATTAGGAATTTGCTTTGCGTTAGTAGTTTCAATACATTGCCATTTAGGGCAATTGAAATTCCAAAAGAGAGATAGAGATGTGATAACAGTTAAACCTCTAATACTCTGGTTCTGCAATGTTCTCTGTCAAACTTATTAATAACAGAAGGTTTCATTATCCTGACACCAGGTCAACATATCTTAGCGCTACCCTCATCCGCTAAATGCAAAAAACAATTGTGCCACTAGTATTTGTAATGACCGTACCAGGGATAATGATCTGAATGTATTGTGCTTACAATGACCGTACCAGGGATACTTATTTGAATGTACACTGTATTGTGTTTACACTAAAATCATAATGCGTGTCCTTAACCCGTTTAGTTCCATGATCTGTGAGATCATAGGCAAACAGTTTGAATCCAGATAAGATACCGAGTAACGTAACTCGGCGCCTCATCATGATCCAAACTGTACCCGCTCAAAACAAAGAAGCAGACGAAAATTGTTTGGAGCAGATGACAATGCTGACGCTGATAGGTCTAAGATAAAGAGTAAACCCCTAGAAATGCTGTCGAAAATCGAACACAGTACATCTGGATTTCGTGACATGACCCTTACATGCCTTACATATGTTTACAACTCATATCTCGTTTCCCAAATGTGTTTGCTCGTAGAAGCATCTTTCTAGTTATTGGAGATTTATTGCATTTAAACCTTTCGCAACGAATGGCGAAACTGAGGTTAGCTATGCAAACAGTTTGGACCCAGAAGAGACGCCGAGTAACTCGTGTAAAACGGCGTCTCATCTGGATCCACGGCGTCTCATCTGGATCCACGGCGTCTCATCTGGATCCACGACGTCTCATCTGGATCCAAACTGTTTGATGCTGTAATATTATTTCTTGAAAGAAGATGGAAGGAAATTAAAACAATTGTAGCAGACAAACAACTTTGTAGACGGCACTAAGTGGAGCAAATGTGTTAGTTATGCACCAGTGAAAATATGACATACACACACCTTAATATCAAAATCCCCTTCGGTGAAAGGCTAAGCTAAAGTCTTAGATCAATGCTGAGATTTGCATAGTCTACCTGGTCAACAAAATTAGGTAATGAAAGTTTGAAAGTACAGATGCAAATCAGTTTTAGATATTGACCGTATGGCGCGCGTACATTGCACACAATTCTGTCAAGATTTAGAATGTCGGCATTTTTGTTGTTGTGTTTTTGCTTAATGTTGTGTATTATCATTTTATATCATGATTTGGTGTATAAATGTGATGCAACAATATGTGAACACTATAACGCATTAAACGAATTGCCTATAAATCATGTAAAATTCATAACAGGATATAAACATAATACGCGAGTATATACTGTTGAACTTCGATACCTCGAACTTCCAGGGACCTAAGTTTGAGTCATCCAATTTCTAATCTGAACAAATTCTCAATTTCTCAGCTTAATGCAGGTCAAAAGTAATGCTCAACTGTCCTGTAGTTTCGACCTGCATTAAGTTTTCACACGTGTTTATAGATATACATAGTAATACATTTCAGAACAATTCTGTATTGCAAATCTTAGACGGATTATTCTTAACCTCGAGTTATCCAGAAGTTATCTGAGTTCGAGATATCGAAGTACAACTGTTTGCCTAGTCCATACAGATGGATAAGTGCAAAACTATTACAACTACAATCTTTTGGGCGAAACCGTGATTAAATCGTGAAGAAACCGTGATGAAATCGTGAAGAAACCGTGATGAGTAACTCAGTGTCTCATCAGGATCAAGACTACTTGACACTGCAATCGTTAATTCGGAGAGACTTGTTTACCTTGTACTCCATAAATACACATGTCTTCGCATTTGCAAATTATAGTAGCCCCAGACCGGACGGCTCCTAAAGGAGCCATCTGATCAGGGTCTGCTCTTGTTGCTTATGATGTAATATAGATATGCTTCCACAGTTTCTACCATGGTCAAACATTCCTGTGTCCATGTGCTCTTATAACAATTAATCTAATTAATATCCATGATGTCAGTATTTATTACATGAATATTCATGGAGTAACGGGTTAAGAGTTAAAGAAGAAGACGAGTTACGAATGCTTATGATTATTATAGAAAGTAGTTTTGTGTTTAGCTCTCGACATACAATATGTTTATTAAAAGTATAAATATATTTTCAACATAGGTGTATATGTATAAAGAACAGAGTAGAGTCAGATCAGACGGCTCTAACAGGAACTGTCTGATCATGGTCTGCAATTGTGCTTATGAAACAATAAATATTTTGTTTCCACAGTTTATGCTATGACCAAAATGCATTTGTTCATGCATCAGTTGTTCGAGTATCATTATAAAAATCTAATTAATATTCATACAGTTATTATTTCTTACGCGAATATTCATAATATAAATGGTTAAGCAGGTGGGCAGAGACAAATTGAATTTCACGAATGTATCTTTATTATCGTTATTATATGAAATTCTGAAAATCAAGGTTTTGTAATTAAAGCCTTGATTTTTATACATTTCTACAGTATGTCATGGAAAATGGCAGTTTAAGTAGAACCTGTCTTAACATGCCATCAAAATGATGTCTAATTAGGGGTATGTAAGGCATGTGGTAGCTTAATGCAGGTAAAAAGTAATGCAGAAAATATTACTTTTGCCATGCATTAAGCAGCAACCTGCGGAATTCTATGTTCAATAAATGAATGGTCGCTTAAAACAGTTTCTAGTGTATAGGGATCAGAACAGTGCCAAATTGACTTAGTCGGATTTAAACACCGGCCGGCGGAGAGGAGAACTTGTGTGTCCAAAGTTTTCAGGTAAATACAGTCCCGTAACTCTTAACCATTTCCCTGTTCAATATTTATGTAAGAAATAACATTATTTATTAGGTGAATGTTTACAATGTATTTTTTTCAAGAAAACTTTGACAAAAACCATTGAATCAGATTGATATCATGTCAAAAGCAAATACAGCAGACCCTGGGTCTATGCTTATAAAGTTTTTTAGTTTAGTCTGAGTTCGTTCTCAAGCTTTTGATTGGTCAGATTTGAGTTCTCAAGCTTTTGATTGGTCAGATTTGAGCCAAAGGCTCAAATCTGACCAATTCAAAAACTTGAGAACGATTTCAGACTCAACTAAAAGTTTTATGAGCATGGACCCAGATCAGAGCCGATTACTTGTGTTTACTCTGTTTACAAAGGTATTTATAAATACGAAGGAAAGGGTTAACTAACTATCAATAACTTGACGTCCATTCATTTGCAAACGGTACCTGGAGTGATGTTATTTGACACTTAACACATTCCTTCCTAGTGACGTATTTTGGTGCCTCTGTAAAAGTCACATTTTGAAACAATTGTGATAAATAGAGCATTTGCTCCATATGAGTAAATGCTCTATTTATCATAATGGTTTCATTTCCTTTTCTCTAGTAAATGCCCCTTTTCGGTAGATTTATTCAAAGAGGTTGGTTCTAGGAGGGAATGGGTTAAATATTAGATATTTTCTAAAACGCTTGATTGATTTGGACACAGCCAGGGTAAGGTTTAAGGGATCCATGTATCACAATTCCATGTAACACTGAGATCATCTAGTTGTATACATGTTGTACACAATCCTGAAGAGTAGACAGTGTAGAACTTTTGTACTTTTCACCAAAATGATTCCTGCAACAGAAAGCAAAAACGCCATTGAAATAGCTTTAAAAACTGCCAGGTTATTAACGCTTTATTCAACTGATACGCCTTTATACGCCTTTATACGCCTTTGTAAATAGAGTAGACCCAGATCTGACGGCCCCTGTTGGAGCTATCTGGTCAGAATCCAATCCGATTTCTTGTAGAATATTATAGATATGAGTCTACAGCATAGGCCATGACAAACTAGTCCTGTGTTAATATGCCATTTAAAAATTCATCATTATAATATGCAAAAACAGATATGATTTTATAGATTCTGCCATGTCCAAATACCTTTCTTATCCATGAGTTTTTATAACAGTCAAATCAATCTTCATTATGTCGTTATCTTAAATGAATATTCATTGAGTAATGGGTTTTAACAATTTATAACACTATTTCATTGTGTTATTGGAGAGACCTCTGCATCACTTTAAGAACAACTTTAACAAAATATTTGAACTGTTCGCTACTACTACATGTATTTAGTCAAATAACTATGCTTGTCGAGCATGCACTACATTTTGGTCTTACATTGCCTGCATGCAGCTGATTCTGGACCCTGTACTCTCACAAATCAGACTGCTACTAGCAACCATACCAATAACACTAAATGAACCTTTTATCTTAATGTATACGGTATGACTCTCAAGAAGGGTGTTTATAATTTAAAGTAATTTGTATGTTCCCGTGAAGTTCGACAGATCGAAGTTCAACTGTACATTGATATTTGATTCACAGAAGCAAAGGCAACAGGTACAACAGATCCGATAAGATAACATCTACAGGAGCCATCTGGTAGGAGTATACTCTGTTTGCATTAATCAGCATAGTTATGGAGTAACAGGTTAAAATACTATGAAAGCTTAATTCAAGGCTCATACAGTAGCTTTCTGCATTACTTTTGTCCTTCATTTATAACCATTTACTCGGTAAATACGCCTTTCTATCCCTTTGAGTTAAACCAGACCAGACGGCTCTTATAGTAGCCATATGACCAGGGTCTACTCTATTTGCGCATGATATAATATAGATCTGAATCTAAAGTTTCTGCAATGGCAACAACTGTCATAATGTCATTATAAGAATCATACCCATTAATGTCCATGGTATCATTAGTTCTAACCCTGTGCTCCATTAATATTCATGTAAGAAATAATACGACATCATGAATACAAAAATGTATCAGTAACTGATTTTCGTTTATAATGGCATATGTACATACCATGTTTTGGTGTCGGTAGTCATATCTACTATAACAAGAGATGTTTGTAAAACATGTATACCCACCCCCAGAACCCATGACCTTTGATCTAGTGACCTCATCTATAGAGGTCATTTAGTGGTCATGACTAATCAACACAGCAACTTTGAAGATTCAAAGCCAAACCATTGATCAGTTATTGATTTTAAAACATTTCACAAGTTAAAGTCATAGTGACATGGACCTTTGACCTAGTGACCTCAACAACTATAGGGATCATCTAGTGGTCACGACCAACCACCACAGCAAGTTTGAAGATTCAGAACCAACACATTGAGCAGTTATTAATCGGAAACCATTTTATCAGTTAAGGTCATGATGACCTTGATCTTTGAGCTAGTGGCCTCAAAAACAATAGGGGTCATCTAGTTGTCATGACCAACCACCACAGCAAGTTTGAAAATTCTAAGCCAAACCCTTGAGCAGTTATTGATTGGAAACCAGTTCACCAGTTAATGTCATGGTGACCTTGACCTTTGACCTATTGACCTCAAAAACAATAAAGGTCATCTAGTGGTCATGATCAACCATCACAGCAAGTTTGAAGATCCTAAGCCAAACCCTTGAGCAGTTATTGATCGGAAACCATTTAACCAGTTAAGGTCATGGTGACCTTGACCTTTGACCTAGTGACCTCAAAAACAATAGGGGTCATCTAGTGGTCATGACCAACCACCACAGCAAGTTTGAAGATCCCAAGCCAAACCCTTGAGCAGTTATTGATCGGAAACTATTTCATCATTTAAGGTCATCAAGACCTTGACCTTTGACCCAGTGACCTCAAAAACAATAGGGGTCATCTAGTTGTCATGACCAATCACCACAGCAAGGTTCAAGATTCTATGCCAAGTCGTTTATTAGTTATCGTTCGGAAACCATCGATCTACCGACCGACCGACCGACAAACCGACCGACAGACCCACCAACCGACCGACATGTGCAAAGCAATATACCCCCATTTTTTTCAAAAGGGGGAATAATAACAGAACAGATCCTGATCAGAGGGCTTCTACAGAAGCTATTTTATCTGGGTCTACGCTGTTTGCAAATGTATAGAAATGTGTATTTATGGAGAAAATGGTTAAGCAGCCACCTGCCTGTAAATATATCCATGTGTATTCATAAAATGATTGTTAAACAGGTTTTACAATAGTTTAACCGCAGCCATTGATTACAGTAAAATCTCGGTTATTCGGACACTAAAATATGTATCATTATCCATCTTTAAGACAGGAGGCAATTTATATGGTGAAAGTCATGCAGAAAGCTTGAAGTGAAAGGTAACATATATAAGCGTGCACAAAATAAGTGTAATTGTCTCCTTAAAATTGTCAGTCAAACTTGCTTTTTTATAAGGGAAAAACGTGAAACAGTTTGGATCCTGATATGAAGTATATTACTTGACAATTCATCTGGATCCAAACTGGTTGCAAAAACTGGTTACTTTTGTTTGTCTTGTGTCTTTGTACTTGTGCTTTTGTTCATGTATGGAATGTTTATCTCTAGTACTAGTGTGTTTGTTAATGCTTTCTGTGTTCATCTCGTGTATGTGTGTGTTTGGGTGCGTTTTGTATGTGGCTTTGCTTGATTGACTTAACTTCTTTATCACTTATGAGTTAGCCCAGATCAGTTCTCAGCCTAGATGCAAGTGTTTACCAATGATTTACGTAGTGGAAAATTGTGTAGAGATCTTTTCTTTTCTCAAATCCTTCTGCCTTTGGTATCAGTGAGTGATAAGCTGAGTAGTATTCGGAGCTGAACCCACCAAACACCAGGCCCATAGATATATCCAACTCAGAGTGACCATAGAAAGATGCTGGATCAAATATTGCTAAAATACAAACACACCGTGTTAATTATCTGAGCATAAAACAATACATTCAAGTGTATATATATAAGCAAAACACATTTGTACGAACAGGTGTTAGTTTTTAATAGTTCACCCTTTCTAGAAATAAACTCAGTAAATAACCATTATATGCCTCTGAAAATAGAGTATACCAAGATCAGGATATGCTCTGTTTGCTTATGACATAAACCAGATCTAATTCTGCAGTTTCAGTCCTGGCCAAAGCTTTTCTTGTTCATACGCCTTTCTTGAAAGAATATTCATGGAGTAAAGGCCTCACCCGTTCTTACTGTTCGAAAGAAGCTTTAACTGGAACGAGTTCGCCACTATAACTCTTCATAGTGCTTCTGGATTACCATACCAATTTTAGCTTCAACGAGTTTATCATTTATCTGATATATATGTTTATGCTAATGCAAAAAGAGAAGACCTGGTCAGGAGCAGTCTGGCCAGGGTCTGTTCTGCTTGCGTATGGAATTATATAGATATGATTCTACAGCTTCTCCTCCTGAGCCAGAATACGCTGTGTTCATATAATCATTGCAAAATCCAAGCAAATGAATATTAATAATGTCATTATGTCTTATACAGTAAAACCACTCTGAAGCGGGATTCTAGTTGAGAATAATTTAGATACGTTCAGACAGGCGGCTGCTTCATGCAGGATGAAAGTTATGAAGAAAGCTCTAGGAGGAGCTTTCTGCATGCCTTTCACCTTGCATGAAGCAGCCTCCTGTTTCCAAGACCGATATTTGTACTAAATTGACTGGCCGGTTTAGTGGGATTTTTACTGTATTAACATGTTTATGTATTTATCATGTATATGGTGAACATGGACTATGCTTGCCTGGACCTTCATCAGTTTCTGTTATATTTCCACTCCACAGATCACCATGAAGAAGAGCAGGCTCTATATTGATGTCATCAAAAAATCTGGGAATTTTGGGCACAATCTGGTTCCACAGTTCTCTAGCTTGCCTGTCTCCTTCCTAGACAGAATGATGCACCAGCCAATGAATGTATCATAAAACAAACCTATCATTGCTAGATACAAAGATAAGTGATGGTACTAGAAACAAATTATAGTAAGACCTTTATAAAAAAATAGAGCTTTCACTAAATATGATGAATACCCCCGCACGGCAGCATTGATTGCAAAAAGTTCAATGGAATATAAGGCTGCAATGTCTGACGTTAACACATGAACATTGTATTTGCATATCTGCTATTCGTGGTTATCATGTATGCCAGATACAAATTCGATAACTTTTAAATTGAAATAGGGGTGACCAACTTCCCATGTTTAAATGCAGACAGACCGACCGAATGCCGGACAAACTGACCAGCCGCCCCACTGACCGGCCACCAATCTAATTAATTGGTCACTTAAACATTGTCTACTAAAATAGCAACTCACGCATAGTCTAATTAAAAGGCAACATAGGAACAGTCTACTAAAGTGGCAACATAGAAATAGCTAAATTGCAATTCAGACATATATATCTAAAGATGGCAACGTAGGATAGTCTACTGAAATGGCAATTCAGACATAGACATCTAAAACTGGCAACGTATGATAGTCTACTGAAATGGCAACATAGAAAGTGTCTACTAAAATGGCAACTCAAACATAGATTACTAAAATGGCAACATAAGAGCAGCCTACTAAAATGGCAACATAGAAACGGTGTGCTTAAATGGAAACTGACAAACTATTTTAACGCAGACATACACTACTAAAATGGTAACTCAAAACATAGACTACTAAACTGGTATCTCGGTAATAGTCATATAAAATGACAACTCTGAAATATTCTACTAAAGTGGATTTTTAATAACAGTTTACTAAAATGGCAACTCAGAAATAGACTACTATAATGGCATCTCAGTAGTGGTGAACTTCTCGCTTTTAAAAGCAAGAACTGATAGTAGCAAACGCAGGATGCTTTCATAATTACCTGTATTCTCCATTAAGCAACCATTTGTATTTAAACATATGAATGTTTATTATTTACTTTAATATACCACATAAATCACTTTAAAACAGAAAAACAGTTCAAAGAGCTTCTGTAGGAGCTAGACAGCTCCTATAATAACTGTGTGATCTGGGTTTGTTCTGTTTACTTATAGCATACATATCTAATTCTATGCAGCCCCGCTCCCAAAAATACACGGACTGTACGTAGAAAAACTGTATGATATATTTATCTGAAGCCATTTGGTCTACTTTTACTTTGGCCTTATAAGTTAGCATTGGTCTTCATTGATTGATCTAAGATTTAATAGGGGTCACTAACTCCTCATTATCAACCTTTATTTTTAATATGAGGCATCTATGAAATAGTAGTTAAGTCAAGTAGGAAAAGCCACACACAAAACGCCACCATCACCAAAAATCGATAGAAAGCAAGTAATACATACACACAAACACACACACACACGCACGCACACACGCACGCACGCACACACACACACAGAAGATTTGAAACACGAGCAAACGCACAAGTACATAGAAGCCATATCAACACAAATGTAAGGGTGAACATACACAAACGCGCACGAGATGAAAACTATAACCCTTAACAAACACATAATTACAAAGACACAAAACAAACAAAAGCAGGGTGACAAAGAGAGTACGGCTTTGGAACTGTCAGTGGCAAAACCACCACTGGAGGGTTTAAACCAGATTTTAGTTTGATGAATAGTTGGTTAGAAACGTTTGGTGAACAAACAGATGACCAACAAATTGACTTACATAGTACGGCCTTCATTTACTGCACATAGGAGTAAAATACGATTTTGAAAGTAAAATCTGTTTTAGTTAGAAATACTTATCTGCTGTGAAATCTGACTTAGGCTATTACTAATTACCTACGAACGGAAAAACTTCCTGCTTATGTATTAAATTGCCCCGTGCCAGCCACGTTTCTACATTTTTTTTGTTCCCAAAATAACCCAAGTAAATTACTGATGAGAAGCAATCAAAGGTCGCCTATAACTGAAAAATAAACAATATTACTCGAGTATGAAGACGTGAATATGTAATATGAACAATATAGTTGTGTTACCTTTAGAATTGTGTCTGGTAACTTCAGCTGTTCACAAGTAAATTAATAATGTGTGGATCTAATATTAACCTGAGCACTGATCACTTAGATCGTTTAAAATCCAAGCAGGTTAATCATTGATCGAGGTTTTGACGAATTTGGGTTTAGTTCCAAATAAAAGGAAAGTCTATAGATTTGGAATTTAATTATCTGTAAACAACAGCAAAATGAAAATAATATTACATAGTACTGAATGAAATCAAAAGTGAAATTAAAGTGTCTGTTTCATGAGAAGACCAATGACCGGACGTCATGAGGCCCAGGGATTCCAGATAGGATTCACGACCCGAATTGCTGGCATCCGAGATTAAATACAGATCTGGGTTCGGAACAGCAATGGGAATTCCCTGAAGGAGACAATCCTTGTTTTTCAGCCAGTCTAGAGAGAGTCGTGAAAGATATGGAGTAAGGGGATGGCGGCGAACAGAGGATCTGTCTGATGACGGCAATGTATCAGAAAGGTAAAAGTGAAGCGGACGTAAATTAAGCCTGCCTAGTGACACAAAATCCCCCACTGAGTTGAGGACTGCCAGAAGCGAGCATGCAGATCAACCGTTCTTCTGACTCAACAGAATAATAAGGGAAATGGTATCCGCCATGCGTTGTTAGGAGATCCTGACCCTGTTTGAGTCCGTGATGGAATATAGTCCCACAATGACGAAGTCTTGTGAGGGCACAATATCCAATTTCTCAGGATTCAGTAAAAGGCCCAGCTGAGAAACAATTTGCCGACAGTAGCGCAGATTGTGTAACGGTGATAGACGAATGAGCTGATGAAGCAGCCAGTACTGAATTAGAGAAATTCCGCTCTGGCGGAGAAATGCCACTACGACTGCCATGAGTTTTGTGAAAACTCTGGGTGCCGTGAATATGCCGAAGGGCAGAGCCCTGAACTGATAGACAGCTCATTGATGGCAGAAGCGTAGAAGGTGTCTGTCTGAAAGATGAATCGGGACTTGAAAGTAAGCGTCTGACAGATACATGGAAACGGCCCAGTGGTTTGGCTTTACAGCCAAACGGATATAAACGACGGTTTGAAATTTGAACTTTTCGATCTTTACAAACTCGTTTAGAGTTGAAGGATCGACAATAGGGCGAACGGCACCGGTTTTCTTTGGAACAAGTAAAAGCCGGCTGAAGAACCCCGGTGAATTCTCGTTCCGGACCCTTTCTTCTACAGCTCCCTTGAGCAGAAGAGACGCCGCGGCGTCCTGCATGTTGGGATGATCCGACGACAAATAAATGGGGACCCTTGAGAGAGGAGGCTGGCGATTCAGAGGAATACGATAGCCTGGCTCTATGACAGAGAGTGTCCAAGGGTCTGAGTGATGTCGCATCAGTATGAGGGAACGTGCAAAAGCCCGGCACCCATAGGAAGGGAAGGTCGGATCACTGAGGGCGGAAAGGACGAGTCCCTCGAGCAGGCGGCAAGTGCGCCACAGGAGAGAGACAGGTACGCTCTATGTTTTGAATTGGGCCATAACTCTCCTCATTCTGCCTTCACGCGCTGCAATGAAGAAAGAGAATCTCTATTTGCAGGAGACTGAGGTCTAGTGCAGACAGAAGGAAGGAGGATCCTAAAACAATCTTCGCAGTCCCTATCAAAAGAAAAGGAGGGTGTTTAAAGTTCCTCTACAACTGAGGAAAGAGACTGCTCCGCATCCGATAATTGAGCCGCCTGTTCAGATTCTCTAAGCACAGTCGTACCTGAGTCAGAAGTCACAGAAGCAGAAGGGCCCCTCTCTCTGAAAGAGGAACCAACAGGGTCCAGGTTAGACCGGAGTTGTTGTACAGGGGTTGTCCCTTGAGGGGCGTTTTTCTGAGGAGGAGGATTCCTTTCAAAACCCACATGCCTATAGTTGACAGAGTGGTGTGCTGGGAGCGTGCCGACGGCGACTCTGACGAAGAGGAATGAAATCTCCGTCTCGGGTGTTGACGGGAATGTCAACCCCGAGAACGGCGTAAATATCGATTTTTTGCAGAAGAGAAAGAATAGCTACGTCGATGACGAGCTAGAGAGCTATAAGAGCTGTCTCTATGAGAGAGGCCTCGGCGATAGTCTGAAGAGCCAGAACGGTGGCGTCTACGCTTTCTACTACCCTACTACCCAAAGGAGAAAGGGTAGAAATACTTTCAGTTGGGCTATATTGAGTCAAAAAGTCCCGGGACCGAGATCGGATCGGTAGAATTTGGCACAGTTTGCAAGGAATCGGTCATGCCAGGGGATCTGGTCCTGACGATTTGCAGGTGAAAAACGGCGTATTGGCGGTGAAAATGGCACATTGCCGGTCAAATGTGTAAGTAGATGGGACCTTACAGTGCTGCCAGACGAAAAAGCCGTAAGGCTAGAAGTACCGGAGAATTCGGCTGATCATTCTTAACTGAGTGTCTTCCAGGCTCTGTTGCCAGCCAGTAGCATCGACTGGTCTCACTGGCTGGCCTGCCGGTCACATTGACGACAGACCGGTCCGGTTGAACAAATCACCTGTAGAAGTAAATGAATTTACTTCGAGATGGTTGCTCAGTTGTCAGTGGATAGAATTAAGTTCGGGAGAACTTAATTCACCGGTGCTAAGAGAACCGGCATCGGTCCAAACTACCGACGGCCAACCGGCAGATGAACCAGTGAAAGCGCTAGATAGACCTGGAAGGTGTGAGCGAGTGGTGTCTCTCTTAAATTTGAGACGCTGACTCGCCCGTTCCCAAGTCTCATCACTCCAACAAAGGATATAGGTTTCTGGGAAAGACTAGAACATACTCAACATGTGAGACACTGCGAGTGCGTGTCCCACTCTGCTTTTAATTGCCGGCATGACGTTTTCTTTGTTTTGGGCATAATTTTGAAACTGAAAGACAAATATGGACTTAAAACAAAAAACAGATATGTACAATGGTATACTGTCCTGCGATTGCAGGTTAGGGTTAAAACTAATTCAACAGTGTCGAAAAAGAACGATACAGTCGTAGTAAATCAAATCTCCGGGGGCTATCATTTGCGTGCAAAGATGGCCGACCGGAAAACCCCAATGTGGGGCAAGTTAATACAAAGGCATAGCAGTGGATGTGCCTTGCGGTACTTGTGGATTTTTTCCGGTCATAGGTAATTATTAATAGCCCAGGGCAGAGTTCATAGCAGGTAACGTACTTTGCTACTAAAATGCATGCGGTTGCTTAATGCAGGGAAAATGTTATGCAGAGAGCAGAGCTTTCTGCATAACTTTTGACCTGCATTAAGCTAACGCCTGAATTAAAGACCCACAATTAGACCTCTTGTTGATGGCAGCTTTAGACAGGTTCTACTGTACATGTGCAAAGCAGTATTATACATTGTACTTTTTTGTATAGGGATAGGGACATAGCAACCTGATTTCTGATGTAAGTAACAGAAAAGCGTTTATATATATTCATTCTTACCTTTGTTTCCAGCAGTTTGATGTGTGTCTCTATCCTTCTTGCATAAAAACTCTGAAAAAGTAAATCAATATATAGACTAATTATTCAAATGTATTTTGAAAACTTACAAAAGTTATGAAGATATAAGCATTCCTTAATTGCCTACAACATATGTCCGTTCAACACTACAACATTACTTTTGTCTGTGAAAATTGTCACATGCTACAATTCTAACCCTTGACCTCATGAATATTTATATACAAATCGGTCATATCAAGACTATTTACACACAATTCGATCATATGAATATTTACACACAATTCGATCATATGAATATTTACACACAATTCGGTCATATGAATATTTACACACAATTCGATCATATCATGAATATTCATACACTATTCGATCATATCATGAATCTTTCAATGAGCATCTACTGTCATAATATATTAACTATTTATAAGGTAAAATATTCAACAAACGTTTTGGCTTAGACAAATATTGTAGGATCAAATCTATCTGATTTCACCGGTAAACCGAGCAGACACTGATGAGTCGGTTCCTACAAGAGCCAATTAACCCATGGTAATTTGACTCTTTACTCTTTTCATGTAGGAAATGATGACTTTATGAATCTTAAGTGACTTTTTAATGCAATTACGAACAATGGGAAATTTTGTTCTGGGCAGAAACTGTAGAACCAGACCTAAAATATTGCATAAGCAATAAGAGCGGACACTAATCAGACAGCTTCTAAATGAGCTCTAAATGTTTTGCAAATGCCAGCTGACTAGAGTTTCTTTCATATAGTTATGACCCCAACATGTAATTTGGACATCTCCTAACATGCCAGTCATCCATCCACGTGTTGTCCATCTCAAAGAAGCCGCAAAAAGTGTTGATGTGGAAACCAAACTGACTGACACACATCGGGACATAGTCGTCTTTGTGAATGCTACTCTCTGTAAAATGAGTCTTCTCTTTCAGGAAAGCATTATGTAGGTGAAGCCTGAAAAACAACATTAAGAATATTTCTTGATAAATAGACAAAACTATTCAGTGCAAACGAGTATAGTTTTTGACTTATTTAGAATGACACACAGTGCAAACTCTGATCAAAGAATTCCTCTGGTCTGATCTTTGAAGCCCCGATAAAAGAAAAAACAAGTCCCAAGTTTTCTCTTTTCCTTACCCATGATGGACATTCATGTAAGAAAATAATGACATTATGAATATGTGTAAAATAATGGCATAATGAATATGTGTTAAATGATTATTTACAATGACATATGAACACAGAAAGAGTTTTTACTACGTGTAGATCAAAAACTGTAGAATCACATCTGTCGAATCAGACGGCTGCTACTGACAGGTTCTATTTCGTTTGCAAAGTCTCCTCTATCAGCTAAACGGGTTACCCTTTACCTACTAAATCAAATAGTAACCTGCAAAAATATCAACTTCAATTTAAAATGTGCCTACTCTAATACTAGAATCGCGATTTCTCCACCAAATCTTATGTTGCGACCACACTATAGAATCGTCTTTTCGAGACGATTCTAAAGAGTGGTCACAACATGGTTTTGAAGAAGAAAAAAGGGCGATATTCATGAGAATGTTTTAAATTTACGCATCTTATCTTGGCCTCTGTACTGGCATACTAAGAGTTAACTCGCCTCGCCATCTGGTTCCCAAGTGTAGCAGAGTGTTTTGATAGTTGTCCTCCCATGTCTAGAAAATCCATCACAATTGCTGCACCGCCCTCAGGCAAATCAACCACCTGTAGGAAGAGATTGCACAGATTCTAGTTTTATTTTCCATGAATTTGACTAAAAGTGAGATAAATGTGAGTTTAGGACGTCCGTGAACCGTTTTAAACCCTCAGTGATGGTTTTGCCACTAACCGTTCCAAGGCGGTACTCTCCTTGTCACCCTTGTTTTTGTGTTTGTTGTGTGTCTTTGTGTTTGTGCTTTTGTTCGTGTTTGATAATTTTGTCTCGTGTGTTTGTGCGTGTGTGTGTATGTGCGTGTGCGTGTGCGTGTGTGTGCGCGTGTGTGTGTATGTTGCTTGATTTCTGTTGGGGTTCTAGTGTTGGTTGCATTTTGTATGTGTCTTTTCCTGCTTGACTTAACTACTTTTTCATTTATTTGTATCTGGAACCTCTTCAAACGGCATACTGTTTCACAAAGAAGTTGTATACTTAAGATATTTCCAGCAATGGCTGTTTGTTTACTTCCTTTCAATTTGACCTTCACATTAAAAATTGATTAAATCTATATTTTTAACAATTTTTCAGCAATTATTTTAATACAGTTATTAAATAAAGGTCCTAGTGTAGTTCATAATTGTTAAACAACTCTTTTTAAGAGTTAAATAAAACATTATATTTTACCTGACAATATGCAAAAAAGAGGTGTCATATAACTCTTTTTTTCCAGATTTTTTTTAAAAAAAGAAATTTCAAAAGTATCCTTCCAAATATCTTCTTTAGTCCTGTTGGTGTCCGTATTATATAATAATTTTTTCAAATTGACTTTTTCCGAACACTACTATATTTTAATCATAGCAAACATGTGCTTTTTGTTGGACAAATTGCACTCTTTACACTATGAATATTCATGTAATAAATAAAGACATATACATGTATATTGATTAGTTGTATTTTGGTAATGACATATCGAAATAGAAATTGATGGCAACGACCAAAGCTGTAGAATCAGATTTATACAATTTCATAAGCAAATAATGCAGATCTTGATCAGACATCTGATCAAGGTCTGCTGTGATTGTTAAAAATTCTGAAAGGAGGTGATCCCCCGAGAGCAAAAATTACAACACAAAAAGAGAAAACTGCAGAGTTGGTTATATTGAGTCTGTTCATGAACAGTAATTGGAAGTGCAACACTGTTCACGCCCCCGAGCACCGGCTTAAGCGGTATTCAATTTTCAGAACAAGAAGTACTGAAATTCATGATCTCAAAGGATCATAAGGTATAACAACACTGAGACTGAAGTACGGGGCGACGTTTAACGGCCGCCACGCGAGCACTTAACACCTGCTGTTGTAAAGATTATAAATTCTGAAAGGAGGTGATCCCCCGAGAGCAAAAATTACAACACAAAAAGAGAAAACTGCAGACTCGGTTTTATTGAGTCTGCTCATGAACAGTTGATCCCTTTCCTCATAGTATATTTCTAGACCAAACCTCTGTTCGAAGGAATCTAGTGAAAAGGAGCATTTATTAGAAGAAATGACAATATTACAGCTGTGCAGTTTTGGAACCATTGTGGTGAATAGAGTTTTCTCCTATAGAGCAAATGTTCTATTTATCACAATGGTTCCAAAAGCAACTTTTACAGAAGCGCCAAAGGCATCAACGTGGGGGAATGGGTTAAAAAGCGCATATATGGAGTAAATGTTCAATGCACCTGAAAGTCTATGACAACACTGCAATCCTGCATTTAGCTACAATCTGTCTTATTTGTTTTACATTTTGAACTGTGATTAATGTCTTCTATGTTGTTGGGAAGTCCGGCGGGGATACCTTTATTTACAGTGTTTGTTTAGCTAGGGTGATTTTGAGATAAGTGTGAGGTTAGGACGTCAGTAAACTGGTTTCAACCACCAGTGGCGATTTTGCCAAGGCGGTTCTCTCTTTGTCACCCTTACTTTTGTTTGTTTTGTGTCTTTGTGCGTGTGTTTTGTTCATGTTTGTCTCTGGTATTCGTGTATTTGCTGGTGTTTTCTGTGTTGTTCTCGTGTGTTTGGTTGTGTGTGTGACATGCTGTCTATTGATGTGGTGGTGGTGATTGCGTCTTGTAGGCGACTTTCCACTGTATGTGTGTGTGTATGAGTATAAAGTGCTATGCTTTCTGTAGGTGTTTTGGTGATGGTGGCGTTTTGTGTGGCTTTTCCTGCTTGACTTTACTACTTTTTCAATTAACGCTGAACCTGATGATTTTTCATAAAAAACACTTGGGTAGTACTCTGTGATGGTATACTCTTAAACTCGGATACGGGATGAGCTTACCAGACGCATGTATTCCTATTCCGTTGCCGTGCCCTTAACGGCTTACCTGCAGGTGCTCTGACTTAAGCAAAGTCATTGAGTACATATTTGACGGATTGTCACAGTTATTATGTTATGTTTTACATGCTCTCCTGTGTTCACCGTCGTCTATGTTGTGGGTAAGTCCGACGGGGATACCTTTATTTACACTATTTGTAAAGCTAGGGTGACTTTGAGAGAAGTGTGAGGTTAGGTTAGGACGTCCGTAAACCGGTTTAAACCCCCAGTGGTGTTTTTGCTACTGACCATGCCAAAGCGGTACTCTCTTTGTCATCCTTCCTTTTGTTTGCCTTGTGTCTTTGTGCTTGTGATTTTGTTCATGTGTGGAGTGTTTATCTCTGGTTCTTCTGTGTGTTGATGTTTTCTGTGTTTATCTCATGTGTGAGTGTGCGTTTGGGTGTGTGGTTGTGGTTGTATTTGTGTCATGTTGTCTATCGGTGTTTTGGTGGAGGTTGCGTCTTGTATGTGGCTTTTCCTTGTATGTGGCTTTTCCATTAATGAATATTATAATATTATGTTATGAATATTAGGAGCCGTCTGATCCGTGTCTACTTTGATTGCAAGTGTAGAGAGGCGCACTTATGGAGTAAAAGGTTAACAATAATCGTGCAAAGTGTGACCACACCGCCGTTTACAGATGGAGTGGGTCCAGATGAGGCATTGAGCAACATTACATCACCATCACTTGATTGATACTCATATAGATGAGATATTGTGCAACTCTGCATCACCATCACTTAATTGATACTCATACAATTGAGACATTGAGCAACTCTACACCACCATCGCTTGACTGATACTCATACAGATGGGATATTGAGCAACTCTGCATCACCATCACTTGATTGATACTCAGATGAGACATTGAGCAACTCTGCATCACTTGATTGATACTCATACAATAGTTTCTCAAAAACATGAAAGAATAGGAGGTACATTATCGTTCCAACATATCACTATTCAACCCTTTCCGTCATATAAACCCATTTTAACGCAAGCAAAGAAGACATATCGGAGCCGTCTGCCCTGAGTCTGCTCTGTTTGTTTTTTAACATGATATAAATCTGATTCTATAGTTTTTGCCAAATTAACTTAATATTTATAATATTAAATTTTCAAGCGCAATGTTTGCTTTGACAAAAAACAGAAGGATCAGATATATTTAATCCCATAAGTAAACACAGTTGATATTGTTCAGACAGCTCCTACATGCGCCACGTGATCTTGTTTTACTCTGTTCACAAAGGCGTCAAAAAAGAATATATATGGGGGAAAAGGTTAACAGACGATATATACCTTTATCGGTTTGGGCACTCGTACTAGGTTTGTATGGTACAGCGACTCCAGACTTGCATGTTCACCATCAAACATGTCTCTAGCCTGCAACCAAAGTTAACACTTTTGAGTCATTTGAGACAATGTAGATCCATATAAGAAGGCTCCTATGATCTGCCCTATCTGTCGTTCATTATCCTCTTGCAAATGCATATGGAATGTGCACTATGGTCAAAACTGATGGGCGTTCTAAAAGGTTAATCCTGTCCTGCACACCCACGCTTCGTGGTATTTTTGCAAACAGAGTAGAGCCAGATTATACAACTCATGTAGGATCCATCTTAACAGGGTATGCTATGTGTGCTTAAGGATTTATAATAGTTCTGAATCTACAGTTTCTAATAAGACCAACATTATGGCTATACAAAAGTGTGTATTTTACTTATAGTCGATAGTCGATATTACTCGGGTATCAGAATTTCACATTCTAGTCTGCAGCAATTAACTCTTTCGCTGCCAACTGTTGTCGTCTGCAAAATTGTTCGCCTGCTACAATTTTATTTATTTATCATTTCCCTCATTTGTGTTGCAAGAGAACATTCACAGTTACAAACAGTTTGGATCCTGATGATACGTCGAGTTACTCGAGTCTCATCTGAATCCAAACTGTTTGCACCTGTAAAGGTAATCACAGATGTGACGTTGGCAGCGAAAGAGTAAAGATTCAGTGTATACGACATGTATAATTATCAGGACACAGGACGTGTGTTGACAGTACAAAAATGAGTCATGCAGAAACACCATATACTGAACAAACAGCCGCCCGAACAGCAACACAAGGAAACAGCAAATGTACATAACTATAAAAACATCAAGAGATGCACAAAGATAAAACAAACATACAATAGGGGGAGATGGAAGTACCGCCTTGGAACGGGCAGCCATTATCCCATAAGCTAAGTTTAGATACAACCTCTTTGAATTAATCTACCGAAAAGAAGCATTAATTAGAGAAAAGGAACATTTTAGAATTTTGTAGTTTGAAACCATTGTGATAAATGGAGCATTTGCTCCTCTTACTCTTTTGACCGACATATATCAGCTTTTTAAAATCCATTTAATAATCTAATACCCATAGTGTTGTTCCGAAATTGGAGATTGGCCGAGCGTGTCCGTTGCGATGACATGTCTATTAAAAACATCGGCGGTTTTCTAAGGATGTAGCAATATTCAGATAGCGTTAATATATAAACTGTTGGAAAATAAACTGTAAAAAAACTATTTTTATGTTATGAATATGTTTGTTTTTAACGATGGATTTATTTATACGAAAAATTGAAAGACAATTGTAACGCTGCTTGCTTAAATACTGTGATCTGCTGCAAATTTTACATATTTCCGAATAGTTTTGAGAATCTAGAAAGTGAGTGCCAACCAGTTTTGATCCTGATTAGACGCCGAGTTCATTGTAGTCTCATCTGGATCCAAATTGTACATGCACGTGGCAGTTCGCGATTAGCATAACCCTTTACTCAATGAATATTAATGTAAGAAATAAAGGCATCATGAATATTAATTATATTAATTGTTATAACAGTATTGGACACATGATAACTTGGCCAAGTCCAAAACTGTTGAATCACATCATATTATATCATAAGCAAACAGCAGACCCTGGTCAGGGGGTTCCCATATGAGCCGTCTGATCTGGGTCTACTCTGTGTGCAAAGTGTAGAAAGGCGTATTTAAGGAGGAAAGGGAAATGGATTTCACAAATATAAACTATTTCTCGCTCCCGGCTGACCTGTTTACTTATTTTGCACAGGAAATAATCTGGGATAATGTTTCTCTGGTTTTATGAAGTAGTCGTCTGTTACGTGTATACACCGCTCAATTTTCTGTTAGTAAAACGAATGACCTGTCATTAAATACCTGAATAACCTTTGCTGGTTTCCATATTTTACCTATTTGGATCCTAATCGAATCATTAATCTTCTTGAGTTGTGGTAGCTGTCTAGCTGTCTTGTCAAAATAAAAGTTTTGCTTAACCGTTGACTTGTTGATTTTCATTTTCACTATATTTGGGTTTACAGTCGTAGGTTTGAGTCTGTGTTTTGCTACCGGCAGTACGGATCTTGTCTGTCTGCCCATAAGTAATTGTGCAGGAGTGTAACCACACTCAAGTTGAGTATTTCTATACTCTAGAATAGCAATGTATAGGTCTGTCTTGCTGTCTTTTGATTTTTGAAATAGACATTTTACATCTTCATCATTTGACCTCGCGTGTAAAGGGCTCGAGGTTCCATACTCGAACCCCTCCCATTTTGCAAATTGTGAAAATAGTTCTGAAGAGAACTGAGGACCATTGTTACTGATACAAATGTCTGGGATTCCATTTCTAGATAAATGAACTTTCAGTTTTCTAATTATAGTCGAACCTTTCATATTTAGCAGCAAATCTAGCAGTCGAAATCTCATTTTAACTGAAAAGCTGCTTAAGCAAGGATATAGATACCATAAACTAAGAAAAACTTTCTCTAAAGTTTACTATCGAAATCTCTCGCTTATTGGCAAGTACCAATGTAATCTCAAGTTGCTTCTGCGACACGGTATTTCACATCCTTAATTTTATGGTGATGTGATTTACAAACTTCGCAAAATTATTGGACATACCCATTTACTAGCTTTATTCATCAAATGTGTTAAACAATTCATTAAAAAGGGATATGATCATGTAGTACTACAACATACTGCATGTTTGGTTGTGAACCCTTTTAAAGTTGGCAATCACGCTGGCCTCTTTGCATGTACGCCGACAAGAAAGGCTTAGTGCTCTATGAAGGCGACCTCTTAAATCCAGAAATGGAAGGAGAACGTCGGATATCTGTACTACTTCGTTTTTGTCGTACCCTTTATTACTTTTCTACAGTTACTCTGTGTGCAGCTCAATCATTGAGTACACTAGCGATAGGTGGATACAGTATGTTGAATTAAATGTTTTTTCGTTATACATGTACTTTACCATTGTATTTGCCGTCGAGGTTGTTGTAGATTAGTCGGAGAGGGGATACGTTTATTTACACTGTTTGTCTTTTAGGGTGGGGATGGAATAAGAGTGAGGTTGGGTGCCCATAAACAGGTTTAACCCCCCCCCAGTGACTTTTGTCACTGACCGTTCCAAGACGGTACTTCCATCTTCCTCCTATTGTATGTTTGTTTTGTCTTTGTCTGTCTTTTGTTGTTTTTTCTAGTTATGTACATTTGCTGTTTCCTTGTGTTGCTGTTCTGGCGAGTGTTTGTTCTGTATGTGGTGTTTCCTGCTTGACTCATTTTTGTACTTTCGAAAAATCTGCTGTAATAGTCTACAGTGACCAAGTAGTCTTTACTGTCAAAAAAACATCTGCTCCTATTTTCTCATAGGGTCTGTCAGGTATGTCATGTGGAACTAATGGGTCTTTGGGATTTGAGTTCCTATACCATCTATACAATCATGTAGCATCCGGTTTTAGGTGCAACTTTGCTGTTCCCGGAAGAAGCTGTTCAGAACTGTCTGTTTGTTATTGCAACCTTCTACCGTGTATATCAGCTGTATCAGTTCTAGCTTGACTGATGCTTCAATGCTAATAAGTGGACTTGCATTAGAGTCTTACAACCTTAAGTCGTGTGACAAACGCATCTATTGTGGCAGTCCCTTGGATTTCATTGTTAAATTTGTAACGAGCGAAAATCGGGTTCAAACCCCCAGTGGTGTTTTTGCTGCTGACCGTGCCAAGGCGGTACTCTCTTTGTCACCCTTCCTTTTGTTTGCCTTGCGTCTTTGTGCTTGTGGTTTGTTCATGTTGTGGAACGTTTGTCCCTGTTTCTTGTGTGTCTTTTGGTGTTTTGTGTGTTCATTTCGTGTGTGTGTGTGCGTGTGCGTTTGTGTGTGTGTGTGTGTGTGTGTGTGTGTGTGTGTGTGTGTGTGTGTGTGTGTGTGTGTGTGTGTGTGTGTGTGTGTGTGTGTGTGTGTGTGTGTGTGTGTGTGTGTGTGTGTGTGTGTGTGTGTGTGTGTGTGTGTGTGTGTGTGTGTGTGTGTGTGTGTGTGTGTGTGTGTGTGTGTGTGTGTGTGTGTGTGTGTGTGTGTGTGTGTGTGTGTGTGTGTGTGTGTGTGTGTGTGTGTGTGTGTGTGTGTGTGTGTGTGTGTGTGTGTGTGTGTGTGTGTGTGTGTGTGTGTGTGTGTGTGTGTGTGTGTGTGTGTGTGTGTGTGTGTATGTGTGTGTGTGTGTGTGTGTGTGTGTGTCATGCTGTCTATCGGTGTTTTGGTGGTGGTTGCGTCTTGCATGTGGCTTTGCCTGCTTGACTTTACTACTCTTCCATTCAATGTTGATTGTACGAACTCTTTAAAGTTCTCGAAATGAATGCCAAGCACTTTCCTCTCTTCCTCCGTCAATGTCCATGTGGCATGAACGTCTCTTCCTCTATCTCCAATCCACACAAGTAGATATGGGATTTTCTCTTCATCTGACTTCTCTTTGAAAGGACAATCATAGATTAATTTCACATGTCTCCGGAATTTTTCCAATGCCTATGGAAAGTTTGTGTGATTCAAGTTTATTTCAGGTGGTTTTATTCCAGCTAGTTCCATTGTTAACACGTGCTCTTATATATTATTCCAGTCAAAGAAACTGAAGTCCTACAATTCTGACACCATGTATTATCCTTATGTTTTATTTCTGTAGTGGTAGTAGTAGTAATAGTTATAAGTATGATCTCAGATGAGTATTTTCAGGTGACAAATAAATACGTACACAAGCGTGTGAGTTCTACTGCTATTTTCATGGTACTGTCTATCTGAGACCAAATACACAACTGATAAAGCGGGCTACCATCACAGAGGATCATGGTAGAAAAGGTATATGGTATCCAACATAGTGTCAGAAGAAAACTGAACTGGAATTAAAAGGAACATTCTTGCTGTGGAATTTCTGTTATAGAAACAAAGTTAGATTTGAATTGTGTACCAGCACCATCCATTGACTGGAGACAATACCATGAACACGCGGACTTATTGTTCCAGGGTCCGTTGAAGGATGGGGGCGAAGATGTTACGATCACATAGTTGCTGCTCTGGATCGGGAAAAAGGGGAGATACAGTTTTGGGTCATTACAGAAAATGTAGAATAAGATCAAACGGAACAGACCAACCGAGCGAGGTCGACATAAACAATTTTCACGCCTTTGCAGACAGAGTAGATTATAATAGATCTATCTCTTCAGTTTCTACCAATACCAGAACCTCCTGTGTGCACATGTCTTTATAAAAAATATGAAACCTCTCTAAACCGGAATTCTAGTGGTGAAGAATTTAGATACTTTAGGCTGGTGACTGCTTATTGCAGAGTGAACGTCATGCGGAAAGCTCCTAGAGCTTTCTGTATGACGTTCACCTTGCATTAAGCTGCAGCCTGTCTCCAAATTTATACACCCCCAAATAAAAACCCACCCGGTTTAGAGAGGTTTACTGTACACCGTAGTTCGGAATCTGATGGAAGATTGAGTTCCTTATCTGGATCTAAACTGTTTGCAAAGATGGTCATAGATTGGCAGCGAAGGAGTTAACTGACATAATCATTATACCTGTAGTTATTTAAGTCTCAAAGGTCATAAAAAAGCAACCTACCTTGGATCTGGAGTTGACTTTGATAAAGACACGGCCATACTTGTCGGTATCATAAGCAGAACCTGAACTAATGCAACCCCTCCCACGTATTCCTGCCCGCTGCAGTTGAGTGAGACCAAGTTCATTTCTGACTGCTTCCTCTAAAGCAAATTCATTTATGACCGCTTCCTCCACAGCAAGTTCGTTTCTGACTGCTTCCACCACACCAAGTTCATTTCTGACTGCTTCTTCCACAGCCTTGCTGCACATTATTACTGCAAAGTTATCAGGAGGAGACAATTCTAAAACACCAGGTGCACAACAACACATTCATGTGACGTTTGGTGATTCTATCCCTTCTGGTTTCAAATATACGCACTGCACAAAGTTCCTCTAATTTTAGGTTATCGTATCAGGAACAATAACTCAACAATTATCAGGGGAGACATTTAATGCCGTTCAACATTCCTGTTTAGTTTGATGACTCTAGCCCTAGTGGTTTCAGAGATATGCTCGAAACTAAGTAAAGTTTTCCTAATTTTAAGTCATCAGGAACAATAACTCAAAAGTTTTCAGGAGGAGACAATTTAAAAACCCAGGTGCACAACAAATCATGCTGGTCAACATTCCTGAGAAGTTTGGTGGCTCTATCCCTACTGGTTTTAGAGATACCCATGACACAAAATTTGTCTAAATTAAAGTGTTCATATCAAGGGCAATAACTCAACAATTATCAGGGGGAGACAATTGAAACAACCAGGTGCACAACAACTCATGCTGGTGAACATTCCTATTCTAACCCTAGTGGTTTCAGAGATACGCACGGCACAAAGTAAAGTTTCTCTAATTTTAAGTCATCAGGGACAGGAATTCCAAAGTTATCATTGGGGAGACAATTTAAAAACCCAAATGCAAAACAACTCAAGCTTGTGAACATTCCTGTGATGTTTTGTGACTCTATCCCTACTGGTTTCAGAGATACGCACAGCACGAACTTTCTCTAATTTTAAGTTATCATATCAGGGGCAATAGCTCAACAATTATCAGGGAGAGGCAATTAAAAAAGAGGTGCACAACAACTCATACTGGTTAACATTCATGTGAAGTTTTGTGACTCTAGCGCTAGTAGTTTCAAAGATATGCACGACACAAAGTTTCTCTTATTTTAAGTAATCATATCATGGGCAATAACTCCAAAGTTATCAGGGGAGACAATTCAAAAACCCAGGTGCACAACAATGCATGCTGGTTAACAATCCTGTGACGTTTGGTGACTCTAACCCTACTGGTTTCAGAGATACGGGCCACACAAAGTTTGTCTAAATTGAAGTTTTCATACCATGGGCAATAACTCAATAATTATCAGGGGAGGCAATTCCAAAACCCTAGGTGAACAACAACTCATGCTGATAAACATTCTTGTGAAGTTTGGTGACTCTAGTACTAGCGGGTTTAGAGGTACGCGCGACACAACGTTTTTTTCTAATTTTAAGTCATCAAGTGCAATAACTCCAAAGTTATCGGTGGAGACAATTCAAAAAACCCAGGTGCACAAAAAATCATGCTGTTGAACGTTCCTGTGAAGTTTGGTGACTCTAGCCCTAGACACAAGTTTGTGACGGACAGACAGACAGACAAACAACTCTGGCTAAAACAATATATCTGCTAATGTCATAATTAGATCTATAACATATACAGCAGGCCAAAACCCCTTCTAAGCCTGAATTTAGATACTTTATGCAGGATGAAAGTCTGGCATTACTTTAGCTCCCACCTGTCTCTTTAAACCGAACATTACAATCATCATGTATCATAAATATCGGTGGCGGCTTATGCATGTAGAAAGTCAAGCAGAAAGCTCAATCTGGGAGTTTGCTGCGTTACTTTCACCATGCATTAAGCAGTCACCTGCCTAAAGGTATCTAAATTCTCTGCAAATGCATACAAACTGAGGATAATCAAGACATGAGTTAAAAGATTACCTCTTTCAAGACAGTCCGGTTAATCAATGAGTAATCCAAGACAGTATATTGACTTGGTCGCAATATAATATGCATAACGTGAAAACAGCCGTGCACTCAATAATGACCCAAGACTTAGTTGGCATATGTGTACTACGAGTATCTATAACCACATCTGTTTACATCTGCACAGTGAGTGTTTATAGATTATATATCTAATTGCAGAACTTAAAGGTTCGTATTCAGATATTCTTCACCATACCCTATGATATGACCACTCTTTAGAACAGACTCGAAAAGACGATTCTAAAGAGTGGCCACAACATTGGGTAAAAAAGCTAATCTTTGAAAATATTTAAATGTACACATCTTATCTGCCAATACCTGGGTCTATGGTGTTATTCATACTAACAATTCAAACATTAAGAATCTCATTATCTCATCAGAATCCAAATATATCTGACATTTATAATAAAGTAATGTTTTCATGAACAATAATGGAAAAACAGGCCATGTGAGAATATGAAGCAGACGACAATTTTGATAACACCTCAATGAACATTCAAAACAGGCATATGCACTATGTGCATGATAGTAACACGCATAAATAACTACAAACCTTTTGCCTGACAAGTATGTATACGAGGCTGGCCATTATGAATTACAGTTTATCCATTTATTATACTAAAATAGAACTTAAAGGAAATTATTATCATGATTAATAAGAATAATTCAGACGTGTATCATAGATAAATACTGATCAAATAGCTCCTACAGGTCCGATATCCCAGTTCACTATATAGCAAACATGCAGTGAGTTTGCACGCTCAATAGTCACAATGAAATATTGTTAAATGCGCAAATGCGTAGCAATATACAGTTGAACTTCGATATCTCGAACTTCAATGGATCATACAAATTAGTTCCAGATAACAGATGATCCGATTTATAATCTGAGAAATAATTCCAGTTCACATATTAATGCAGCTCCTGTAGAAGCTTTCAGCATTACTTTCGACCTGCATTAAGATGTCACGCGTGTTTCTAGATATGTGTAGTCATACATTTTAGAACAATTCGGTATTGCAAATGTTGGAAGGACCGAACATTTTAAATCGAGTTATCCCAAAGTTCGAGTTATCTGAGTTCAAGATATCGAAGCTCAGATGTAGTTCTATTAATATGAACTGCTCAAATAAACTGGACGGTTTTGAATTGTGAATGACAAACAGCACATACCCTGATCAGAATGTGCATCTAGAAATCCTTGGCTCTGGGTCTTCACTGTCTTCAAATGCCAGTGCACGTAATATCCGCGTTCAAAGGGTTAACTCTTGTCATGAAAACTAGACGTGTCCTGGCTAGCATTTCCAAAACAGATTCGATCTAGATCCGATGCCGGTGCAACTGAAATAAAGTGATCCCATAATACATAGACTCCCGGGTCATACTATTACGTCCGGATGTCATGATATCATGACCGGGGCCCATATATTACGGAAAATGCGATTCCCTTGCCGTAATATAATGACCCCCTTTGAAATATTTACCCCCCAATCCCCTGGTACGTGAAGTTACATTTTTCATTCCATCGAAGTTTTAAAATGCTTCACTTGAATGTACCATCGACTATGGTGATACGTCCACTCTGTGCCTGATTAATTTAAACGGCAAGTTTCGACTAATCCGGATCATAAATATACATTGTCTAGACGTTTAAGTACAATTATGCGAATGCTTGTAAGCTGCAGTGAAGAAATACAAGGTATGCTCAAATGTGTTGAAATATTACAATCAGGTGATAATATCATGAGCAAACAATTTTAAAGACTGCATTTACGTTGTACTGTACATTAGATCTATCTGCATAATGTTCTTTCTCTTAAAGACTACAGTCATTAACCAAACTTGCAGGGGTGACGCCCGAATGGACGAGGAAGTGCTAAACAGGATTAGCAGCCGCGTCCCGAAACGCGGTCTAGGATCGGGGTTTACACTTTATAGAATTTTTTTATGCTAGCAATTGTGGCAATACTCTAGACATCGATCAGATTCCATTCTCTGGCACGGTATCTGATCTCGGTCTGCGTCGTCTGTTCCGTTCAAGTGTCTCTCTTTGCGTGACTTTGATGAATAATATTAAATACAATAGACTTTCACATGAAATCATAATTAGATTCCCCATTTTAGTGTCATTTCTATTGTTGTGTGCATTAAAGTGTATAGAATATTTCAGAAATAATCCTTTACTTTTCATCCACAGAATATGACAAACAGTGAAATCCCTGACCAGACACCGCCTTGCACCGTGTGTAATTGTGCCAAAAGGTGCGGTTGGCCGTGAAAGAATAAAAGAAACTCATCTGATTGCATGTACCGTATATATCGTGTGTGAGCATATGTTTGAATAATGATATACTGATCTACAAATCAATGAATGAAATTTTAATGTGTGTTCTAGAGTCACTTGGCAACAGTCTAAACAGAGACTCATCTGCATGGTTTGGATTAATAATCTCAGAACTTATGAACTGCTGAAGGAATTAAGTCGAATTAATTAATTAAGCCGGGGAGTCGAAATATGACCCATTGCCGTAATATTATGACCTTGGATCGAAATAGTATGACACACCAGTCGTAATATTATGACCCGGGAGTCATAATATTACGGAGTCACAATATTTCAATACACCGACAGGAGCGTAGTTGAATCCCAAAGTAATCCAAATGCTCTATTAATCTCAATGCTTTCAACAACTTACTTTTATAGAGGCTTCAAAATGCGTCAATATGATGGGATGAGTTAAAGCTTATATGACCTAGCCTTCGATTATTGTTCAATGTTTTGCTATTTGGCTATAATAACGTTTTCACCTTTCAAATTGATGTTACGCACTTATGCACTTGCTACGCCCTGGGTCCGGTAACACCCCGTTTCATAAAGATCTAAGCTCTTTGACCCACTCGGTCAAAGGTTTTTAAAACGTTTGATCGAATCGGAAGTCAATGAAAAGTACATACAATACACCATGACTTAGCCCATTCCCTCACATTGACACCTTTTGCCGCCTTTGTAAAAAGTCACTTTTTGAAACCATTGTGATAAATAAAGCATTTGCTCCTATGGAGCAAATGCTTTATTTATCACAATGGTTTCATAACTACACGATTCTAAAAGTTTCATTTTCTCTAGTAAATGCTCCTTTTCGGTAGATTTATTCAAAGAGGTTAGGTCTAAATATAGCCTATGAGGTAATGGGTTAAATTGTCAGCACAGTAGGATAAAGGTATGTGAATGTGTAATTGTGCTGACATCACTGGCTATGAATGGTATTGTCCAGAAGACCTCTCTACTATGGCCACTCACAGGTCAAGGTCAAAATCAGGATGACCCCCAAACCCAATAATTCTGGTCTTTAACCCCATCTCTTCAATGACTTTTAACCTTTTCCCTCATGAATATTCATATAAGAAATAATGGCATCAAATTATATTTAATGACTTTTTCACCAACTACATTTAACAAAAGGTTACGATCAGTTTGACTATACGAGTACATGTAATAAGTTTATTAACATGCATTCAGGGTGTCACGGTGTATAAACCTGTACCGGTTATTTGAGCTCTGTACCGGCTATTAGCGCACTGTACTAGTCGTTATTTAGCATCGAAGCAGTGCGACCAAAACAAGCAAAATGTATGTGTCGTGAGTTTCTTTCGAATTTCTTCTTTTAAATGCTAAGTGTCGTCGACATGCTTGCTTTCACAAATACTTGAGATAAAAGTAAAAAAACGCAACTGTATTCGGGTCAATTTACGCCTCTACACATCTAAATCGAGATCAAAATGAACTAGTGGCTCACTAGAATACCAAAACTTCGTATTTTATACGCCTTTTACACACTTTTCTTTTACTTTATCGATTAAAATATGATTTTCGGAGCATCATCAGTTTGTATGATGTAATGACATTATTGTGATTATCGGAAGTATTATCGATCTTTTCATTTTGAATCGGTAAAATAGATGCTGTTCTGTACAGTTGGCTGTTTCAGTACACGGCTTACACTGTACCATCAGCTTCGGTAATGTGTGTACGGTCAGCTCAAAATAAGAACTTACTCTGTGTGTGTTCCCAGTTGAAAAAGGTCCCTAAACTCAATATGTCCTAGAGGCACATATTTGCTTTCATTTGCAAACAGTTTGGAACTATATGATACCCCGAGCAACTCTCATCAGGTTCCAGAAGCATGTTGTCTTACAGGACGCATAAGAAGGAACAACAAATAAAAAACAGCAACAGCCGTATACATAAACGTTCTTTGGTCTAAATGGGTTGACCGATTTTGGTTAAATATTCTAGAAGATAATTAGCTAATGATGTCATTATGAAGTAAATAAACCTAATTGTCGTTGTTGTTTTACATGTTCTTTTGGTCGTAGTAAGACAGGACGTCAAAAGTTTAGATATTTTCGTAGTAGTACAACAACTAGAATTGGCAATAAAAAGCGCCTTATGAGGGGTTTTATGTAGTGTCGGAATCCAGTACAAAGTAGGAAGTTTATGTTGTTTTATGTTAGGACCAGGCTTAAAAGTATTGCACATTGTTACATGTTCCGAGACTTTACGTGTTTAAACTGTAATATAAGTTTGTGAACAAGTTAGCTCCTTCCTTAAAACATCAACATAATACAATCTTCAAATAATGATTACATTATTTGATACCTTGTCAGCAGGAGCAAGAACATAATTTGAATGAAAATTAGAAATGTTTTTCTTCAAACAGCGAAATGTAACTCTAGGTCGAGGTGGTAAAAACTGGTAATTTGATTTGTAAAAAATGGCTGGTTTCGATCCCGTTCGGAAATTTCGTCTTCAGCATTCCAAACAAGGTCGACACCACAATGAAGTGTTCATATTCTTGAATGCAGCACAACCTACAATGTATACTCTTACCTACGGCAAATGTGAGGTTTCCCCAGTAAAAAATTACTATGGATTGAACACAAAATATGTTAATATAATAAAACAAAATACAGCCGAAGATATGTTGCCATTATTGTTCAAGATATCAGGTGAAAAGTCATGTAACGAGCATATATCGAGGGCTTGGTGCAAAACTATTCTAACTCCTTCACTTTGTGAAGGAGTTAGAATAGTTTTGCACCAAGCCCTCGATATGAGCACAACCCTTACCATAGACATTGTAGTGCTGAACTACCTTTCTTCTGCTATGGATTGGACAGTTGACATGTGTCACACTGGCAGTTTATCATGACATACGCTGCATTTACAAAGTTTCGTGGAAAACGATACAAGTAATTTTGCAAACGGTACGTGAAGTAAAGCCATTTGACGCTCAGCACATTCTCTCCTAGGGACGCATTTTGGCGCCTCTGTAAAAGTCCCATTTTGATACCATTGTGATGAATAGAGCACTTGCTCCATGGAAACCAATGCTCTATTTGTCACAATTGTTTCACAACTACACAGTACTAAACGTTTTCTTCTCTCTGGTAAATGCTCCTTATCGGTAGATTTCTTCAAAGAGGTTGGGCCTATATAATCTAGGAGGGAATTTAATTTTAATCAATTGTAATCATATTTTATTGCTTGTTATAATACATATAACATAGTCATATAATTATACATTCATATATATATATAATCTAAAACTGAAGCAAAAGGGTTGGGTCACAAGTTATTGTAACATTAGATTCGGCCCTCCCTCTAAGGAGGGAATGAGTTAAATAGTAAATAGTTTCTAAAACGCTTTATTGTTTTTCGACACAGTCGGGTAGGATTTAAGGGATCCATGTATTTCAGTTCCATGTAACACTGAGACCATCTAGTTGTATACATGTTGTACACAATCTTGAAGAGTAGACAGTGTATAGCTTTTGTACTTTTCACCAAAATGATTCCTGCAACAGAGAGAAAACAAAGACATCCAGGTGTATGAACCCTTCGCGTCATACGTCTTTCTATACCTTACCCAGACCATACGCCTTTCTATTCGTTACTCAGAGCATACGCATTTCTATGCATTACCCAGATTATACGCCTTTCTATGCGTTTCCCAGATCATACGCCTTTCTATGCGTTACCCAGACCATACGCCATTCTATGCGTTACCCAGATCATACGCATGTCTATGCCTTACTTAGACCATACGCCTTTCTATGCCTTACCAAGATCATACGCCTTTCTATGCCTTACCCAGACCATACGCCATTCTATGTGTTACCCACATCATACGCCTTTCTATGCGTTACCCAGATCATACGTCATTCTATGCGTTACCCAGACCATACGCCTTTCTATGCGTTACCCAGACCATACACCTTTATATGCCTTGCCCATATCATACGCCTTTCTGTGCCTTACCCAGACCATACGCCTTTCTATGCCTTCGCAAATAGAGCATACCCTGATCAGACGGCTCCTTTCTGCTCCGTTTGTTTGTCGGCTAATATAGATATGCGTCTACAGTATATGCAAAAAGGCAAATACTTTCTGCCATGTCCAAACTATTCCCGTATCCATGTGCTTTTATAACAATAAAATTAATGTTCATGATGTCATTACAGTAGAACCCCTCTAATGCGACCACTTAATGAATAAACATGGGTGTCTAGGAGCTTTCTGTATTACTTTTGTCCTACATTAAGATACCAACTGCATATAGCAACCAAATTATACCTCGTTTAAGCGGTCACATTAGTGGGGTTTTACTGTATTTAAATTAATATTCATGGAGTAACGAGTTGAACAATTTATAAACACTATGTCATTGTGTTATTGGGGAGACCTCTGCATCAATGCTCAACAACATATTTGAACTGTTCGCTACTACTACTTGTAGTTTAGTCAACTAACTATGCTTGTCGAGCATGCACTACATTTTATTTTAACATTACCTGCATGCAGTTGATTCTGGACTCTGCACTCTCACAAACTGCTACTAGCAAACCATACCAATAACACTAAAAAACTTTTATCTTAACGTATAAGTTAAGATAAAAGGTTTTCTTAAGATGTTTTCAAAACGCGTGCCAAATGAAGCATTTAAAAATTTCATATACAAAATTCTCCGTGCCAAATTAAACACCTATTTTTTTTATAAACACTATCAATTACATTGAGCTAACGATGCAGCCCAAAGCTACAACTGCGAAGCTTCCACTGAGTGTTATTCTAACATTGCCTCCATGCGGGTGATTCTGGGGCATGTACTTTCACGTGTCAAACTGTTACTAGCAAATCATAACACAACACACAAAAATAACACTTTTAACTTAACCCTGTCCTACATATAAACACTTTTGTATGCATTTGCAAACATAGTAGATCCAGATCAGACTGCTCATATAATAGTTCTGACTTTACAGTTTCTACCAATACCATTTATTCTTGTATAGACATGCCATTCTAACAATACAGCCAATAGTTATCCATGATGTCATTATTTCTTACATGAAAATTCAACAAGGAAAGGGTTAAGGTATATGACGTCACTCTCAAGCTGTAATAAGTATCAAGATTCAACTTGTTCGTTGGGCTAATCTATACAGATCAAATACCTTAACTAGGCAGCTGTTTTATTGTTTCAAAGGTAGAGAGACACGAAGAACATTTAATTAAAGGCAATTCCCAAAACACAAATATACAACTATAAACAACTATCGTATTTGCTTAGTACAGTAAGGACTCGCTAATAAAACCACTTAGTATAGTACAGTAAGGACCCGTTAATAAAACCACTTAGTACAGAAAGGACTAGCTAATAAAACCACTTAGTACAGTAATGACACGCTAATAAAACCACTTAGTACAGTAAGGACCCGTTAATAAAATGACTTAGTATAGTACAGTAAGGACCCGTTAATAAAACCACTTAGTATAGTACAGTAAGGACACGCTAATAAAACCACTTAGTATAGTAAGGGCTCGCTAATAAAACCACTTAGTACAGTACAGTAAGGGCTCGCTAATAAAACCACTTAGTATAGTACAGTAAGGGCTCGCTAATAAAACCACTTAGTATAGTACAGTAAGGACCCGTTAATAAAACCACTTAGTATAGTACAGTAAGGACTCGCTAATAAAACCACTTAGTATAGTAAGGACTCGCTAATAAAACCACTTAGTATAGTACAGTAAGGGCTCGCTAATAAAACCACTTAGTATAGTACAGTAAGGACTAGCTAATAAAACCACTTAGTATAGTACAGTAAGGGCTCGCTAATAAAACCACTTAGTATAGTACAGTAAGGACTAGCTAATAAAACCACTTAGTATAGTACAGTAAGGACTAGCTAATAAAACCACTTAGTATAGTACAGTAAGGACTCGCTAATAAAACCACTTAGTATAGTACAGTAAGGACACGTTAATAAAACCACTTAGTACAGTAAGGGCTCGCTAATAAAACCACTTAGTATAGTACAGTAAGGACTAGTTAATAAAACCACTTAGTATAGTACAGTAAGGACACGCTAATAAAACCACTTAGTACAGTAAGGACACGCTAATAAAACCACTTAGTACAGTAATGACTCGCTAATAAAACCACTTAGTATAGTACAGTAAGGACACGCTAATAAAACCACTTAGTATAGTACAGTAAGGGCTCGCTAATAAAACCACTTAGTATAGTACAGTAAGGGCTCGCTAATAAAACCACTTAGTACAGTAAGGACCCGTTAATAAAACCACTTAGTATAGTACAGTAAGGACTCGTTAATAAAACCACTTAGTATAGTACAGTAAGGACCCGTTAATAAAACCACTTAGTACAGTAAGGGCTCGCTAATAAAACCACTTAGTATAGTACAGTAAGGGCTCGCTAATAAAACCACTTAGTATAGTACAGTAAGGACACGCTAATAAAACCACTTAGTACAGTAAGGACTAGCTAATAAAACCACTTAGTACAGTAAGGACCCGTTAATAAAACCACTTAGTATAGTACAGTAAGGACTCGCTAATAAAACCACTTAGTACAGTAAGGGCTCGCTAATAAAACCACTTAGTATAGTACAGTAAGGGCTCGCTAATAAAACCACTTAGTATAGTACAGTAAGGACACGCTAATAAAACCACTTAGTATAGTACAGTAAGGGCTCGCTAATAAAACCACTTAGTATAGTACAGTAAGGGCTCGCTAATAAAACCACTTAGTATAGTACAGTAAGGACACGCTAATAAAACCACTTAGTATAGTAAGGGCTCGCTAATAAAACCACTTAGTATAGTAAGGGCTCGCTAATAAAACCACTTAGTATAGTACAGTAAGGACTCGCTAATAAAACCACTTAGTATAGTACAGTAAGGACTCGCTAATAAAACCACTTAGTATAGTACAGTAAGGACACGCTAATAAAACCACTTAGTATAGTAAGGACTCGCTAATAAAACCACTTAGTATAGTACAGTAAGGGCTCGCTAATAAAACCACTTAGTATAGTACAGTAAGGACTCGCTAATAAAACCACTTAGTATAGTACAGTAAGGACACGCTAATAAAACCACTTAGTATAGTAAGGGCTCGCTAATAAAACCACTTAGTATAGTAAGGGCTCGCTAATAAAACCACTTAGTATAGTACAGTAAGGACCCGTTAATAAAACCACTTAGTATAGTACAGCAAGGACACGCTAATAAAACCACTTAGTACAGTAAGGACTAGCTAATAAAACCACTTAGTACAGTAAGGACTAGCTAATAAAACCACTTAGTATAGTACAGTAAGGACATGCTAATAAAACCACTTAGTACAGTAATGACTCGCTAATAAAACCACTTAGTATAGTACAGTAAGGACATGCTAATAAAACCACTTAGTACAGTAAGGACTCGCTAATAAAACCACTTAGTATAGTACAGTAAGGACATGCTAATAAAACCACTTAGTACAGTAATGACTAGCTAATAAAACCACTTAGTACAGTAATGACTAGCTAATAAAACCACTTAGTACAGTAAGGGCTCGCTAATAAAACCACTTAGTATAGTACAGTAAGGGCTCGCTAATAAAACCACTTAGTATAGTACAGTAAGGGCTCGCTAATAAAACCACTTAGTATAGTACAGTAAGGACACGCTAATAAAACCACTTAGTATAGTACAGTAAGGGCTCGCTAATAAAACCACTTAGTATAGTACAGTAAGGACACGCTAATAAAACCACTTAGTACAGTAAGGACTCGCTAATAAAACCACTTAGTATAGTACAGTAAGGGCTCGCTAATAAAACCACTTAGTATAGTACAGTAAGGACCCGTTAATAAAACCACTTAGTACAGTAAGGACACGCTAATAAAACCACTTAGTATAGTACAGTAAGGGCTCGCTAATAAAACCACTTAGTATAGTACAGTAAGGACACGCTAATAAAACCACTTAGTACAGTAAGGACTAGCTAATAAAACCACTTAGTACAGTAAGGACCCGTTAATAAAACCACTTAGTATAGTACAGTAAGGACTCGCTAATAAAACCACTTAGTACAGTAAGGGCTCGCTAATAAAACCACTTAGTATAGTACAGTAAGGGCTCGCTAATAAAACCACTTAGTATAGTACAGTAAGGGCTCGCTAATAAAACCACTTAGTATAGTACAGTAAGGGCTCGCTAATAAAACCACTTAGTACAGTAAGGACTCGCTAATAAAACCACTTAGTACAGTAAGGGCTCGCTAATAAAACCACTTAGTATAGTACAGTAAGGGCTCGCTAATAAAACCACTTAGTATAGTACAGTAAGGGCTCGCTAATAAAACCACTTAGTATAGTACAGTAAGGGCTCGCTAATAAAACCACTTAGTATAGTACAGTAAGGGCTCGCTAATAAAACCACTTAGTATAGTACAGTAAGGGCTCGCTAATAAAACCACTTAGTATAGTACAGTAAGGACTCGCTAATAAAACCACTTAGTATAGTAAGGGCTCGCTAATAAAACCACTTAGTATAGTAAGGACCCGTTAATAAAACGACTTAGTATAGTACAGTAAGGACTCGCTAATAAAACCACTTAGTACAGTAATGACACGCTAATAAAACCACTTAGTACAGTAAGGACATGATAATAAAACCACTTAGTACAGTAAGGACATGCTAATAAAACCACTTAGTGCAGTAAGGACTCGCTAATAAAACCACTTAGTACAGTAAGGACTCGCTAATAAAACCAATTAGTACAGTAAGGACTAGCTAATAAAACCACTTAGTACAGTAAGGACCCGTTAATAAAACGACTTAGTATAGTACAGTAAGGACACGCTAATAAAACCACTTAGTATAGTACAGTAAGGACTCGTTAATAAAACCACTTAGTATAGTACAGTAAGGGCTCGCTAATAAAACCACTTAGTATAGTACAGTAAGGGCTCGCTAATAAAACCACTTAGTATAGTACAGTAAGGGCTCGCTAATAAAACCACTTAGTATAGTACAGTAAGGACTCGTTAATAAAACCACTTAGTATAGTACAGTAAGGGCTCGCTAATAAAACCACTTAGTACAGTAAGGACCCGTTAATAAAACCACTTAGTACAGTAAGGGCTCGCTAATAAAACCACTTAGTATAGTACAGTAAGGGCTCGCTAATAAAACCACTTAGTACAGTAAGGACACGCTAATAAAACCACTTAGTATAGTACAGTAAGGACTCGCTAATAAAACCACTTAGTATAGTAAGGGCTCGCTAATAAAACCACTTAGTATAGTACAGTAAGGGCTCGCTAATAAAACCACTTAGTATAGTACAGTAATGACTAGCTAATAAAACCACTTAGTATAGTACAGTAATGACTCGCTAATAAAACCACTTAGTATAGTACAGTAAGGGCTCGCTAATAAAACCACTTAGTATAGTACAGTAAGGACACGCTAATAAAACCACTTAGTATAGTACAGTAAGGGCTCGCTAATAAAACCACTTAGTATAGTACAGTAAGGGCTCGCTAATAAAACCACTTAGTATAGGAAGGGCTCGCTAATAAAACCACTTAGTACAGTAAGGGCTCGCTAATAAAACCACTTAGTATAGTACAGTAAGGGCTCGCTAATAAAACCACTTAGTATAGTACAGTAAGGACTCGCTAATAAAACCACTTAGTATAGTACAGTAAGGACACGCTAATAAAACCACTTAGTATAGTACAGTAAGGGCTCGCTAATAAAACCACTTAGTATAGTACAGTAAGGGCTCGCTAATAAAACCACTTAGTATAGTAAGGGCTCGCTAATAAAACCACTTAGTACAGTAAGGGCTCGCTAATAAAACCACTTAGTATAGTACAGTAAGGACACGCTAATAAAACCACTTAGTATAGTACAGTAAGGACACGCTAATAAAACCACTTAGTACAGTAAGAACCCGTTAATGAAACGACTTAGTATAGTACAATAAGGGCTCGCTAATAAAACCACTTAGTACAGTAAGGACCCGTTAATGAAACGACTTAGTATAGTACAGTAAGGACTCGCTAATAAAACCACTTAGTATAGTACAGTAAGGACCCGTTAATAAAACCACTTAGTACAGTAAGGACCCGTTAATAAAACCACTTAGTATAGTACAGTAAGGACACGCTAATAAAACCACTTAGTACAGTAAGGACACGCTAATAAAACCACTTAGTACAGTAAGGACTCGCTAATAAAACCACTTAGTACAGTAAGGACCCGTTAATAAAACCACTTAGTACAGTAAGGACACGCTAATAAAACCACTTAGTACAGTAAGGACACGCTAATAAAACCACTTAGTACAGTAAGGACACGCTAATAAAACCACTTAGTAAAGTACAGTTAGGACTCGCTAATAAAACCACTTAGTACAGTAATGACTCGCTAATAAAACCACTTAGTACAGTAAGGACTCGCTAATAAAACCACTTAGTACAGTAAGGACACGCTAATAAAACCACTTAGTAAAGTACAGTTAGGACTCGCTAATAAAACCACTTAGTACAGTAATGACTCGCTAATAAAACCACTTAGTACAGTAAGGACATGCTAATAAAACCACTTAGTACAGTAAGGACTCGCTAATAAAACCACTTAGTACAGTAAGGACTCGCTAATAAAACCACTTAGTACAGTAAGGACTCGCTAATAAAACCACTTAGTACAGTAAGGACCCGTTAATAAAACCACAAAGAAGAAGGAAGTCTAATTCTGTTTTTTAAACATGTGGTAGCTTAATACAGTAAAATCTCCCTATAACGGCCACTAAAGTGTGTTGGCATTTAGAGCAGGTGACTGCTTAAAGCAAGATGGAAGTAAAACTGAACGCTTCTGTTTGACTTGCACCTTGCTTTAAGCAGTCACATGCATTTAACACAAACAACTTGATGTAATTTAGTGGCCGTTATAGAGAGGGTTTACTGTACATGACAAAGGTTTTGAAGAAATCTCCGGTAGGAGTTTTCTGCATCACTCTTGCCTATCCTTTACTCATTGAATATCTATGTAGAAAATAATGGTATCATGAATTTTGATTAGATTAATTTTATAATGGCACATGAACATGGGACAGTAGAAACTGTAGAATCATATCTACAGTAAAGTCTAGATTATACGAACACTCCAAGGCGTATCATTATTGATCTTTTTGACAGTCTCTGATCAGAAGACTCCTACAGGAGCTGTCTGATATTGGTCTACCCTGTTTGCAAAAGTATGAAAGGTGTATTTATGGAGAAAAGGGTCAAGCAGCCACCTGCTTATAAAGATCTGTATTTATAGTTTTCACTTAGAGGTTTTACTTTAGTCATTTATTTATTTACATTATCATGTTACTCCGTGAATATTCATGTAAGACATTATGCTATCATGAGTATTACTTCGATGTTTGTATAATGGCATATGAACAGATCAAATATAGGCTCAGATAGAAACTATAGTATTATATCTATATAATTTAAAAACAAACAGAAGAGATCCTTATCAGATGGCTCCTACATCTGACTTTGGTCTACTCTGTTTGTACAGGCATAGACAGGCGTATTTATGGAGTAAAAGGTAACATATATAAGCGGATATAAAAAATAATTGTCTCCTTTAAATTGTCAGTCAAACTTGCCCTGATTTATAAAGGAAAAACGTGAAACCGTTTGGATCCTGATGAGAGATGTGTTACCTGACAATTCATTTGGATCCAAGCTGGTTACAAAGGTCAGAGTTAGCCCAGATAAGAACAGTTCTCAGCCTATGCAATTGTTTGTTTACCAGTTATTAATATGATAGAAAGCTTTGTAGAGATCCTTTCTTTTCTCAAATCCTGTTGCCTTTGGTATCAGTGAGTGATAAGCAGAGTAGTATTCGGAGCTGAACCCACCAAACATCAGGCACTTAGATATATCCATCTCAGAATGACCGTAGAAAGATGTCGGGTCAAATATTGCTAAAATAAAACAAACACACAGTATCAAACAATGCAGTCATGTACATATACCGGTGTACTGCCTAGGCCATACATTCACGGAGTTGACGCCGGATTAGCTACAGATATGATCCGGCATCATTCGTGGCAGTCTGTATTGGCCCGTAGCTTTCCGTATCTAACCGTAGTCATACGTAGTAGTACTTGTATATCCGTGACCATTTTTGAACGTATTCAGAATTTGGCCACGTATCAAACAACGTAGTACATCCTTACCAGGGGCGTAGCTTGGCTGAAACAAATGTGTAGGCACGACTTTATATAGGGGGTCCGGGGGCATGCTCCCCCTGAAATTTTGAAAATCTACAACGATGGAGGCGCATTTAAGGGGGTTCTGGGAAGACTTTTATATAAAGTGTAAATGATATAAATGCTTCAAATGTCAGGGGCGTGCCTGGTCATAATTATTGGATACGCACCAATGCTAGGAAAGGTTTAAGGCATGGACCCCATCCTCTCCCAGGAATAATTGTTTCTAGAATCGTTGAGGTACAATCGTGAAGGTATTTCGGCAAAGATACTGGCTAGATCATCAATTTTAAACACATACTATCTAACGTGTATATAATGTCCAAAGTTTGTGTTAGTAACAGAAGAATATTGAGATGACAAAACATGACAGAAACCGGGGCCTTTATATTTCAATATATTTAGCTCAAATATGCGTATATATACAAACATTAAAACAGTAATTCCATTATCCCAATGCCGACAAGGATTTAATTACATCCAATCTAACATCAACAAAACAGACGTATTAGACGGGAAAGTAATTGAATGGAAGAGAATCAATACATGTTATGATGCATACATTAGAATCTTAATTAAATGCATGTCTTTGCTCTAGCTCAAATGTGTAGATCTTAAATGGTGCAAAGTATAACGACGACTTTAAATAAGGGCATATGCATTGCGCAAACGACTGGTATATAGAAAATGGCTATCAAAGTACCACCAGTATTGACATGGTTATATATCAGGGCTTGAACACAAACATTTTATTTTGATCTTTAGCCTTTGTGTAACGTTTAACCTACTCAAAACTTGACCAACGTCGTACTTAAAACGTACGTCAAAGTGTCTTTCTACAACCATTTAATTCGAATGCTAATCACTGAAATGCCGAAAGAGCTACCCATGTTGCATATCATTTATTTCAACTGCTTTAGCTAAAATAGGCACTCAATGTGAACTATTTTGATAGTGTTTTATATATCCGTTGGCATGCATTGTCCGTCATAAACAATAAACTTAAACGACACTACTTCTAAAATACCTGGGCCAACAGTGACAAACGTTCATAGAATCAGTCATTGTGAGGAATCTTTCATTTTTTGTTCAAAACATAGAAATGTGTGCAGAACTCCTTTTGCCCTCACAACCAGCAGAAAAACTGGTCGCTTGGCCGAGTTCACTGTAATTCACTAATTTGACAGAATTATCTTTAGTCCACCCTCTACCAACGTTGTTCAAAATATCTTATTTGTTAAAAGTGTGACCACCAGGGGTATACTTACTTTCTTTAAATGGCAACAGTAGAGTGTTTTAAAGGCTACCCTTTACCAACATTTCCAAAGCCGTTGGGATTCGTTCACAAATGTTGATGCCAGGGGCATAGGTAATTGCCTTTATAAATATGGCTACTAATGTAGTGAAATGTTACAGAACATTCTATATATTCTCTGAAACCAGTGGTCAGATTTTTGTATGAGTGACCCTCTATCTTTCTTTTTCAAACCATTGTTATACGTTTTACATACTTGGCCGCTAGTGGCATGGCTAATTTCCATGACTGAAGTGGAAGTTTCAAAATATTCTCCTGTGAAATCACTGAGCACTTAGACTTCAATATAATTATCTTGGAGTTTCGCTTAGGTAGCCCTTATTTGAGCTGTTAATTGAAAAAAACATGGCCATCAGGAAGGGTGCAAATTTTCAAAAGATACCAATAAACCATGTTGGACTACTGTAAGCAATGATGGAATAGTTATTAAAGGATTAGACTTCTGCTGTGCGTGTTGAACTGGTAAATTTAACGAACAGCGTTTATATTTATCCTTTATCTAAACTTCAAAACTTTTGAAATCACATGACTCTAAATTCTGGACATTTGAGTGAAAGTCTCGGATACCTTACCAAAGAGAGGTATCAACATTTTAAGACCGTTTCAGCATTGTTTAAGTTTCTATTTATTCAAGCACTTGTACGCACGTGCGTAAGTGCATATGCCCAGGCGCGCCCCTGAATGTGAGAGAATTTACATTTTGGGACGGAAAGATGTTGGGTAATTTTGTCAGATTTTTTTTAGATTTATAGATTTTCTTTCATATTCCGACGTGAGTGTTTCTACTCAAACTGGTAACACAACACTCTGATGCACATTATAAAGTATGTGTTGCACATAACGTGCAAGCCTAGCTGATCATATACTATGTCAAAGGCATGGCAGAAGATCTGGTTTGATTTTTGAATGTTTAATAGTTATAACTCCTGCAACACAGCCTTGTCTCATATAGAATTATTGTAAAGATATATAGATCTGTGAATTTAAATAAATTCTGTGTCAATTGCATAACCCGTGTAACCAGCAAACTGCAAACTGCGTACAACCGGCGGAAATGTAAGTCTTTGTCTACCATGTTGCTAGTCTACTAGCCTGTGAGCTGCTGCCTCTTTAGGTAAAAGTGATCTACTCTTAAAACCGATCATCAGAAAATGAAAGCGTGTATTCTAAATTATTGCCGGCGGTATTTTACTTGTTACGCATAAATTTAATAATAATAAGAAGAATGTCACGAGGTGCAGTTTACCTGTATCAACACTTGCACAGCCTTGGTGTGCAAGCAGGCTTATACGGCGATGTGATAGAGTGCTTGACTAGGAGTATCGAAGTCTCTAGTTCGATTCCCTCACATGTTGGATATATTTTCTCTAGGAGAAACCCCGGTTACATTTGGCGCCAAACGTGTGACCGAGACCGTTTGTGCTACGGAGACATTGCAAATTGCTCTCCGTATCCACAGGGATCTGGACCGCTTCATGGGGGTCTACATGTACTATATAATAACAAGGGTTCCAACTAGCAGAACGGACATCCGTGTACCACAAGTACAAATATGAATGTAACTCTTGCAATTTCAATGATAATTTTGTAATTATTTCGGCTATTGAAAGGCAATATATTTTACTATCAAATAAATATAATCTTCTCACTGTAACTTACGCGCAATTATCAATCCAACAACGATTTTCTCAAAATTTCACGTGTTTTCTGGGTCATTGACAAACGTTCGTTCACCCCGGTTTCACTATATCACAGCCATAACCTGGCGATTTTCAGTTCAAAAGATGGTGTGGTTCAATAAAAACAACCCAATTATATCACCAATCTCCATTTGTTTTGTCCTCTAAATAAGTAAGCAACTAGCAACAGCGCCCTTTCTGTCTGTCGTTATGTTTCTATTTCGGATGCTGCCATTTTGCAACAAATTTGAATGGAGCCATTTCATTGGATGAGCGAAGGAAAAGTTGGGAAATCCGTGACGTCACGTACAATGGCTCCTTCCTCGACGATTTGAAGCAAACTGACAAAACTCGCTACTTTTACATCATTCTTTTGATGCTGGGGACTAAAATTTGGAGGTGGTGATAGTATTGATTCGTTTTATTGAACCGTGCCATTTTTTAAACTGCAAATTGCCAGGTTATTGCTGTGATATAGTGAAACCGGGGTGAACGAAAGTTTGTCAATGACCCAAAAAACACGTGAAATTTTGAGAAAATCGTTGTTGGATTGATATTTGTTCATAAGTTGCCGTTATAAGATTATATTCATTTGATAGAAAAATATATTGGCTTTCAATAGCCGAAAGACTTACGAATTTATCATTTAAATTGTAAGAGTTACAGTCATATTTGTACTCGTGGTACACGGATATTCGTTCTGCTAGTTGGAACCCTTGTTATTATATAGTACATATAGACCCCAATGAAGCGGTCCAGGCCCCTATGTCCGTATCCATAGAAATTCGAGAAGAATTTCAACTTGGTGGGGGAATATGTCACGGGATGTAGTTTACCTGTACCAACACTTGTACAACTATATTAAACTCAAATTTTAAAGCATCGAGTATGAGTATGAGTTTATCTCATTATTGTTTTCATTTCTATTTTAAATATATATAAACATATCTATTTGGCACTTTCTTAATCTATTTATACATTGTATTCTTTGTTCCAAACAGTACATGTAAAAGCTGTTAAAGCCTTTTTTTCGTGCTTATCTCACATTGTGCAGTCAATATTTTTTTTATATACACAACGGCCTTCTTACCTGATTGGAAATTGATAAAAAAAAAAAAAAAAAAAAAAAAGGCACGAGTCCCGTACCTCATTAAGGATGCAAACGTTTGTATTTTCATCTGTAATGCTGAAGTTCGAAATTCCAATGTCAGGGTACGGGGGACCGCGATCGCCCATGCTTACGTGTTTTAAATATAGATATGTAGATCTTTAACGCGCCTAGAAAACTTGTCAGAACCGGGATACAATAGATTTAGGAGACGACATTGTGTAATTCGCTGATAATTTCTTTGGCCCACTGATTATGACTGAAACGGACTGGTTGCCTAGGCTATACATCTATAACCTGAAATAGAAGATCTAGAGACATTTACGAGTTTTTATAAATATTTCTTAAAAATGTAATTTATCTTGAAGTTCAAAACTTGATCTTGTCATCGATCCGATATATGGGGTTTACTCCTAACCCCACTTAGTCGTCATTTTATTGCATTTTCGGCATTTTTAGCCTTTTTTATTTTTCGACTTCTGAAAATAAAGTGTAGGCCCGTGCCTTTGTGCCTAATAGGAAGCTACGTCACTGCTTACTAAACCATAATAGTATACCTTATTCAAATACGCTCCTTCTTTACTTATGTAAACTGTACCGGTCACTAAATTACGATAGTGCCCGCTGGAACATTATAGTGCCCGCTACGCTCGGTAAGTTCCGGTAGTTTCCGCGCACACGGAAACGCACATACCGGTAAATGAATTGTATAAATAGTATACCTTATCCCAGAGACATATAAATACATATACATATGGCTCTACCTATCCACATACGCTCCTTCTTTACTATGTTAAACGTACCGATCCCTAAATTGCAACTGTGCCCACTGGGACACTATATATGGACCGCTGCGCTCGGTAATTTCCGGTGCTCGGTAATTTCCGCGCATACGGAAACGCACGTTGATGTATTACGTCATTCTAAATTATATATTAATTAATACATAAATACTTGAATAGCATGCTCTAATATTTCGATCATTAAGGCCCTTTTCAAAGATTATCGTGTCGAAATACACGTCACATTCTTGTTACATGCATTCAGCCACAAAGAATATAATGTTGATCCAGCGTCGTGTTTTTACAGATGTCATGACGTCATCAAATGACGTCATTAGCGCAACGACATCGTGCATGCATTAGCGCACTATCCTCCTTGATGTTAAGTAGATTCTACTGCCAAATGGTCTGTAAGTTCTCCATATCCAATCAGTTTGATAGATCTGTCTTTCAATTCTACATGCATTGAACATCGGTTTCAAAACTATAAATCTAACATCATCACTGCTATGACCACCGACTCCAGTGATGAGTTAGCTACCCGACCACGCTCTAGATTGAAAAGATAGATCTACTGGGTTTTGCACATTTCAATCCAAGAAATGTATTTATCCTGTCACGTGCCTATTTTCCTGACGGATAACAAGGTGCCTGATAAACTTTTTGTTATTATGCCAGTTGGTCACATGATCGATGTTATTATGTCAGTTGGTCACATGACCTGTAGCCGAAACTACGTTTTTTACCGAGACGCTTATTTCGTGAATTCATACAAAACGTCTACGGAGTAAAAAGTTTAACAAAGCGAATTTGTTGATTTCAATCGATACCCATTAAACTAAATAGATCTAATTCTTTCACTTCATTCTCCCAAACTTATATTCTTAGGCCTAGACTAGATCTAGTAGATCTAGATCTAGTTGTTTGTCGCGAAATTACCGTGTTTAGATAAATCCACATCAAGAATCATAAATCGTCTAGATATCGTCAAGGTTCTTTTTCTCACATAACCAACCGGGGCAACGGTTTTGTTTTGAGCATTTTTTTTAAAGCAATGTGACTTTTTGGAATTCCAGTGACGTAATAACGCCTTTATAGTGACGTCATCAACAGTCTAGAGCCAGTAGAGTCGGGTATACTTTGCGGTGCATTTTGTGGTACATTCGGTACAAAATAATTATATTTTGCTGTCGTGACAAGCCTTCGGCTCACCTGATACATTCATCCGCCTTGCCAGATAACATTTCTCATTCAAAGCTAGGAACCAAATATTCTCTATTTAAACAATGCATTTTTCGAAAATAAATTATGTGTAAAATAATGATTATTATTCAGCTTGAATAAATTGATACTAAAATGTTAACTTTAGTAAAGGAAATAGATCTAATTGTAATTTGATTTGCAGATTAATACGGCTGAAGGAAAAACTTATTAAACTGGGGTAATCACGGAGCGACACAGAACTGCTGAAATTATTACGTGAACAAAGGAATGCGGTATACTATAAGAAATAGTACAGCCCACTTCGGGCCTAATTGCATTATAGTGACCTACCAGTCAGCCCGAAAATAGTTTAAGGCCCGAAGCCGAAGTACTATTTCTTATTTAGAACGCACTGATCCATTTTAGTCCGTATTAAACCCGTATAATCCGTACTTATTCGTAGGCCCGAAGTTGGATTGCTTAGGACCACAGGGGGAGCATTTCTTGGGTTAATGTGGTCTAAAGAGTCAATAAAAAATTATTGGCTCGATTTAGTGTTGTATTATACACAAGGGTTCGAGTAAGAAAAATCAGCGTATTTTGTGGGAATTTCACGCCGTCAATCAAAGCGTATATTATTTGAAAAGTACAATGTCCCAGCTTCATGTTCGTACCAAACATAGTGGTTATTCCGTCTTGGCTGTTTGAATCCGGGCGTTATTTCGAATAGGTCGGAGAAATATGCGAACTGGGAGTTGGAACCCTTGTATATAGTATACCACTAAATCGACCCAATCATTTTATTTCTGTTTGCCTTTTAGACCATCTAGACCCACGAAATAGCCCCTGTGCTTAGGACCGTGTCGCTCCGTATTATTCCGTATCAGACCGTTCTTATTCGTACTAACCCTTACTTAAACCGTAGCATACCGTTGTTCAACCGCAATGTTCACGCCCTAACACGAATTAAACAGTGCAATTTCTGTACCAACCCATGTCATTTCCGTATTAAACCGTGTGGTACCGTAACAATCCGTATCACTTGTGGCCCATTTCCTACATTGTCCTACCATAGATACGCCAAAAACCCGTAGTCACACTTTTGTATGCATCCATATCGGACTACGGAAATTGGCATTTCCGGGGTCATCCATGAGATTTAATCCGTAGAGGAACCGGCGAGGTGATCCGTGAATGTTTGACCTAGGTATACCCAAACATGGGTTACCTTTTGTCTTTTTGGGTTTTTTTATCTGTGTTTCTATAAAAACCAACTCTTTTTAATGACCATAACTTACCGTGAGACTAGGTTTTCTTTATTTATATTTATCTATTTTATTTATATTTATCCATATTTTTCCCAGCTTACAAAGACCTTTTGCAGTACATGCTGGTGAAGTATGTAAAAATGATTAAAATCACTATCATAGGCATAGCAGACATCGTGGTCCAATGGTTTAAGGACGTGAGGTTAGGACGTCCGTAAATCGGTTTAAACCCCCAGTGGTGATTTTGCTGTTGACCGTGCCAAGGCGGTACTCTCTTTGTCACCCTTAGGCCTGTTCCCACTGTCACTGTGCACGGTACCTCCCGACGAAGAAATAGCCGGCATTCTGGGATGATACGGGACTTTATTTCTAAAACATAAATGCACATTCCCATATTCCAGACGTTGCCTCGGTGTACCCCCGATTTAGATGCAGGATCTTCCAGTTTGACCCCGGACTATCCCGGTTAGGTTCCGGTTTGGCACGGTGTATTTACTATTTACAGTGTAGGGCCGGCGTGTCTCCCGGTTGACCCTGGTCGTCGCCGGTAGTGCCGCGGTGGCCGCCCGTATCACCCCTTCATAGCCCGGGTGTGCGCCGGTGACAAGCCGGCGTTACCCGGGTATAAGCGGGGGGTGACAGGCAGACAAACCGGCTCATACATTGCCAGTCCCTAACTCCACCGGTACAAAACGGGACTATACCGTCGTACACCGGAGCTATACCGGCCCAATGCGGGGGGTTCGCCACAGGTCTATCGTGGATGAGGTGCTCGCCAACATCCCGGATTACTAGGTCCTATCACGGTAGAGCCAGGGTAGAGACCCGGACCTGCACCGGAATATACCGGCGTTGTCCCGGAATTGCCAGGATTAAGCCGGTTAGGGAAATATTTCCCGGTGACTTCCGGTTGAATTTAACATTTAAAACATCCGGACCTGTCTGCCGGATTAAAGATCTTCCCGGATGCTAACGGTGACACCAAGGATGTACTCCCGGTTTGTTTTGGTAGTGGTTGCGTCTTGTATGTGGCTTTGCCTGCTTGACTTTACTACATTTTCATTTGACGTTGACTTTGGAAACGTGAGGTCGTGGGTTCGATCCTTGGTAGAATTCAATAAATTATTTTATTATTTTTGTCTTAGCACCCTTAATTTTCGTTTTTTTGGTTTAAAACCATTTTGTATAATAGTCCTTTGCTTACCCGTGGTTTTGTTTTCAGGAGACATGTTTTGCATATTTCTCCATTTTACATGATTTGTTTTCTTCTAAATGTATAACTTATACTTACCTGTTGTTAATTCGAGGACAATGTAAGTGAAAAGGTTAATGGGCATAGATTCTACCTATTCGAATTATTTCATGTAGACTAAAGGTAATCTTAAAGAATCGGTTGTTTAGTTCTTTTGCAAGCATTTAATGTGATAGTGGTTTCTACGTCAGTGTGTTTCAGCAAGTGAATACTATTGATCTGTGATGTAATGTGTATTATTGGTGTCATACACGGATCATGAATCATTAGAACATTTCCCCTTTTCTGCTATTATTATATATAGTCATGTTTCCCCATGTGTCTGTTAATTAAAATAACTTAACAATGTTGCTCTCTCTTTTTCTTCTGTCCTGCTTAAAGATATGTTAGGCAGCCATTTTACGCTTGCGTAAAACCTTGCTTGTATAACAGTACAAAGATCCAGTTAACCCTTTCCCTGTTCTATGTTTATTACAAAGTTCAATACCTATTGCATATTAATTGACAACATAGTTACAATGAAATATGGAAGGTGGAACTTTGTACCTATATTAGAAACAAAAGAAACAGTTCATTTAAATTCTATTAGCAAACAGAGCAGACCCTGATTAGGCGGCTCCTATAGGAGCCGTCTGATCTGGGTCTAGTCTGTTTGCAAATGCGTGAAAACACGTTTATGAGGGAAAGGGTTACTAAATGCCGGTCTTAATGCTGTCATTATGTCTTATACAGTAAAACGCATCTAACCCTGGATTATAGTACAGAAGAATCACGTTTAGGCAGGTGGCTGTTTCATGCAAGGTGAAAGTCATACAGAAAGCTTATCTTTCACCCTGCATAAAGCAGTCACCTGTCTCCAAGACCAATACTTATACTAAACTGACCGTCCGGTTTAGAGGGGTATTACTGTATTAACATTGTATCATGTACATGATTAATATGGACTGTACTTACCTGGGCCTTCATCAGTTTCTGTTATATTTCCACTCCACAGATCACCGTGAAGAAAAGCAGGCTCTATATTTATACCATCAAATATCCTGGACATTTTGGGCACTATCTTGTTCCACAGTTCTCTAACCAACCGGTCTCCTTCCTAGACAGAATGATATATCGGCCAATAAATGTATCATAAATCAGGACAGCATTGCTAGATACAAAAATAAATAAGCCATGAACAATTTTAGTAAAACGAACTAACACTAAAGGTGATAAATGTCACCGCACGGACGCCTTGGTTACAAAAAAAATCAAAGTTCAAGTGGAAATAATTATGTAATACCTGGCACTAAACACATGAAAATTGTGCCAGACATAAATTCAATAATTTTGAAATTGAAAAATGATGTTGCGAGATCAACTACCCAGGTTTAAATGCAGACGGACCGACCGCCTAACCAACCGGCCGCTCGACAAACTGACCGGCCACCATGGGGACTCCAGTGTACCCCACGAACCTTGTTTGTGGTGGTATAATAACAACTTAAAAATAGTCTACTAAAACAGAAACTCAGAAATAATCTAATAAATTTGTAACTTAGAAAATGTGTAGTAAAATGACAACTCACGCATAGACTACAAATGTACTATATTTGCAACATAGGAACAGTCTACTAAAGTGGCAACAAAGAAACAGTCTGCTAAACTGGCAATTCAGATATAGACATCTAATATGGCAACATAGCAAAGAAACATAGAAAGTGTCTGATTAAATGTGAACTCAGACATAGACTACTAAAATGGCAACTCAAACACAGACTACTAAAATAGCATCTGAAACACAGACTACTAAAATGGCAACTCAGAAACAATCTACTAAAATGGAATCTCCGCAATAGTCTAATAAAGTGGCAACTCAGAAACAGACTACTAAAATAGAGTCTCGGTAATATGTGGTCTATTAAAATGACCATACAGAAATAGACTATTAATTGCATATCAGTTATGGTCAACCTTTGGGTTTTAAAAGCAAGTACCGGTAGTAGCAAACGCAGGATGATTTCAGCAGTACCTGTATTCTGCATTAAGCAACCATCTGTATTGAAATATATTGATGTTTAATAATAACCCTATACTTTATAATACCACCACTGTTTTCCTTTCAAATAAACATAGATCAAAGAATTTCTGTAGGAGCTAGACAGCAGTTTCTATATTAACAGGCTGATCTGGATTTTTTCTGTTTACTTATATCATACAGATCAAATTCTTTGCAGCCCCCCCCCCTCCCCGATAACACGCACGCACACACACACATACGCATCTTAAAGCTATACCGACCATATGTGAAAAAACTTCGACCTTAAAGTTTGACCTTGACCTTTCATTGATTGACCTAAAATTGAATAGGGTCATTAACACGTCATGCTCAACCAAATATGAGGCATTTATATATAGTTTGGTGAATTATTGTTTAGAAACCTGATAATCTACAGACAGACCACAAATTGACCTGTTGTTGTACCTGCTCTAAGCGGTCATTCATTCATTGAACATCGGAATCTCAAAAAGCAAGTGGTTGCTTAATACATAAAGCAAAGCTTTCGGCTTTACCTTTGACCTGCATTAAGCCACCACCTGCCTTACAAACACATACTTTGACATCTTTTTGATGGTCGCTAAAGATAGATTCTACTGTACATGTGTAAAGTAGTATACATTGTCCTTTTTGCTTTACAGCGATGCCCACCCAGGGACATAACAACTGAAGAAAACGACTAATTTTGATCATATGTAATGTAAGTAACAAAAACACATATTTATGTATTCATTCTTACATTTATTTCCAGCAGTTTGACGCATGTCTCTGTCCTTCTTGCATAAAAACTCTGAAAGGTAAATCTAGAAATATACCAATTATACAAACATGTATTTTGAAAACTGGCAAACACGTCTTTTCAGTTATTAAGACATAAACATTCCTTAATTGTCTATATCAAATCAACACTACAAAGTTACTTTTGTCTGCTACACTTCTAACTCTTGACCTCATGAAGATGCATACACAGATCGATCATGGCATGAATATTTCATTAACTTAACTTTATGTAAGGTAAGAGTTGACTTAGACAAACATTGTAGGGCCAGATATATCTGATTTCACCAGTAAACAGAGTGTACTTTTACTGCAGACGGTTCCTACAAGAGCCAATTAACTTAATATAATAATTGAACGCTTTACTTCGTGAATATTCATGTAAGAAATAATAACTTTATGAACCTTAACCCATTCCCTTCTTCTGATGATTTTGACGTGTCTGTATAGGTCATGCACTGTTTGAAAACATCGTGACAATAGAGCATTTGCTCCTATAGGAGCAAATGCTCTATTTATCACAATGGCTTCAATACTACACAAATCTATAAAGTTTTCTTTTCTCTAGTAAATGCTTCCTTTCGGTAGATTTATTCCAAGAGGTTGGGTCTAAAATAGAGAGAAGGAGTTAAGTGACTTTTATAATGAACAAGGACAATCTTGCCAAATTGCAGAAACTGTAGAATCAGACCTAAACTAGTTTATAAAGCAGACCCTAATTAGACAGCTTCTATAGGAACTGTTTGATCTGGGTCTTAACGTTTTTGCAAATGCCAGCTAACTAGATTTTTTTCAAACATGTAATTTGGACATATCCTAACAGGCCAGTCATCCATCCAGGTGTTATCCATCTCAAAGACGCCGCAAAAAGTATTGACGTGGAAACCAAACTGACTGACATGCATCGGGACATAGTCACCCTTGTGAATGCTACTCTCTGTGGTTTTAGTCTTCTCCTTTAGGGAAGCATTGTGTAGGTGAAGCCTAAAATAGACAACATTTAGAAATATATTTTCGACAAATAAACAAAACTGGTCAGTGTGAACGGGTATAGTCTGCGACTGGCTTCAGACTGACAAACAGTGCAGACCCATAAATCAAAGATTTCTGATCGTTGAAGCCCCAATAAATGAGAAAACACTGAGCTTTACTTTTTCCTTACCCTTTACATGAATAGGCATGTAAGAAAAGCATGACACTATGAATATATGTTAGATGATCATTTGAAACGGCATATGAACACAGAAAGTGTTTTACTATATCTGTTTCAAAACTGTAGAATCAGATTTGTCGCAGAGCTACAGATAAAGGTGCGTACTCAAATACTAAAATCATCATTTCTCCGCCATACCCTATGTTGCAACCACTCTTTAGAGTAGTCTCTTCGAGATGCTTCTAAAGAGTGGTCACAACATAGGTTTTGATGGAGAAATTAAAGAGTTATTCGCGAAAATGTTTCAATTCACGCGTCTTATAAGGTCTTCTTCACAGGTATACAAAGAGCTATATCACCTTGCCATCTGGTCTCCCAGTGTAGCAGAGTGTTTGGATAGTCGTCCTCTCATGTCTAGAAAGTCCGTCACAATTGCTGCACCACCCTCAGGCAAGTCAACCACCTGTAATAAGAGGCCATATCTAGGGATGTGTATTATTAGTTATACAGATCATTGGCGGGGTATCTGGCTTTTTGTTTCCTGCTGAGGAAATTCATGTTGCCCGAGCCGTTAGGCGAGGGCTACATGTATTTTCCTCAGCAGGAAATAAAAAGTCAGATATCCCGCCAATGATCTGTATAACGATTTTATTATACTGCAAAGTTTAATATTTGTAGCAGTTAGTTAACTTAATTAGCGTTGTTAATGCAGGCGTTATTTTGCTTCCCCTCAGGGGCCTCGTACTGTGAGGTAAGGGCTTATATAAATAATATCTGTATAATAACCAGCTCATTGCATTTGTGGATAGAAAGGGGTCTTCCAAGTGCATTAGTTTCTCAAAGGATTGAAAGAATCAGACGTTAGTAAAACTTTCAGCATATCAGCGGTTAAGCAAACGCTATTTTTCAGTATAAGAACGGTTAAACTTAATAGAGAGATTGGCGCAATTCCGACGTCATTTGTATGACGTCAAAGTGACGGTTTTATATAATTCAAACAAATGGGCGTTGGAAGGAGCGGCTATACTGCAATTTACAGGTACGTGGACTATGAATGTGCATAAATAAAATCTGAATCGAATTGGGTGTGGATTGTCTCAGTAAAAGCGGGGATTTGGGGGCTAATCAGTACTTGCACAAACACTTTGACAACATTTTCAGCATCAGAGCAGAAAAAGACATTCGCCACGTATCGGGTTCATTTGCATTGTTATACAACAACTATAACAAAAATGTTTCTCAATGGATAACTTTGTTCCGCCCCAAACTCTTGTTATTTCGTTTGAGAACAGTTGTTTGGGTCGAATCGAGAAAGTGAAGCTTGTCGGCCATTTTTATTTTATTGTAGCAATGAAGCGAGGCCCTCGACGGGAGAAATTCCATTGTTGCTCATGACTCCGTGTATACATCAGAATTTAGAGGGATACACGGCTTTTATACATGGCTAATTGACCAATCAAAATCGAGGATTTTACTTTGCAGTATAATAACATTGTTTATCTTACCTCCTACTAAATTCTAGTCATTCCATTGGTCAATTGAGGTCACGAGAAAACCCCATAGATACCATATAGGGTTACTAAAATACTTATCATGACTTTACAAGCGTTACTTTCCTTACTTAACAGCCATATGCTTTTCTCCTACTTATAACAAACATTTATGTTTATCCTTACAGTTTTAAAAACTGCATACATATAATTTATGCTTTAATTGGAGTTGAACTATAAACATTATTAGTTTTACAATGATAAAAAAGAAAACACAAAATATATAAACGAGATTTGAGTTAAATAAAAAATATTTCTTTTCATTCTATTAAAGGGAGGTGATTTATTCTATTCTTATTGTAATATCAAGTTTGCAAGAGTTAATGTCCTTGTTTCCCAACGGAAAGCCATGTAGGCCTATGATGCAAACATGCGTGTAAATACTTGAAATTAAAGGTAGTTGGTAAGATAAAGTCGTTATGCAGTGCATAGTGTCCCTTAGTGCTTCGCCTCGTGCCATATGAATATTTGCTTGCAGTGTATAGTCTATATTAGGGACACTAAGCACTGCATAACTAATAATGTAGAATCTCTTTCCTTTATATATCGTAAAACCCTTCTAAACCGAAAGTTAATTTAGTATACATATCGGTCATGTAGACAGGTGGCATAATGCAGGACAAAAGTAATGCAATTTCTGCATTACCTTTGTCCTGTATTAAGCAACCACCTGCTTATAAAGACACCCGCGTTAGTCATTAAGTGGTCGCATTAGAGGGGTTCTACTGTGTATAATTCCATAAGCAAACAGAGCAGACACTGATAAGATGGCTCTTACAGATGGCTCTTACAGATGACTCTTACAGATTGCTCTTACAGATGACTCTTACAGATTGCTCTTACAGATGACTCTTACAGATGGCTCTTACAGATGACGTCCTTTGGAGTGCTGAATGTTCTAAGTGGAATGGTCCATGAGAGTCTTTACATTATGAAATAATTAATTTTGCTAAAGGTGTTTGAATTTCAAACAATGCAGCCCAAGATCTAGGACCCATCTGACCTTGATATAGCAATGGTTTGCAAATGTCAGTGCATCTAGTCCTCGTATTTATAGTGTTAGAGTTAGACTGTTTCAAAAGAGTAAGGGCAAGGAGACTTATATTGGTTGGCAGCAGGTTATTGTGAGAAACTTTACATATACAGCAACTGTCTTGTGGCGGCGTTTCACCTTTTTCAAAGATGTGTTCAGTGTGAGTGAGTGAGTGAGTTGGGTTTAACGTCCGACCAACAGTATTTCAGTTATATGCAGTTATATTCAGTTATGTTCAGTGTACCAAACAGTTTGGATGCTAATGAGATGGTATCTGATCTGTATCCAATCTGTTTTCAGAGGTTTCATGGATTTATATGTAGCATCATGAAAGTTTATCCTCACTCCATGAATATTTAATGTAAACATGATGACGTCGTGAATATTAATTAGATCAATTGTTATAAAAGCATCTATATCATAATCTATATCATAAGCAAACAGAGTAGACGCTGATCAGACAGCTTCTATAGGAATCGTCTAATCTGGGTCTTCACAAATGTGTAGAGAGGCGTATGCCTACTTATTGAGTAAAGAGTTAACAATTATCATGCAAAGTACGACGCGAATGCCATTTGCAGATACCTTGGATCTAGATGAGATATTGATTGGTATTCAGATGAGACATTGAGCAATTCTGCACCACCATCACGTGATTGATACTCATACAGATGAGACACTGAGCAACTCTACATCACCATCACTTGATTGATACGCATACAAATGTTTCTCAAACACTTGAACGAATATGAAGTAAATTAACTTTCCAGCAGATCAGAGTTTAACACTTTCCCTCATATAAACGCCATGTCATGCATTTGCAAACAGAGAATACCGTCTGACCAGAGTATGTTCTGTTTAGTTTTGGCATGATATAGATCTGATTCTATAGAGTTTGCTGAAAAGTTTACATTACAGTAAGTCAGTTTATGAATATTCATGATGTCTTTATTTCTTACATGAATACTGAAACAGGGAAAGGTTTAAGCAAACATGTTGTTACAGCAGCATAATGGTTAACCCTGTCGCTAATGAACATTTGTGCGTGCGTTTGTTCACTTCATGAATATTCATTAACTTCAACGCTCCACATATTAAGATGCGTAAATTAAAATATTGTCAAGTATGCCTTCTTTATGTCGCCGTGCACCAAACCATGTGTTCGAGACGTAGATCTGGTAACTTAATATCTATAATGTGAACTTTTCAATAGAAATGTTGCTTTGACAAAAACGGACGGATCAGATCTATTTAATCCCATAAGCAAACAAATTACATCCTCATCAGACAGCTCTTGCTAGAGTCACCTATTCTGGGTCTACTCTGTTTACCAAGGCGTGAAAAAGCATTTATATGTGGAAAAGAGTAAAGGAATATATACCTTGATCGGCTTGGGCACTCGTACTGTGTTTGTATGGTACAGCGACTCGAGACTTGCATGTTCTCCATCAAACATTTGCCTAGCCTGCAACAAAAGTTTACACTTTTGAGTCATTTGACACAATGTTGACCCAGATCAGACAAGCCGGTTCCTATGATCAGGGTCTGCACCATTTGTCATTAAGAATCAAGAAATTTCAGAGCCTTTTATTTGAAAGCTGTTCCATAGCTAAAACAGTTGGGCATTCAAAAGGGTTAACCCACGCTTTTTCATGTCTTTGCACATAGAGTAGACCCAAATTAGACGGCTTCTGTGTGCGCCATCTGGTCAGGGTCTGTTCTGTTTGCTTATGAAGTTATTATAGATCTGACTCTACAATTTCTACCAACACCAACAAGAGTATTTCTTACATGGTTATTCACGGAGTAAAGGGTTAATACCTTCATAGTTAATTAGGATTAGCAAACATATACTTAATTAGGACTAGCATACAGATAGGACTAGCATACAGATAGTTAATTAGGACTAGCATACAAATAATTAATTAGGACTAGCATACAGATAGGACTAGCATACAGATAGTTACTAAGGACTAGCATACAGATAGGACTAGCATACAGATAGTTAGTTAGGACTAGCATACAGATAGGACTAGCATACAGATAGTTAATTAGTACTAGTATACAGATAGTTAATTAGGACTAGCATGCAGATAGGACTAGCATACATATTATGACTAGCACGTTTTGACATGAATGCTAGTCTGTACTCTTAAGGATTAGTTGTACGATTTGTATGAGCGTGTGGTTGCATCTCATTTCATATATTATATATATAGTTAACGATCGCTTTTCTTCATTATGTTATGATAATCATGCGCTATCTCTTCTATCTTTTCGTGTTAATTTGCATTTGTTATATGTGCTTGTCTCTACTGTATTGTTTTGACCGTTTACAAATGTATTGTCCTACTTTGTACATAATGTGTTTCGTAAATGTATCGTCTATATGTTCATATGTATTTTATCTTGGCTCTCCTGTAATGGATGAAATAAAGATTACTATTATTATTATTATTATTACTATTATTATTATTACTATTATTGCTTAATATGAAATAGTATAGATATGATTCTACAGTTTCTGCCATCGCCACATATACCTATGTCTGTGTGCTATTATAACAAATTAATATTTTTAATATTCATTACGTCATTATTTCTTAAATGAATAATAATGGAGGAAATAGTTAACTGTTACACAATAGACATTCGCTTTTAAAATGTTTACTCTTTCAACATACATATACTCAACAAAATAATTTAAGAGTCGCTGGTCAGTTTCCCATAGGGTTCAATGTATTCACTACACAACTTTGGTTCTTCGTATATTTCACCAATGTCGCTTAATCCCAACGCAATTTGCAGGAATTATTGTTAGTGTTTCAATTAACGGGTGAACAGATGAACAGAGTCTTACGCTCCTCCATGGAGACTAAATTGTAAAACAATGCTTATCACAAAAAGATGCATAATTTTCGACAGGAGTTTTTCTTGCTTTGGAAATAGAAAATTATATCAATATTGGAAATAATGTAACATGGAAAGGTTTACAAAAATGTGTGACATACCAAAGACATGTTTATTGGTTTTCCAGATAAGAGTTAAATGAAATTGATTTTTTGGAGAATTTCAGAAATTCCCAATTTTCGTTTTTTTTTTCATTCCATGGATGCCTATAGGACCTTGGTATAACTCAATCTCACTGGAATTTGTAGTTTGGCATTTTGACAATACTTCCAGTAATTTTTTGTCAACTTGCATTTATGTACATGTATATAGAAAATACAGGATGCCAAAGGTGTAGTGTCGTTACATAAACCCTATGGGAAAATACCACTGACCCTTAAATATTTTTGTTGAGTGTATCAGCTATTGTTAAGAAAACCAAATTAATATCCACAGTGTTGTTCAGAAATTGGAAGTTGAACGAGCGTGACCGTAGAATATCGTGTAAACTACGAAATTGTCCGCCTCTTAAAAGTCGACGTAGATTTAGAAATATTCAAATACTCGTTAAATTCCCTACTAGGCTACTTTTTATACCCAAACTCTTTGAATAAATCTACTGAAAAAGACCATTTATTAGATAAAAGGAACATTTTATAAGTGTGTAATTTTGAAACCATTGTGAAAAATAAAGCATTTGTTACTGTTGAGCATATGCTCTATCTATCACAGTTGTTTCAAAAAGGGATTTTTTACATCGGCATCAAAAGGAGTCAATATGAGAGAATGGGTTAAATAAATATGCATTATGTCATTATTTCTTACATGAATATTCAAGAGGGAAAGCTATTTTTAAAGATATTAATCATTTTGCTTATGTGCATTGTTGTCTGTAAAACAAATAGTTCGCAAGCTGATGAGACATTGGGTTACTCTGTGTCTCATCTGGATCATGGTCCATGCTTATAAAGCTTTTAGTTGAGTCTGAGTTTCGTTCTCAGGCTTTTGATTGGTCAGATTTGAGTTCTCAAGCTTTTGATTGGTCAGATTTGAGCCAAAGGCTCAAATCTGACCAATCAAAAGCTTGAGAACGATCTCAGACTCAACTAAAAGCTTTATAAGCATGGACCCAGAACTGTTTTTAAAGGTGATCACAGAGCAGCGAAAGAGTTAATACATTTTGAAAGTAGGAGTTCCTTCGAGATCAAGAGTAGCAATGTTAAGAGAGAAAATTGCAGACTCGGTTTTATTGAGTCGGTTCATGAGTAGTTATTGAAAGTGCAACAATACTCACACCCCTAGCAAATGATTAAGCGGTATTCGAGTTTCATAACTAAAAACATTAAAACTGGTGATCCAGAAGGACCAGGAAATGTAACAAAACTGAGATTTTGTTTCTGTAGTAAATTCATAAAGTTATAGTATGATAGATGTTGACAGACAGATATAAACAGACATAATCGAATATGAGTATAGTTTTTTCAATCTCAAAGTTCATCAAAAACCTACCTTGGATCTGGAGTTGACTTTGATAAAGACACGGCCATACTTGTCGGTGTCATAAGCAGAACCTGAACTAATGCAACCCCTCCCACTTATTCCTGTCTGTTGCAGCTGAGTGAGACCAAGTTCATTTCTGACTGCTTCCTCCACAGCAAGTTCATTTATGACCGCTTCTTCCACAGCAAGTTCATTTCGAACTGCTTCCACCACACCAATTTCACTTCCAACTGCTTCCACCACTTCCTCTGCACCAAGTTCATTTCTAACTGCTTCTTCCACAGCTTTGCTGCACATTATTACTGTTAAACCTTTGAATGCTAAGAATTTCAAAGATTTATTATACAACTAAGTTTTCGAAGTACAGTTTATCTTCAATATCTCGCACTCCAAGAGACCATACACATTATTTTCGAAATAACAGAAGCTCGAGCCATCCGTTTTCTAATCTAGAAAATTTCTCAAGTTCACAGCTTAATGCAGATTTCAGTAATACTGAAAGCTCCCATAGGAGTTTCAGCATTACTTTAGACCTAAATTAAGCTGTCACGTGTGTTTCTAGATATGCGTATTGATACATTTTAGAATTATTCTGTATTGTAAATTTTGGAAGAACCGAACATTTATCTCGAGTTATCATGAAGTTCGAGTTACCCCAGCTCAATATATCCAAGTTCAGCTGTCATACATATGCCACATGCAGTTAAAGGTGTTTGGGGAAACAAGAACAGTCACTGTAAATGGATATATGCCACCCCAAGTGTTGACAATGAGAATAGGCAGGGCCTGTGGACAATCTGGACATATTTGTTTCTAAGATGGAGATCAAAGGCCAATGCCAAGGTACAGGTAAGAAGGGAGACATAAGATCCGTTAAATATTGAGGACAAAAACCATTTAAGAGTTTGTACATAATTATGAGCTTGTGGTTTTCTCGTCTTTGAAACAAAGTATCTACACATAATTATACGTATAAACAAGATCAGGAAGAGTTTCGACGCAGTCCGGTAATAATGCGAGCTGCTTCAACCTGGACACTTTCTAATAAATCTGATTCGAGTTTGGTGCAATTTGTCAAGACCGATTTAGGGTACCCCAGCACAGGTAATTGGGCTGCTGAAAGCAGCCCACAATTATACGGCTTTGAATTTTGACCATGCGTTTCTGCGTTCCTGTGTTTCTATAAAAGCCAATCTTTTTTAATAACTATGGGTTACTGTGAGACAAGCTTTTATTTATATACATTCATTTATTTTACTTATTTTGATTCATACATTTTTTGTTAGCGGGGACAAATATTTTTGTCGAGGTTATTTGCTTCTTTTCTGCCATTGAAAATGCTAGTGTATTGGGTATAAATCATTTAAAAGCACGCACCACTTGTAGCAGTCAGCGTAGTCGAGGGGTTATAACGGTGGCCTAGGAAATGTGAGGTTTAAAAACAATTCTGTACACAAATATTGTAAAAGTATAAGTCCTTTGTTTGAATTTTGTCTTTGGTAAAGTTATTTAGCTGAGACCTTTTACTCGTGGTTTTGTTGACCGTTTTGAATATTTGACAATTGTGCATAAATACCATTGATCTGTATTTACTTCGTGGTAATGTGTATTATTGGTGTCATACACAGGTATTATGCATCATGGCTCCTTAAAACATTCCCCCGTTTCTGCTGTTAATTTATACATTACAGTCATGTTTTCCCAATGTATCTGTTAATTTAAACTACTAAACAATATTGCTCCCTCTTTTTCTTCTATCCTGCTTAAAGACGTTACGCAGCCATTTTACGCTTGCGTAAAACCTTGCTTGTTTATTTTAGAAGAGAAGACCGACAACCAGAGTATTCAAGCATGCGAAGGATGTTTAATCTGCTACATGTACAGACTTTGTTATAGATAAATTCAATATGAACGGACCAAGGTGCATTTGATTGGAAAGTTATCCCTAAGTGAGTATGTGATTTAATTTCCTCAACTGTTTCCCCAGCAAAATGGAAAATAGGATGGTCTGTGTGTTTCCGAGTGAAAACTAACGACTTTGTTTTCTGTGGATTGAAGGAAACAGCACATTGATTTCCCCGATTATTTACAAATTCAAGGTCTGTCGAAAGGGATGCTGCACACATTGCCTCTTGGATTTTATCTTGGTTATATTTTCTGGTCCTTCGGATCATTAGTTTTGATGTTATTAGTTTTGAAAATTGGATAGTGATTAAGCCGGTGTCAGGGGCGTGAGTAGAGTTGCACTTTTTTAATTACTACTCATAAACAGACTCAATAAAACCGAGTCTGCAATATTTTCAGAATATATTTATCATATAAATTGTCGAGTAAATCATTATTTGAGTTTGGAAGTCTATAAAATATTCCTAATAAGAATGTACACCCTATAGTAGCCCCCTGATTTGGGTTTACACTGTGTGAAAATGTCATGGACAAGTGAATGTAAGTCCCGTATTGAAACGTTTACAGAACATGAAACAAACTAAAAATTCAAATTAAATAACTGAAACAAACTAAATATTTCATATGCATCGTAGAAAACTGGCACGTTAAAATTTGGAAAAAGTGAAGTTACATACCACCTGTCGTGTTTAAGCTGCACTCTTTGTTAATCAGCAATTACCGTATTGTTCTGTGCACTTCAGACAGTGCTGAGTCCAACGCCTTGCCTAGTCTAAATTGTTGGCAAAATGACTCAGCTGTATGTCTCTCAACTGTATATAAACCCTTTAAATGGTGACTATTCATACAAGTCTGTTCATTGTGGTATGGATACAAATAAATTAGACGCATGCTATATAAATGAATATAAAAATAAAATATGCAGAACAATGACATTCAGATATATTGCAAATGCAAACAGTAGAGAATCAGACCTGTAACATATACAGTAAAACCCATTTAAGCCGGAATTCTAGTTGAGAATTTAGATACTCTTAGGCAGGTGGCTGCTTAATACAGTGTGAAAATCCTGCGTTAAGATCCAATTAACCTGTCTCCAAGAACAATATTTAAACTGAATCGAATGTCCACTTAAGAGGGGCTTCACTGTATAGTAAAACATCTTTAAATCGGACAGTCGGCTGAGCGGTCATTCGGACTGAAAGTAGACTATAACTAGGTACTTTACTTTACATTACATGTATCATAAATATTGGTCTTTGAGACATGTTGCAGCTTAATGTAGGGTGAAAGTCAAGCAGAAATCTCCTCTGGGAGCTAACCCTGCCTAAATTTATCAAAATTCTCTACTAGAATTCCGGTTTAGAAGGGTTTTACATCATACCTATATTAGACAGCTCATACAGGAGGTGTCTGATCTGGATCTACCCTGCCTGCCAGGCATAAAAACTGAGGATTGTCAAGAAATGAGTGAAAAGATTACCTCTGTACATGGAGTCCCGTCTTATAGATGAGTCATGAAAGACAGTAGGTTATACTGACTTTGTCGCAATCTGCATGATGTGAAAACAGCTATACACTCAATAGTGACACAGAACATGCGCATAATATTATGTGTAATGCAAGTCTATGCAAGTTGTTATACACTGATGAAGATGTAAATCGAAACATGTTTGCAGTAAAATAAAAAACGTGTTGGTTGTTAATTTATCCCATATAATGCAAGTATATGTATTTATAACCACACCTGTTAAATATGGACAGTTTAATAAATCGTATTTATAGAGTAAATTCGCCATTTCTCGACCATCTCTTATGCTATGGCCACTCTTTAGAATCGTCTCGAAGAGTGGTCACAACATAGGGCAAGGAAGCTAATCTTTGGAAATGTTTAACCCTTCGCTTACTGAATTTTGAAATACATTTCTCCTTCTTTACCCATGTCCTGTTGTATAATTACATATATCTGCACTGTGTACAAGTACTTCGCTGTGCAATCACTGCTGTGGAGTGCACTGGTTGCACAATCAACTCGTAAATAGTGCAGGCCCAGATGAGACAGCTCCTGCAGGAGCTGTCTCATCTGGGTCTTCACTATTTACAGGTAGGTATATTGACGCGATTAGCAAGCGAAGGGTTAATTTAAATTTAATCTTTACATGGCTGCTAATAGCTGGGTCTCTGGTATTATTCATATCAGTAACAATTCAAACAGCATCCCATTGTCTCCCCAGAATCCATACAATCTGACATTTATAATGAAGTAATGTTTTCTTGAACAGCAATGAAAGAAACAGCACATGTGAGAATATGAAGCAGACGACAAGTCTGATAACACTTTAATGAACATTCAAAACAGACAAATGCACTATGTACATGCTAGTAACACGCTTAATTAACTAAACCCTTTGCCTGGTAAGTATTTATACGAGGCTGGCCATTATGAATAACAGTTTATCCATTTATCGTACTCAAATGAAACTTAAAGGAAATTATCATCATGATTAATAAGAATAATTCAGATGCGTAACATAGATAGACGCTGATCAAATAGCTCCTACATGTCCGACATCCCGGTTCACTATATAGCAAACATGTAGTGAGTTTCGTAAAATGCAATTAAGAACTTGTACGCTCAATATTCACAATGAAATAGTCCGCAAATGCGTAACAATATACAGCAGTTGAACTTCGATATCTCGAACTTCAAGGGACCATACAAATTAGTTCCACATGACAGAGGTTCGAGTCATCCGATTTAAGATCTGACCAGTAATTCAAGTTCACAGTTTAATGCAGGTCTAAAGTAATGCTTGAAGATCCTGTAGGAGCTTTCAGCATTACTTCAGATCTGCATTAAGCTGTCACATGTTTTTCTGGATATGTGTAGTGATACATTTTAGAACAATTCGGTGTTGCAAATGTTGGAAGGACCGAACGTTTAAGTTCGATTTATCCCAAAGTTCGAGTTATCCGAGTTCGAGATATCGAAGCTCAACTGTAGTTTTATTAATATGAAATGGTCAAATAAACTGGGCGGTTTTGAATTGTGAATGACAAAGAGCACAGATCGTGATCAGAATGTGCATCTAGGAATCCTTGGATCTGGGTTTTCACTGTTTTCAAATGCCAGTGAACGTAATATCCGCGTTCAAAAGGTAAACTCTTCTAATAAATGCTAGACGAATTTTCTCGTACTAGCAAACAGAGAAGACCCAGAGCAGACAGCTCCTATAGATCTAGCTGTGGTCTGGGTCTGTTTTGTTTGCTAGACGCGTCCTGCTGGAATTTGCAAAACAGCTTCGATCTAGATGAGATGCCGGTGCAATGAAATAAAGTGACCCCCGTAATACACCGACCCCCCGGTAATACACAGACCCCACCATCACCCCACCCCCACACCACCCCCACCCCCGACCCACCTACACACCACTGATATAAAGTGACCCCGTAATACACCGACACTCACACACACACACACACACACACACACACACACACACACACACACCACTGACCGACCCACCTCCGTAATACAACGACCTACCCCCGTAATACACCGACACCCCCGTAATACACTGACCCCACCCCACTCCGTAATACACCGACCCCCACCCCCGTAATACACCGACCACCACCACCCGTAATACACCGAATCTCCATCCCCGTAATACACCGAACCCCCCCCCCCCCCACACACACACACACACACACACCACCACCACCACCACCACCCCGAAAAACACCGAACACCCCCCCACACACACACACACACACACAAACACATACCACCACCACCACCACCACCCCGTAGTACACCGAAACACACCCCCCCCCCCCCGTAATACACCGAACACCCCCAACGGTCATAATATTACGTCCGTGGGTCGTAATATTATGACCGCAGTCCATATATATTACAGAAAATGTGACTCCCTTGTTGAAATATACCCACCCCCCCTTTTTTTAAAATATTTTATCCCCAGTCCCCTGGTACGTGAAGCTAAATTGTCCATTCTAGCGAAGTTCTAGAATGCTTCACTTAAATGTATCACCGACTATGGAAATACTTGCACTCTGTGTCTGATTAATTTAAACCAATATCAATATGTTTATTTGTAGTTAAATGCCACCGGCCCAGAATACAATACAATGTTAGAGCAATTTGTATAGTGATATAAATACAAATACATAGTATCATTTATATTATTATAACGCCCTGAACGTTAACATGTAATCAACATGAAGACAAATAACGGCAATTACGGCAAGTGTTCTGTGTTTTTCACATAATATTATAATACTAAGTACTACAGCATGTAGGCACGGCGTTCTGCAGCACCCGTGCATCCGTTTCGCGTATGTGAATGAGGTGCGCTGGTTCTGCACAAGGTTAGCGATACAATGTAGAATGTATATCCTTTATTCATTTAATCAACTCTGTTATGGTACATTAACATTACTTTCGAGTTTATTATATACACCTATATTTAAACGTACGCTTCAAGTCCAATCGTGCAGACTGGGGTCAAACAATATCGTACTTAACACATTGTACCCCTCGTAGTGACGAGTAAACTCGTCGTTCACCAGCAATGCTCATGTGAGTTGTTCTTATCCGATGCAAGCAGCGTGGACCCAGATTAGAGGGTTCCTACAGGTGCACTCTGTTCAGGGTCTACAGTGAGTGCCATTCACCAAAACGTTCAAAGGTGAATGCGTTAAGTAGATGTTTTAATATATATTACAACCGAGCAGTGGATATCCAAATCAACTTGTTATCACAGGTAAGGATATACAGTACAGCCCCTCTAATGCGACCACTTAATGAACAAACATGGCTGTTTTCATAAGCAGGTGGTTGCTTAATGCTGGACGGAAGTTATGCAGAAAGCTCCTATTGGAGCTTTCTGCATAACTTTCGTCCAGCATTAAGCTACCACCTGCCTTTGCCACTGAGAATTATGCCCCTTTTTTCTGGTCGCATTAGAGGGGTTTTACTGTACCTTGTACAGTAGTAGAAACCATGTAGTCCTATTTGCGATTATAGACTGCAAGATCTAACATCAGTGTTTACCAAGCACAGTGTATACATGTATGGTGTTCTTAATTGTTCATACGTGTATCTCGTGTAACATTTTCTAAAGAGAAAAATATAATGTGCATCGCACGTGTTCTGAAAGTTTAGGAACTGTCATGTGACTTTCTCATTTCAAAAGCCGCTTTAGGTACCTTGCAATAGCATAGATACGTGTGTGTCTTTGGTCACACATTATCGTTATAAACTGTTTTTCATTTGCCGCCGTGTCTCTCCACTCTTGCAGAAAATACTGGTCTCTTATTGCACTATACAAAGGACAAAATATTAAAAATGTATCTCGTCTTTAATACAGTATATATTCCACTGTGTGCAGTACCTGCAAAATCTATTTGTTCTGTCAATGTTCAAATGACGACCCTTTTCAATCATCACATGGTTTATTAAAGGGTGTGGGGTGTAATCACGGAGTTTGTTAAGCCGTCGCGTAGTTTAACGCAAGATCTTAACTGGCTGTACATGTATTGTAATACTGCAAGTAGTCTGATGTTTTGATCGATTCCTTTACGTACGAGGCTGGCCCATAGTTGCTGATGGTCACAACTGTCAAATGTTTTAAACAAGTCAATAAAGAACACATAAAGACGACCATTACGTCGCCATTGAAGCTATTTCTGTGTCACCTCCTGAAGAGTGAACATATTGTCAATAGTAGAGTACCCTCTTTTGACGCCTCTCTAAAAGTCACTTTTTGAAACGGCAAGTTTTGAATACTCCGAATCATAAATATACCTTGTCTAGACGTTTAAGTACAAATCATGCGAGTACTTTGGAGCCACTGTTCTGTTCTGTTCTGTAAATCTTCACCGCCAACAATGGCGAACCCCAGTGGGTCACTGGGAATGGTATAATCCACAGCCCGATTGAAAATATCACATAATGAGAATAGTATAATATCCACCACGTTAAAATAGTTAAAAATGCCTGTGCACACAATGTGGTCCACCACCACAAGTTAATATGATACGCAACGTTTTTCGGAGTTATTAAATATCTACGTATATATATACACTGGTTAAAAGTCAGTACACGACCACAAATTACTACTGGGTGGTCAGCCAAGAAGGGTTTCAGCGGAGGTTTTTATACAGCCTATAACGAACAGTGTGTAAATTAAAAACAAGTCTTCGGACATGAAATTCTAATTCCCTAGCACTTTCTGAATCTAACTGACTGTCCCTACACACTACAGACTGGTCCACTATGACCTGTACTAGTTTATCCACAGATGCAGCATATGTGGCAAGATCAGCTCTTTCCAGGACACTAACTATATTACTAAGTATTGGCTGCCTAACAATTTGCAGAGGGGGGCATTTCAAAAGGAAATGTTCAATGTTTTCATCTTCCGTTTTACAAAGTGGACATATAGTATCAACTGCGTTCTGGTTGAACCTGCTCCTGTTCACTTGCAAGATGTATGTGCCTGTAAGAAGACGGAGTTTCGGCGGGATCCTAGTTACTTCGAAATGCGACGAACAGCCAATTCTCAGCATAGGATGAAGTTTCCCTGGTGTGTAAGTTAAATTCATACGGTTCAACGATGAATAACTGGACGCCAGCCTTTCGATGTGTAGCCGCCACTTATTGACAACTCTCATGTGTACCGTCTTTTTCCATTGGTACTTGGTCAGTGGGTTATCGATGAATGTGTACACGTCACCCAGGTCATATTTTACCAGTAAGGGGCGAATTTGTCGGACTTGACCGTAAGTTGCCGAATCAGGATTTGGTGCTCAACGCTAGACTCCTTCTGACTACATATGTTGTTGAAAAAACTCAAGATTTTCAGATGATATATTGCCTCGATAGGGAGAATTCCCGACAGGATGTAAATACTAGGATCAGCCACGTTCATTGGAAGGGACAAAATCTGCTTCATAGATTTTTTCTGAAACATTTCAAGCTTTCCTATCATCTTATCTGATGGGATAATAATTTCAACACCATATGTGAGAACGGGTATGACATACACTTTATATAAATTTACCGAGGTCTCGGGATCAAGACCGTTATGCCCGTGAAGACCTGCACCCAGGAGACTGTACAAGGCTTTCCTGGCCTTACTAATATTACTTTCAATGTTGACCTCCGCGGTCTCTTGGACGGTTGTCGTCCTCGTTATCCCGAGATGTACAGATGATTGGACATTCTTCAGGTGAGCATCACCCATAGTGAAATGATGTTCAGGAGTGGACGCCGGTTTTGCCCGCTTCGAGTGTCTTACGTTCAACGCCACTGTCTTTGAGGGTTGTAGAAGGTACCTTTCTTCATTAGCAAATGTATAGGCCATGTCCACTAGGAGTTGCGCGTCTTCCGAACAGTTACTCATGACACAGACGTCATCAGCACACGCAGAACTGCTAGATACTATTGTCCCTATCCTCCCGCCTCGTGCGCTATTAGAGAACTGATTTAACAGCGGATTTACATATAACTTATACAGATCCGTTGATAAGATTCCACCCTGTCTGACTCCTTGCGAGACTGTAAAAGGTTCACTAAGCTGGTTCTGAAACTTAACCACACTGGTTGAGTCTTCATGTAGAGATTTCAGCAGGGACCAGTGCCCATCGTTGATTCCAGCATGGTATAAACGTCTGAGAAGATGAGAATGAGAGACGACGTCAAATGCAGACTTAGCATCCAGCAGAATAACCTGAGCTTCTTCTTTACGGTCTGCACTTTCCCTATAAAATTCCTCCAAGATATATGCAGCATTCAGAGGGGATGAGCCCGCAGTGAAGCCTCTCTGAGCCTGGTTTTGGGTACTTAATATATTGGGTTGGATTCTATTCCACTTTGGGTGTAAACAAACGCCTTTTTAAAACGGCAAGTTTTGACTAATCTGAATCATAAATATACATTGCCTAGATGTTTAAGTACAATTATGCGAATTGCATTATATTAGTGACCTACCAGTCAGCCCGAACTAAAATGCAATTAGGCGCGAAGTGTGCGCTGTACTATCCTTTATAGTATACCGAATTTCTTTGTTCACGAACGTGATTACCCCCCCCCCCCCCTTATTAATAAGTATATTTCACTTTTTTCAATCGTATTAATCTACAAAGCTTACTTAATATTTATAAAGGAGTACAGTCTACCCTGAATATTCATAAGGTCAATGATTAAGCAATCTCTTCGTTATAACTTTAAACACCCATATTTATCCCATCATTTCCTCATGGCGCCTTTTATCGCCTCTGTAAAAGTCATTCTTGAATCCATTTTGATAAATAGATTAAGCAGACACCTCCTTTTAAACACCCATGTTTATCCCTACCCATTCCTACTGAAGCCTTTGTAAAAGTCATTTTTGATATCATTGTAATACATAGAGCATTTGCTCCATAGAAGCAAATGTTCTATTCATCACATTGGTTTTAAAGGTATACAATTCTAAAAAATCCCCTTTTCTAGGAAATGCTCCTTTTCAGTAGATTTATTCAAAGGTTGGGTCTAACAAAATAGTCAATGAGGGAATGGGTTATCAAAACGGTCTAAATAAAGGGATTTTACTGTACTGTAGAACTTGCCCACAGCGACCATATAATTAGTATACCGTTGAACTTCAATATCTCGGCTATATAGGTACTATACAAATTACTTCGAGATAACGCAAGTTCGAGTCATCTGAGTTCTTATCTGGACAATTTCTCACGTTCGCAACATTACTTTTGACCACAATCAATATGTCACATGTGTTTCGAGATATGTATAGTGATTCATTTAAGAACAATTGTGTGTTGAAAATTTTGGAAGGCCCAAATGTTTACTCTGAGATATCCGACGTTCAAATTATCCGAGTTCGAGATATCGAAGTTCAGCAGTATATGAAAGTCGATAGATGGTTGCTTAATGAATGACGAACACAGTGCAGAACGCTCCTACGGAATAGTTCTGCACAAATTCCGTCCTGCATAAAGCTACCACATGTCTTATAACCCTTTACTTCACAAACTCGCCTTTACATGCCTTTGCAAACAGGGAAGACCAAGATCAGACGGCTCCTATAGGAGCCGTCTGATCATAGTCTGCTCTGTTTGCTTATGAAATGATCGATTTGAGTCCATGGTTTCTACTATGGCAAAACTTTCCTGTGATCAAATGTCATTATAAAAATTAAACTGATATATAGGCATGGTGCCATTGTTTCTTACATGAATATTCATGGAGTAAAGGTTTTAAAAAAAAACTAGAAGAAGACCTGATTCTGATGGTCGTTATAGACAGGTTGTGCTGTACGTTTTTGTCTAAATGCTAAATGATAAATCGATGTTATAGACTCAGTCTGGTTGATTCTGTGTCTCTTAATCTATATACAGAGCTGCAGATAACCGTTTCTATGTTCGATGTTTATTCCAAGTTCAATACCTACTGATTATGGACAAAATAGTTACATGTATAATGAAACATGGCAGGTGGAACATCGTAGCCATTTTAGAAAGTAACTATCTATAGTTTTATGTTAGTTTTACATACTTCGATCATAAACTGGGGGGGGGGGGGGGGGGCGACAGGTCCGTAGTCGCCATCCACTCGGAACACTTTAATAGCTATTATCTATATATTCCGAATCCTGACGAAATAAGACGAGTAATTACGAATTGGCAAGATGTATATAGCCACAGAGGTCTGGACCGCTTCATGGAGGTCTATATGTACTATATAATAACGTTCATATAGACCCCCATGAAGCGATCCAGACCCATGTAGCTAGCGATACGAACTTACGCAAGTGCGTTAATTACATCCATCTGGAAAAAAACTACTATGGACAAAATGGAACAAAAATCGAAAGCTATTTAAAGGGGGCGGGGTAGACTTTAATGAACGTTCGGACTTGTTGTGTTCGTAAGCTTAAAAATAACCCATTCGCTCATAGTCTATCATATCGATGTCTCTGTAAAAGTCACCTTTTGAAACCTAGGACTAGACTTTTTGGACAACGTTCCTATATTAATATAGCTGTTTCTTTTCTAAATAGCATTGGTGTAGCCTAGTTAGGCCCAAAGGCGTTCGGCTCATGAAATATGTCTAAAATAAGTTAAAATTTCTCTAAATTGACGTTGTGTAACATTTGGAGCCGAAAAAATAAAGTTTGGGGCGTTTTGAGACAAAGCTGAAATTTCGTATATTCTATAAAGAGATACGCAACTTCAGCTTTGTCTCAAAACGCCCCAAACTTTATTTAAGAATATACGAAATTTCACCTTTGTCTCAAAACGCCCGAAACTTTATTTTTTCGGCTCCAAATGTTACAAAACGTCAATTTAGAGACATTTTAACTTATTTTAGAATATTTCATGAGCCGAACGCCTGTGGTTAGGCCTACTTACCATCCTCAGAAATGTAGTTTTTTACCAAATTTACACCTGAGTGACCTTAGAGACATATAAAACCCTGTAACCAGACGTGTTCATATATCTATTGTCGGTCTCAACAGCCTGATATCACGAAGTAAGAATTATCGATCCCTTGCAAATTTCACTCGGTACGGTACACACCTATACACATCAACTAGTTCAATTCTAATAATATACTATATTCTGAACCCTAACGGAGAAAGAGGACTAGTTACCAATACATGTATGTATGTACCGCAGAGACATATACATACATATATCTCTGTGTACCGGTATCTACAAATGAATTTTTTCACGTGACGTCGTGTGCTGTCTCTAAATTTAAACCTACTTTCGTTTTCTTCTATAAAATACCAGTTTCTTTTAAATGGATGGCATTCTATCAAAAACACCAATTTGCCCTGTTTTCACTCTCAGGGCGTTCGGGGAATTTAAATAGTGGGATATCTGCCACTTAATGACTCATATATAATTCAGGAGTACATAAAATATATCATTTGCAATGAAAAAGTAGTAAAGTTAAGCAGGCAAAGCCACATACAAGACACAACCACCACCAAAACACCGATAGACAGCATGACACACACACACACACACACGCACGCGCACACACACACACACACACACACACACACGAGATGAAGACAGAAAACATTAACAGACACACAAGAACCAGAGACAAACACTCCACACATGAACAAAATCACAAGCACAAAGACGCAAGGCAAACAAAAGGAATGGTGACAAAGAGAGCAGGTGATCATGTATATATAGCCTTGGCACGGTCAGAAGCAAACACACCACTGGGGGTTTAAACCGGTTTACGGACGTCCTAATCTCACACTTCTCCCAAAGTCACCCTAGCTTTACAAATAGTGTAGATAAAGGTATCCCCGCCGGACTTAAGTTTCATCAAAATCATCATGCGCGTGCTTACCGGATATTACAGCATTGCTTAATTTAGACTCGGGAAACCAATTAATTACTAAAAATAATACCTATGAAATTTTCAAAAAACAACTCTTAAATGCCTTGGGCTTTGTTAAAAAGTAACAATGTGTAGCAAGGCGGTGGAAGAAGTAATCAAAATAGAACTTGGCCTCCAGCTGAAAGGTACAGGGATAAGTGCGAGCGGTTGCATTAGTTCAGGCTCTGCTTATGATACCGGCAAGTATGGTCGTGTTTTTATCAAAGTCAACTACAGCTCCGAGGTAAGTTCTTTTTATGACCTTTGAGACAGAAATAACTGCATTGCTTATTGCGCGGGCCCCATTAGGGGCCCGCGCAATTAGTGATGGAGAAATTTGCTTTGGTACTGGAGCCGGAATGTTTTTGTTTTTACCGTTATATAAATCGCAACATCACCACCGTCCATATTTTTCCTATCCGGAACAAGATTGTCGTGTTCGGTATCAAAATATAAAATATTTTTTAGCAACACGAAATGGTGCCTCTTATTCGTACCAACTATTTACAACTTGCAATTTGGGCAGATGCATTTTGACATGTGCACCACCGTAATAGTGTGTATCGCGACTGAAGCAGAGGTCAACTTACTTCCAACATCGCCTAATTCCATTCGGCCTAGGACCAGCTCGCCCCTGTCCAACTCGCCCCTGTCCATGGTACATTTATACCAATCGTTTCAAAACTTCACATTTCTTATTTTTTCCATTTCTCTATTGAATACTACTTTCCAGATTATTTATGCAAAGAGGTAGATTTCAAAAATAGCCTATGAGGTAATGGGTTTAAACAATAAACACCATGTAAACAGTAAACTCGTTGAACTTTCATACCAGTTTCTGATAAACACAAGTTGAAAGTCAAACAAAAACATCCACAAGATTTTCCTTGATTTCAAACTGCATTTAATGCCCAGCTGCCAATTTGTCTAAGTTATAATCACTCAATACAGGTTTTACTGTATAGCTTTCATTTTACCATGTATATCATGTAAATATATCTTATTTTATTGTATGACAGAATTAAATTAAGACTACTTATTATTATGTGACCTTACTTTCCGAATCACCTCCACCTATGTAGGAGACACGTTTTGATATACTTTTGCTAAATACGGTAATTGATCTTAAGAAGCAAATGCTCCATTTATAACAATGGTTTCATTTACACACTTCTTATTTTTCCCATTCCTCTGGTAAAAATGCTCCTTTTCAATTTATTGATGCATAAGACATAAGACATAAGACAAGTTTTATTTAACGTCGGATGTTCATAACATAATAACATACGCCCTGATGGGCTTTTATTCCGACAAAACAAGAGTAGAAAAACAAAAAACGACAAAATAAAAGTATGAACATGCAGTCAAGCACATAGAAAAGTATCACATACAGCATGCTTATATAAGACAGTATCACAGTATTTACATTAGTATGAAGCTATCACAGCTAGATCTATTAATTATATTGAATATTTGGTTGCGAAATAAAAGAAATTTAATAAAATAGATCCCTTTAGTTGACTAGAGCACCCCTCAGCAAACTAGATCACATCTCGATCAGACAGCTTATTCGAGAGCTGCCCAATCTGGATCTGGTCAGTCAGTAGAGATTTAAAAACGAAAAACCTTTGTAAGAAACAAAATGTCCTTTATTTAAATATAAATAAAATCTGTTAAGAAATTAAAATTGATTGCAAAACATGCAGTTTTAAAACTAAAAAGCGAGAAACTAAAGCTGACTTCAAGCAGGTTCTAGAACCAAGAAACAAGCATAAGATAAAGCTAAAAACATGCCAGCAGATAAAACCAAAGAATAAGCAAAATATAAGTATTTACAGGGTAAGCACATAATTAGGTAGAGCATACAGGGCATCCACATATGTCACCAGTCCAAGTGCGCAACAGCCTCCTAAATAAGGGGAATGACTCAGCAGTTCTGATTTCATTCGGGAGGCTGTTCCACACCCGGGCAGCCTCATACCTGAATGACCTGAGCCCATACCTGGTACCTTTGACCCTTGGGACTGAGGTAAGCTTCTCTTTCCTGAAATCATAAGAGGAAATTTTTAGTTGAAAAAGATCCTGAAGGTATTCTGGAGATATTTTATTTATAATTTTAAAAACTTCCTCACCCATCAGTTTAATCCTGCTAATATGTAGAAAGTTTCTGTTATTTGCTGTTAAAAGATCCTGGAGAGGAGAAGTGAAATCATTATATATGAATCTCAAGGCCCTCTCCTGGATCTTTTCCATTTTACGGGTACTAGCTTGACTACAAAAATGCCAAACAATTGGGCAGTAGTTAAAATTTGACACAATGAATGAATTAAATATAGTCAGTTTTCCTTCAATAGTTAGTAGATTGCCCATTCTTTTTAAAACAGCCAATTGATGAGAGGCCTTTCTACATATTTCAGCCACATGGTCATTAAAAGCTAACATAAAATCAATATTTATTCCTAATAGTGTGACGTTTGATTCACATTTAATGGATTTGTCTTCTATCTGAAAATGTTCAATCAAATGCAAAATTTAACCTATGAGGTAATGGATTAAAACACAATTTAAGGAGTCAAATCATTTGCCTTTCATACTGGTTGGTGTTAAACGCATGTTTAATGTCAGACCAAAACACCAACAATATTTCCTGCATTTCAATCTGCATTTAATGCCCACTTCTAGTACTTACCATCTGTTACTTTTCCTAATGTTATAATCACCCAATAAAGTTTTTACTGTATAGCTTTTATCTCACTATGTCTACATTACGTAAAATTGTAAATATTTCTTATATTGTTTTATGACAGAATTAAACGAGACAACTGATCATTATGTGAACTACGTCATTTTACTTCAAGTATCACCTGGCACCAATGTAAGAGTCACTTTTCTATTCAATTGTGATAAATAGAACATTTGCCCCAAAGAAGCAAATGCTCCATTTATCACAATGGTTTCAAACCCACACACTTCATATTTCCCCAATCTCTAGTAAATGCTCCTTTTCAGTTTATTTATTGCAAAGATTTAAATTTTAAAAGTAGCTAATTAGGTAATGAGATAAAACACTATGTAAACAGTCAAACCATTTGCCTTTCATACTAGTTGGTGTTAAACACATATTGAAAGACATACCAAAACTTCCACAATATTTTCTGCATTTCAACCTGCATTTAATGCCCACTTCCATTTACTTACCAACTGTCAATTTTTCTTAAAGTATGATCGCTCAATAAAAGTTTTACTGTATAGCTTTTATTTCACTGTCTACATCATGTACACATGTAAATATCTCTTATGTTATTGTATGACAGATTTAAACTGAGACAAGTTATTATTGTGTCACCTTACTTTGGGAATAGCCAATATTGCCATACTGTATGAAGTTTTAAGGTTATTGCACTTTCTTACATTGAAATACACCCTCTCTAAACCGGACAGATATTTAACAGTAAGTTACACTTTCAAAACAGGTGACAAGCAGCTTAATGCCAAAAACAACCCCTGCAGGAACTCCTTCAATCAGCTATCCTGCAATCAACACTGCACAGTCACTCCCTAAAAAGTATGATGAAAATTATTGTTGCAACTATGCGTTCGGTTGCTGATCCTCTTTTTTCAAAAAATGTACGCTTTAAAAACGATGATTTGAAAAAAGATAGTGAATGGTTTGATGCCGAATGCAGACACGCTAGAAAAAGTGTACCTCCGTGCTTTACACAGTTACAATAGTAAGCCATCGCCTGAAAATAGTATTATGCGAAAGCAAAATAGCATACAAAATATTAATGTCTCGTAAGCGTGATAAGTTTAATAACATGAACGTTTACGCCATTCTGAGCCGAAAGAGTTTTGCTCGCACTTCCGGAAGAAGCCACATGCTACTAATGAAATAAGCGTAGACGAGTTTATTTTAACTATTTTAAACAATGATGGGCTCTTCTACACAAACTGTAAATGAGTGCACAGAGTTGTTTTGCTGTAACCATAACCCAGGCAGCACGCTGCAATCGGGCCGACATTGGGCCGATATTGTTTCCAATATCGGTCCAACGTCGGATTTTAAGGCGGCCCGATGTCGACCCGCTTCTCTTTTGCAACGCATTTTCCTGTCGGCCCGATATAAGTTCTGACGTCGGCCCGATGTAAGTTCTGACGTCGGCCCGACATAAAAATGATCTACAGCCGATGACAAAATGACATTCAAACGATATCGGGCCGACATCAAACCTTACATCGGGCCAACGTCAAAAGGCGTTGCAAACGAGAAGCGGGTCGACATCGGACCAATGTTTGCAATCAGATATCTACAGCCGATCAGAAACACATGATTTTGGGCCAACGGGTTCTTTAACCTTTACTCCATAGATGCGAATTATAAGACATATAATCTATTCCTCCACTCAAGAAAATATACAGTCATGAATATGCACAACAAGAAATATTTCCATATTCTAGCAGATGATGCAGCTTAAAGCAGGCTGAAAGTAAGGTTGGTCAACGGATGGTCAATCAGTGTGAATCACATAACCTAGGTAGGTCACATGACTCAAGGATATAGAACTTAAGGAGATTTAAATGTACATAACTCCTCGAGTAATGTGACCGACCTACGTCATGTGATTAGCACCGACTAGCCATGTGTCACAAGGCAAGACAAGACCGTGCGATAGTCAAAATATCCCGAATAAGTCTAAATCTGTTATACATTCAAATGCTCAAATACAGAATAAATTTATCTGAAAACAAATACCCTAATGTCCCTAAATTTGATACAAAGTGTCTATTCCAGTCCTATTATAGAATCAATTCACTGTTTTCACCCTGACAGCTTGCTGCCGCTCTCCTCTTCCTACCACCAACTCTGTCGCTTGCATTACGTAGCCGTTCACGTACAGTCACCTCCAATTCAACATTCGTTACCTCCCCTCTGCATCTCCTAATTGCCTCTGAAAATAGACCAAAAAAATCAAATCAGCCATCACTATGAACATTCATTAAAGGTTTTGATTACAAGTGGTAGCTTAAAGCAAGATGACAGTAAAACAGAAAGGTCCTATTTAAGGAGCTTTCTAATTTACTTTTATCTTGCTCTAGCAGAAACCTACCTTAAACCAGTTGAATATTAAGGAGATTTGTACTTTGGCTATGGAGGAAAGGGTTAAACAGTAAATATTTTACAACTTTTACTTTTCAACAGAACATTATCTGTAGAATAAGGATTGAAAAGGGTATAAATTTTGTACCCAGGTAGCTCTTTGGCAATTACCTGCTGATACCTGGGCACCCGCCTTACACCGATTATAGTATATTAAGATATAGATGTACCATAAATACAGGTTTTGTCACAAGTTGTTTTCTGAAATAAACAGTTCTTAAAATTTAGAAAAATATTATTTGGCGAGTTAAATAACCCTTTTTCTAAACGAATTTGAGAAATGTTGATCTCGTGACAACTAGTGTCAGATCATAATTGAATGATCTTAAACATGTGTAAGATAAAGATATCTTAAATAGTATTTCGAGCCTTAACCCTTTACTCCATAGATACTCATTTTAACACATTTAAGTTATTCCCCCAGTAAAGAAAAAAGTTCTGCTTTATACAGTCATGAATATGCAACATAAGAAATATTTCCTATATACTAGCAGATAGAAATTTAAAGCAGACTTAAAAGTAAAGCAGAATACTAAAGGAGCATTCTGCTTTACTTTCAGTCTGCTTCAAGCAACCATCTGTATTCAATACTGAAAATAAGCTACGGAGGAAAGGGTTAAGACAACGTAAAGTATGAGAAAAATCTACATCTTTTCAGTTTCATTAATCCTTCAAAATTCAAAACACGAGCAAAATCAAACAACTTATATCTATAGATCTTTGTCACCGTTGAATATTGCCCGTTATATATATAGCGACAGGTTGAAATATTCATCCCGAGATTTATCTCGGGGAAATGAATAGTCATATTTAAAGGGAACAAATCCATGTATTGCAATGAGGTTTGACTTGACGAGTTTTTGTTTCACCTTTTTTACACAAATTGACTACTTTTCAGTGCATTGTTTGCATATTGGGTAGTAATTTTGTACACAGATACTTGCTAGTTTCTACCTGACCCTTTCTGTCCTACTCAGAATACTGTTTTTGCTTTGGAAATCTTACAAAGATTGTTGGGGTATTGATATAATTAATTATTCTTACCAGAGAAGAAAACATCTGCTTATCAGCTAAAAGGTTTTCTAGGGTTTTGAGATCCTCATGGCTGTTCAGTGGAAGCAAACTGGATACTTCCTCAGGCAAACTTCCCTTGGACATTTCTGGTCATACATGCAGGCTGTTTGACATTCCCTGCAACTCCTTATAAACAAGCTTGCCCTGTTGTTTCACCTGTGTCCCCCTGATTTTCTCAAGAACTGTGATCAGCCTTATATGTCCCTGGCTAAAAATCAAAACAAAATACATGTACATTATCTCAATGTACTTGAACCAATATTTTTCCATAAGTATGCAGTTATTTAACCATATACTCCATAGATATTCCTTTCTAAGCCTTTCCAAACAGAGCAGACCAAGATCAGACGGCTCCTATAGGAACCAACCCGTCTGATCAGGCTCTACTCTAGCTGTTTGAATATGATATATTAATATAGATCTGATTCTACAGGTTGTACTTTGGTGAAAATTTCATGTGTTTGTATGCCATTTTAATGATTAGCCTAATCAATACTAATACCATCATCATTTCTATCATGAATATTTATGAAGGGTTAAAAATACATATAGCAGCTTCATACCGCCTTCTGTTTTACCTCAAGCAAATATGTTTGTGATTCATAAATGCCCCTGGATAGCAGCACAGCCACAGACAGATAGCAAAAGATGGACAGACAAACATACATTAACCCTTTCGCTGCCAAACCCTGTCGTCTGCTAACTTTGTCGTCTGCTATAAAGTTTCATTCTTTTGATTTTCTTATTTTTTGTTTCAAAAACTTAGTAACAGTAACAAACTGTTTGGATCCTGATGAGACGCCGAGTTACTCGGCGTCTCATCTGGATCCAAAATGTTTGCATAGGTAATCACAGATCCGGCATTGGCAGCGAAAGGGTTAAGGACAACTAAGGGCAAAACCTATCTGGCACAGAACCTCGATTCAGGGGGTATTAATAGTACATGTGTCACAAACAATGCTGATTGGTTGAAATTTGACGCTTATTTCTGTATGAATGTTGTTTGTTAAATCTAATCTTCTTCAAAGGACCACATTAAAATTGTTTTGTGTATTTAAGTTGTTTTTCTTGGAAATTGATTAAACACATAAAGACAAATAAGGCATTTAAATAAATGAATTCCTTTACTTAAATTTAGTATTCCATTCCCAGCAGGACAATGGTTGCCCTAGATCTAGAGTAGGTACAATTTTCTACTCGATGGGATTATCAAAATGTTATTCTAAACTGGATTTTGGTAAGGTTGCAATTATAAAGACGTCCTGATAATGCACAACTTTTTAACCCCCTACTCCCCCCCCCCCCCAACCCACACCGGTACAAAACTCTCTTCTAAAGTCTCTTAATTACATTACATTTGGATTTGTCATATATCATATATTTACCATGGATAAATTCCGTTGGTGTCGAAGGCTGAGTACTGGTATGTCTTGGTGAGAGTGGATCTGGTGTTGGTGTGCTCATTGACGGCGGCTGCACGGTGTTACTCACTGGTAACACTTGGGTTGAAGTAAAAACTGGTTTGGGTGGTTTAGGTAACTTAGAGAGATTGTAGTTGATGTATCTTCATCATCTGAGACTGAAGATGGGAAATGTATTTGCCTGAAAGAAAACAACAATATATTGAGATTAATGGAACAATTCTACACATACTTGATTATAAAATGCAAATGCAAAGTTTGATGTCAATTGGTATAAAGAAATATAGAAGTAGATCTAGTTCGCATTACAAGATTTGTGCCACGTACAGACCCCAAATACCCAAATTACATGGGCCCCGCCTAAACACTTACAGATATAATCCATTAGTGATTACTGTAAAAGAAGATCAATTTTTAATTAACATATTTTGTAACAACCTTTCCAAGTTCATAAATTATAAACGTGTTTTCACGCTTTTGCAAACAGGGTAGTCCAAGATCAGAGGGCTCCTATAGTAGCCGCCCAATCAGGGTCTGCAGGGCCTTACCGAGAATTTTTTGTCTGGGGGGACGAGATGGGGAGGGTACGGGAGGGGTGTCCCCTCCCGGTAGCCGAAATTTTTTTGGTATGCCACATTGAATGGTGCAATTTCCTGCTATCTGGATCACTCTATTAATATATAATTTTATGTTATAATATAGGAAATCGGCCCCTTTTACACCTGGGTTTCAGTGCATAGACTTAATACATGATGAATGATCACCAATGTTTCAATGTATGGACTTCGTACAAATCACCCTAACACAAAAGTTGTGTTCAAGGCTTTGCCATTGACAGACAGACATGTGATCGTGCCTTTTTCCATTGGCAGACGTGATCTTGGTTAAAGTTTTTTTGCCATTGACAGACAGACATGTGATCATGACTAAAGATTTTTGCCGTTGACAGACAGGCAGACAGACATTAAAGTTTTGCCTTTGACAAACAGACAGACATTTGATCATGATTAAACAAATATTGCTATGGACAGACTCGGCATTATTCATCTCAGAACTAACATCTGCTTATGTCTTTATTTAAGGACATGCATGTTGATCTACCAAGATGGGCAAGAACACAATTAAAAGTTATAAAGAAAACAGTTTTTTTTTTTTAAATCATCTCCATTTATTTATTAAAATAAGAAACATAAGTATATCAGTTGTCTATATAAATATATTTACTTTTAAAAGAAAATGTCCATTCTTTTATTCATTGATCACAATGAAAATCCTTTTGAATTTTTAAAATTAATTGATTTTATGCAATATGGCTAAAAACTATTATTTTCAAGATTGGGTAAAGGAAGAAAAAAAGATTTTCTGTAAGTATAAATAACTGAAATGTAAATACATAGATTATTATTAAAACGTTAACAAACTTGGTTGATTCAGTACAATCGGTCTGGGCACGAATCATTCATACTTTTTTATCATTCGGAATTTTCGGAGTTATTCTTTCATCACTAGTTATTGATCAATACAGTAAAACGCTTATCGGTCGAAGTGCATTCTGCTTACTGCTTAGCGTCTTGATACGTCACCCCCGCCCCCTCGTTTTGCGACATTGTCTCCACGCTTGAGTAATTTACATGCCACATGTGGTATTTGTGGACAACATAGCAAATTGCATTTTGTTACGACTGGTTCCTTAACAATTTAATTGCTAAACTCAAGTATAGCGAAAACCGGAACCAACTCGTGATTATACGTAATTCGGGTGTTCTCCGCTGGGGATTACCCAGATTGGTCCATACCAAAATAGGCCAAGCGTGTATCACAGCATGACAGCGTGCTAAAGGTGGTCTGTCTGTGTAGAGAACTAACAGATAATCTCCAACAGGGAGGAAAATATCGGTCACTAAAAAAATTGCCATGGTAAAATTTCGAAACGGCAGGGAAAACTAAAAGGGCCCATTAATAAAAATGGTATCTTGGCAGCCAGCTGGGGGGGGGGGGACCGGGCCCCCGAGCCCCCCACCTGGGTACGTGCCTGGACTCTGCTATGTTTGCAAATGGAATTTGCTAGATCTGTTTCTTTACTTTCTAATTAAAGGGCTACAATGTTCCACATTCCATATTTCATATAAATTTGAACTACATGTATTATGTTAATGAATATACAGTAGGTATTGGAATTTGGAATAAAGGTAGAAGAGGGAAAGGATTAATCAATGCATGACACTGTTCTTATTTGTCCGAATTTAGGTAGATCTATCTATTTTTTGTCGGTTGCCACTAGGTAATATCAATAACAAATCATATGGGACATTCTTTTCAATATATTGGGGTATGATTTGACCCTGTCCGATTTGGTTTTGGTCCGGAAGTATAGGCTATACGATCACCAAGTAAATACAGACGGAGTGGCATCGAGTCGATCTGGTAAAAAATGCTGTCGTTCAAAATTAATCAGAGCGCAGCATCTTATTGTTGACGAAGGACGCCATTGAGGAAAAGCGTGAAATTGCTCGCAAATTTAAGACGATTTCACCTGTATTGAAGTCTCAAATCGATAGATTTTTTGTGTGAAAGTGTTTGGTAAGTATTAATTTCTTTCATGGGTCCTTGTTTATGGTGCAAAATATTTTAGTTGATGGTTTTTTTGGAGGCGGAAATGAACCTGTTATTTTCAGTGCGTCAGAACTGTTGACAAAATGGCGGCAATGGTCGAAAAATTAGTTTAGCTTTCATATGGTTTGATAATAAAAGTAAGTTTATTGAAATATGTGGTTGCTTATACTTAGTCCAGTGCTTCTGAAGACTATGAACTAATGCATGGTCCATATTTAATCGAAATTTGTGTAGAGATTACGTGTAAACTTAGCTGTGAAAATGACGATTTTTAGCTATATTGCCATTTCACTGAGGATCGCTTTCCTAATACCATGGAATCGGGAAACACTAAGGCTTAATTCTCGTATATTATTTTCATTCAACGTGAGTTGTGATGAAATGCAAATATGTTGAATTAGTGCATGGTATATTTTTTTAAACGATTAATTGGTCGATACTCGTATAATCGTGGATTGAAAAAGAGCGATGTACAGTCAAATTTTAAAGTGGTTTTGAAAAAAATACCATAGAATTTATACATTGTTTGTGACAATTGAGTAATTATTTTCAGTTAGTAAGTGTGGAAAAGGAACCTAAATAGTCTGTGGTCAGTAAACAGAGCAGACCCCCTGATCAAACAGTCTCTTTTTGAGCAATCTGATATGAATAGCAAAGGTGTTCTGGTTTATTCCCATTTCGTCTACTTCCCATTTCGTCTACTGTAATTCATTCCCATTTCGTCTACTCTAAAATTTTACCCTGTTCCCATTTCGTCTACTGTTATAATTAAGTTATATTTACTCAGTTATTTTATTAATATCGTACAAGATTCAGATATTTTAGGACTTTTTAATGTGTTGTCATAATTTTTCATACTTTCTTTTAATATTTAAGATGCTTTTTTGTGCAGCAGACTAAATCCACAGTAGTATTTTTGACACCTATCACTGTTAGAGGGCCATTGCATAATCATGTTTTCTTAAGAATTACCATGATTTATAGCAGTTGGGCCATTGCATACATGTAATCATGTTTTCACAGTTTTCTTAAGCATTACCATGAGTTACATCAGTTGGGTTTGGACCCAGATCAAAAGTTTAGATGATGATCATTTTCCTTAATTGGCTGAAGTGGTTTCTTGTTTTTTTAAAATTGCATTTTTGCTTGCATAAAATTTCTAAGATAAACCTTTAAACTCCTACACAACCCTGTTTTGGGTTTTGATCCAGATCAATAATTTGGGTCAAGATCAACCAAAACATTACAACTTGATATTAAAAAGTCCTCAAATGCATGAATTTTGTGTGCTGTGAAGATAATATAATATTGATCAAAGACATAAAAATATAAGTTCATGGCAGTAGACATGAAAAATATAAGCAGTAGACGAAATGGGAAAGGGTGTAAAATTAGGAGTAGACGAAATGGGAACAAAAGCCAAAATAGTAGACGAAATGGGAAGTAGACGAAATGGGAAGTTACCGGTGTTCTATTCTGTTATGTAGATTTTATTCATTATAATTATAAGACTTATATATTTGCTAGATTATTTTGCTTAATAAACAGTGAAGACTCTGATCAGAGGGTTGTTTTTTAGCTATTGTGTCATTTTTACCGCACACCGTCTGGGTCTACAGTGTTTTAAATGTCAGTACTCTTGATTCCTGCGTTCAAAGATTTTAACAATACAAAGTAACAAATTAGATTGCATGAAAATAAATTGTTAAGACATTTTGAGACTATATTATTACATTACCAACCCAGCCTAAATACTGCTAATTTGCAGAATAGACCTAGGAAACGATCAAATGTGCAAGATGGTCAGTAAATCCCCTATGTTATCAGCAGGGGACATGGGTCAGTGATCACAATTGCCATCTATCACACACTTCCTTATCAACAAAGCAATTAATTATTACGCAACAGGAAAGCTTTCAAATGAGACAAATACCAAACAATGTGCCAATTATCTAAAGTTCTGATTTGTTATTTTTCCAAAAATAGAAAAAAACTATTCTGACTAATTAGATCTATAGTTAGGCATAATTAAACCCCAAAGATTGAGATATATTTAAAAAAAATAGATAATGGTGAATTCTAGTTCTAAAGATAGTTTAGATTTATATGATCTAGATCCATCCTAAAACACCTTTACTGGATCTTCTACGGTACTGTACATCCATTTTACAACACATAAATGACCCCAATGGGACGGTATATCTTAATTAATATCTAGATCGTCTTAAAATAGAACGAGAATTAAAATTTTAAATGCTGTTGATCTAAAGTATTCGACATATCAGGTGTGTCCACCAAATAAAGAAATCTCCCAATTCCGAAAAGTTCAGCTGGAAATTTATACGGGCATTCCTTTAAGCCTCATATAAACCTGTTTTTACGTATTTGCAAATGGAGTAGACCCAGGTCAGACGGCTCCTATAGGAGTTGTCTGATCAGGGTCTGCCCTGTTTGCTTATGGAATTTGAAAGATCTGTTTCTTTATTTTTTTTAAAATGGCTACAATGTTCCACCTTCGGTTATAACTGTTTTGTCCTTGAATATTCAGTAGGTATTGAAATTTGTAATAAACATAGAATAGGGAAAGGGTTAAAAGGGTATGATACTCCATATACCCAGATCAGCCTTCTTCTAAGGTGTAAGACCTGATCAGTCTTCAAAATTTGACTATTTCCCAGCTTGAAAAACAATGTTGATCTGGATATGCCTTTCGGATACAGTGATCTGGGGGTATACCGTTTGTAGTGCTGTAAGACATATTTTCTTAAATAATTTTGTTTCTTGTTTCAGACACACCAGAATCGGACACTTTCCTGGCAGAATTGTTGTCACCCACATTCTTTCTGTTAGACGACGAAAGTCTGAATATATAGGTGGTAGCCAGACATTAGCTCCATATCCAGGAAATACACGTCAGCATATCTTGTTGCCTGATATTGACAATGTTCATATGATAAATGGAAGAAGTCTGTATGTTTCTAATTTGGTGATATAACCTTTGCCATTTCGCTCTTTTGCAAGCAGAAAGGAAAGGGTTAAACAGTGTCATCATTTGCAAAGTGTCTGAAATGTGTTAGTGTCGATGCACTTTTTATGTTCTGTGCATAGTGTAAATATGGATTAACTAGTCTCTATGTTTCTGCTGGGAATACCTGTATACAAACAGATATTAACTCATTTGTGAGTACAATTCGGTTTATCTCCCAGCACCTCTCCATTTTTTCATCATAGTTGAAGTTTTATTAAATGTTTGTATCAACAATTCTGAAGTTTGATATACAGCTCATCAGACCTTGTCACCTGCACTTTTACAGGATTCTTAACTTTGAATAAATGGAGAGAAAAAAATTCACTGCATGATTTATCCTAATTCACTTGTGTTCATAATCATTTTTTCTCTTTACAGAGTTCTAGGCAGCAACCATATGGTTGAGGGTAAAAAGTTGAATTGTTTTCCCACCCGTCTCATGAGTTCTCATTAGAATCACCATGACGGGCCAATTCTAATTCTGATGAGTACTCACAAGATAAGGTTTAGAGGAGAAGATATACGCAGTTATCTGGAGCTCTGTCTTTCTCCAAATATTTATAATATTTATGCAAATGAATAAATAAGAATTTGTTTACTTTGTGAATAACAATACATGTATTGAAACTATTGGGTCTCATGTTTCATTTATCCCTCACTAACCTTTACTAACACTAACCATGAATGATTGCATGTACATTATACCCTGCTCCTTTTGAATAAAAAACCCTTTACTCCATAAATACGCCTTTGCAAACAGAGTAGACCCAGATCAGACGGCTCCTAAAAGAGCCGTCTGATCAGGGTCTGCTCTGTTTGCTTATGATATAATATATATATGGTTCTACAGTTTCTGCCATGGCCAAAACTTCCAAGTGTTGTTTTAGCAATAAATATAATCATGTTTTGTTAGTTTATAAAATCCCTTCAATGTGCCACGTTCCGTTTTTCATTACAACTATTTTGTACATGCATATTCGATAGGTTTTGAATTTTGGCAGCATAGAACAGATGAAGGATTTTAACCTTTTCATTCTCATCAATGCGTAGGGCCTGCTCTGTTTGCTAATTGAATGTGATAGGTCTCACTGTTTGTTTACTTTCTTAAATAGCTACAATGCCGCGCCTTCCATATTTTATTATAACTATAAACTGGCCATGACTGTTGAACACAAACGCACGTGTAGGTTAACAGGTGACATGAAAAAGGAACCGTGTTTTCCAGTTGTGCTTATGGTTTACGTAGGGTTTCTAATTTGATCATTTCAAGGTCATCCTGACACTAAATTTTTAATTTATTACATGATGAATATTTTTTTTCAGATTCCTGTAAGTTTTCCAGATCTGTATAAGGTTATTTTTCTCATGAATGGCGATTCGTTTTTGTCACCTTCATGCAAACTGCTTGGTGCAACAGCTGGCGATTAAAAAAACCAAATAGGATTTTAACTCTTTTTAGCTCCACTTTTTCAAAAAGTGGAGGTATTGTCATGACCCTCTCGTCGGCGTCGGCGTTGGTTAACCTTTTTGTTAAGGTCCTTTTCTCAGAAACCATCAAAGATATTTGGTTCATATTTGTTATGTATGTTTACTATCACAAGGGGAACCCATTTCACAAGGGTAGGTAACTCTAAAATTAATTTTGTCATAGTTATGCCCCTTTTTCGACTTAGAATTGTCATTGTTGGTTAAGTTTTATGTTCAGGTTCATGTCACAGAAACTGTCAAAGATATTTGGTTCATCTTTGGTATACATATTAACTATTACAAGGGGGGACCCATTTCACAAGGGTAGGTAACCCTAAAATTAATTTTGCTGTTGTTATCTCCCCTTTCTGACTTAGACTTCCACTACACTATCCAGCACTAAAGAAAGTGGAGCGCGCTGTCTGCGGACAGCTCTTGTTTAATACTATATTTGATATATTCTAACATCAATTCCAAAAAATCTAAAGATTATAGGATCTTTTCATGATTAATTAGTGGTTTCTTGTTCTTGTGTGTGTGTGTTCTGTATTTTGCACTCGTCCATCATTCAGCTTCATTTCGCAACATTTTAACTCGTTACAAAATATTGCCACACGCATTTTGAAAACTGACAATTCCATAAAATGAAGATGAATGTCTAAGCTGTCTAACAAAACCATTTATATAAAAATCCGACGATATATAATGAATGTAGAGAAACGTACGCAGATATTGGTGACATTTTTTTATTAAAAATTCGCAATCGCCTCACTATAAAATCAGTAACCGAGAGCTCGATATCGATTATTTTAGCGATAACGATGTACAGGTAAGCGACGACAAGTGTTTCAGTACATTGTATCGGTTTATAGTTCGATGCCACTCCGTCTGTATTTACTTCGTGATACGATATAGACATAGTCTGCATAGACACAGTATTTTCCAGGGCCTGAAACCCTTTTCTAAACTTATGAAGCAAAAATTAATAAAATATCTAGATATAGTCATTTTTGATATTCATAATCTTGATTTTAAAAATTAATCCAGAGAAATTTCATCCATGAAAACAGAAGGCAACGTCCAGTTAAATATCACTAATTCGCGAAAACCGGTTACAAAGTATATTCAAGAAAGCATATTATGGTCTTTAGCCAAGTCTTTTAAATGAGATATTTTAAAATTAGGATCTATATACCTTTCCTAAAAATAATAGTATCTGATCATATCTTAAATAGATCTATATCTATTATCATACAAAAACAGGAAAAGTTTCTACATACCCAGTGTTTAGTTGTTCAATCCAACTTCTTTTGCAGACGAACTCCAGAAGACCGCAGCGAATATTATTTATTATTTTGCCAAGCTTTAAAAAAATATTCTGATAATGGCTAGCAAAATAAAAAAAATAATTACTTATTTTTCTCATGGAAATTAATACTGTTCAGTAAATTTATAAAATTGTTTTCTTTGATACGTTGAGTCCGTTCCTGATCGTCTTAACGTGACATCGGCCCAGCATCGGCCCGACCTACGTCTTCTTAAGAGAAACTTGGTCGGCACAACATCGGGCCGACGTCGTATGTTATCGGGCATATATTTTTAATACAAGTGTCAAACTTTTTATCGGTACTTCGTCGGTTTGATATGGGTACATGGTAAAGTTAAACATATTTTCTCATATTATAGCGTGGGAATGATATCGGCCCGACGTCAAGCCGATGTCGAGAATTATTGCCGTCATTACGCTTATAGGCCGACATCGGCCCGATATAGGTGTGCTGGCTGGGAAGTTTGACAATCCAAATTGCAATGTGGATGAACTTAATTGTGATATTACTGTTAAAGAAATTTTAGCAGTTGTTAAAAAACGCAATTCAGATAAAGCGGCAGGGGTTGATATTCTACTGAATTCATACTTCATTGAATCCATTAATATTATAGCTTAACACTTGTGCGATTCATTCAATGCCATTTTGAATTCTGGATTTTATCCAGACTCATGGACCCAGGGCATAGTTATTCCATTATATAAAAAGAGTGATCGTGAAAACCCTTACAGATACAGGGGTATTACATTGATTAGCTGCTTTGCTGAAATATTTGCAGGGGTATTAAATAAAGAGGATCTTACACGAGTGTTCATTACACATTGTTTTTATGAAACGAGTTTACAATAAGCGAGTGTCATATTCATTACAGTAAACGAGTTTCATAAAAACAATGTGTAATGAACACGAATGTAAGATTCTTTTTATCACATAATCCTTAAAATGCCATAGAAAATAACGGACGGTGCGTATGGAGTGCTATGATTGGCTAACACTTTTTGAATGAGCGCTACGATTGGCTAACTTGCTAATTTGCATAAAAAATGCACTAGTCAATTCTGCGAAATACGACACTCTGTTACGGCACTCCCGCATGGTATATTATGTGATAAATAGAGGATCTTACATGAGTGTTCATTACACATTGTTTTTATGAAACGAGTTTACTATAATGATATGACACGAGCTTTAGCTAGTGTCATATTCATAATAGTAAACGAGTTTTATGAAAACAATGTGCAATGAACACGAATGCAAGATTCTTTTTATCACATAAGCCTTAAAATGCCAAAGAAAATGAAACAGGCTACATACATGTAGCTGACGGCTGTTTCGGCCATTCCTAACAAACAGCGCAGTAATATAACGGACGGCCCACGTGGAGCGCTATGATTGGCTGTCGCTTACATGAGCGCTACGATTGGCTAATGATTGCTAATTTGCATAAAATATGCACTAGTGCATTTCCAAGATTTACGGCATTCAGTTGCTGCACTCCCACAAGGTAGACTATGTGATAAAACAGGGTTTCAGCATGGTGTGGGGAAATAATATCATAGATGCACAGTTCAGCTTTAGATCGAGTCGGTCAACTGTAGACACAGTGTTTATTCTTCACGCTATTGTACTGAATACGATAGCGTCTAATAAACGTTTATACTGCGCTTTCGTCGATTTAAAGAGGACATTCGATAGTATAAATAGAAATTATTTGTGGTTCAAGTTATATAAGTTGGGTCTTAACGGTAAAAGTTTACGTGTTTTAAAGGATATGCAAGATAAAGTCATGACATGTATTAGAAAAGGAAATACTTATTCTGAGATCAGGCTCTGATAAATAGGTTATGATAATAGTGTTAGCATTTTTTAGAAATAGTTTTCGAGTCATGCAACAATTACTTCCCTTGTTTACTTATGGACATTTACAATCTCAAACTCCTCACAGTGATCTCCCTTGTCACTACGTACGGTGATCACTGCCACCACAAGTTTTTTTTAGCTGAATTTCAGCTAAAATTTGTTTTTGCATATTTTATTTTTTTGAATGTTAATTTCAATAGTTTTCGATTTTGTTTTCATATTTCAGCACCGGTAAAGCCAGCAAAGTAGAACAAAAATCTGCTTTCCTAAAAAAAGATATTTTGTAACCTATTACACGATTATTTTTAATTCTCTATATCGTGGTGACGTCACAATAATGACGGCGCCTTAACAACGTTGAAAACAATAGCTTAGTTACGCCGAAATAGCGTCTGCCATAGTTTGATCACATGATGTACACCATGGTCACGTGGATGTTGTGGTGGCAGGGATCTCTTCCGCGTAGCGATTAGGGGAGATAACTGCGTTGGAGGTTGTTACAATCTCCGCGCAGAGTTGTCGTTCGTTACTCACACACACACACACACACACACACACATGTAAGGCCTATTTATGTATTTCTGTAAAATTTAAACAATGTGTATATATATGAACGGAATCTAACCAAGTGCAAGAGAATGGGACATTTATCCTGCAAAGAATATATTGATAGGTAAATCAGCAGACGCTCATTAGTATCATAAGGAACTGAGTCTACTCGACCTCGGGTCAAGTCGACCCGGGTTAAGTCGGCCCACTGCTGACAGGCTATGTACCTACGCAAAGAATGCGAACACTCTCTCCATAGGTGGCATACACGGGGGACCGTCACAATGAAGTATGAACCTCAACAGAAAAAAAAATATATGAACACTCTAGATATTGTGTTCATTTATTTTTTTCCAGTTGAGATTCATACTTCATTGTGACGTTCCCCTGTGGTGGCATACATCCAGTATGGCAACACCTGGACAACAATACACCTGATGTCAGAAGAGGATCTGTGAAATTAGGCATTCTCACATGTACCTATATAGTACAATTAGTATACTCACTACTCAGCAAATTCAGCCAACACCAGGAAAATCCTACATGCCAACTGTGAAGGAAGGAGCTAGGAGGAAACATACTCTCATATGTTACTGGATTGCTGGATGTGCTCTTCTTGCATGACAGGGCAGAATACATTGATTCTCTCAGGGTTACAGATAAGGGGAGTATTGGAGTATTTACCTAGTCTCATTAATGACCCGTAAGACAGCATGCTAATTTTATGAAGGTGCCGATAGCGTTAAAACCGAAAGTAGCTCGATGTCACCATTCAGTCACGGTTCTTGAATAATTGACGCATTGTGAAAAATACCCTGTCTCTAGCATTTGATTTGTAATTGTCCTGTTTCAAATGATGTTAAACCTGCAAAATTCTGTTAAAAATGTATCAGTACCATACCTCAGTATGTAGCATCTAGTTTTGTACATTTTCCCTGCAGTTTATAGGAAAAAATATACCATATGAGGTAGAGGGGGTGTGATTTTTGGCTGTCGCAAGTCAATTTTGAAATTTTAACCTCTATGTTGACAGCACAAAACTTGTTAACCGTTGGGAATATTCGTTGTTTTCCAACAGTGAAACACCTTTCTACAGTCTCTAGAAGATTGACATGAAGATAAGTTATTTAGCTATTTGTTATTATTGAAATTGTAGTTGTCGCAAATGTTGTCTCACCTAGCTACCATAACAATTTTTCACACATACCCCGTCTGCTTATCCATACATAGAACATACATCCAATATATGCTAATTACATTTCCAAATGTCCTATCTATCAACCAAATTCATTAATTAACCAAACAAAAATGTAATAAGCTGCCCAGATAGCCTAAAAGTAAAATTTTCATTTGTCTCATTTCAAGGCCTCACCAACGTAACGGTATTATTTTGCATTGTTTCGCTTTCAGTTTGAATGTCTTTACGTTTATCCTATAAATATAACCAGTAGCTAATCTTTGCTTGGTTGAATTGGAGGCAAAGTGCACATGCTTCATCAAAATATGAAAAAATGTGTAAAAATTATCACCAGCGTAACATCTCACCAACGTAACACAATCGGTTGGCAGTAGTTGTATTAACCCTTTACTGGATAGAACCTTGGATGCAATGACCCTTGGCATCCTGTATTTTCACTATACATAAATGAATTTTGACAAAGTTTATTGGAAGTGTTGTCAAAATGTCAAACTACAGATTCCAGTGAGATTTAGTTATGCCAAGGTATAGGCTGGGTCCTAGTAGTGGTTACCGTAGCATCCCCCCAGACTTTTTTTCATGGGTACCAAATTGTTCGTTGGGGTCCTCAGAACACATTTTGAGCATGCCCCCAAAAATAAGTTTGTCCCAGCTATGTTTTATTTAACGGTTTCCATGGTAACCCGAGGTAATTTTCGAAACTACCTTGGTTCAGAAAATGTGTCATAACTTTGCTTTTAGAAACAATAGAAGGACAAAACAAATACCAAAGTAAAGCAGAGACATATTGCTTGAATATGATATATGATTTAATTAATATTCATAATGCATTCTTATGAATATTAATGAGGAAGTAAAAAATGCGCTTTTTTAGAAAAAGGAGCTTGTTGTTTAGTCTTAGAGGCACATACATTATTGAATTCAGGTTTAAATTGTTCGTTGGGTCCTCAGAACACTTTTTGAGCATTGTTTTATGAAACGGTTTCCATGGTAACCCGAGGTAATTTTAGAAACTACCTTGATTAAGGAAATGTGTCATAACTTTGCTTTTAGAAACAATAGAAGGACAAAACAAATACCAAAGTAAAGCAGAGACATATTGCTTGAATATGATATATGATTTAATTAATATTCATAATGCATTCTTATGAATATTAATGAGGAAGTAAAAAATGCGCTTTTTTAGAAAAAGGAGCTTGTTGTTTAGTCTTAGAGGCACATACATTATTGAATTCAGGTTTAAATTGTTCGTTGGGTCCTCAGAACACTTTTTGAGCATTGTTTTATGAAACGGTTTCCATGGTAACCCGAGGTAATTTTAGAAACTACCTTGATTAAGGAAATGTGTCATAACTTTGCTTTTAGAAACAATAGAAGGACAAAACAAATACCAAAGTAAAGCAGAGACATATTGCTTGAATATGATATATGATTTAATTAATATTCATAATGCATTCTTATGAATATTAATGAGAAAGTAAAAAATGCGCTTTTTTAGAAAAAGGAGCTTGTTGTTTAGTCTTAGAGGCACATACATTATTGAATTCAGGTTTAAATTGTTCGTTGGGTCCTCAGAACACTTTTTGAGCATTGTTTTATTAAACGGTTTCCATGGTAACCCGAGGTAAATTTCGAAACTATCTTGATTAAGAAAATGCGTCATAACTTTGCTTTTAGAGGCAATAGAAGGACAAAACAAGAATCAAAGTAAAGCAGAGACATATAGCTTGATTACGAGGTGTAATTCTATTAATACTCATTATGCATTCTTATGAATATTAATGAGGAAGTAAAAGATGCGTTTTTAGTAAAACGAGTTTGTTTTTAATTTGAGAGACCTAATAATATACAGAGCTATTGAATGCAGGTTTAAATGTATTAATATCATCATACAAAGAAAAAAACATCTTTGGTTCATGAATTGTAATATTTTTAAAAACGTGTATATTTAAGCTAATTTGCATATAATGTGCGTATATGAATAAGCAATTTAACATAAGCACTATATGTAGCATTGTTTCGAGTGTACTATCTTTTCTATTATTTATTTTACGTAAAATACCAGATATTGAACACAGATTGACAAGAGCAGAGGGTCATTACTTTGGGTTCATGGATATTAATGCATATTTATGAATATGAATGAGATGTAAAAATAAACACATTTGAATGAGCTGTTCTTTTTATCTGAGATTATTTTAGTTAACCAGTACAGAGCTTGATACTGACTGAAACAGAGATATTGATGTTCATGTATATAAATATGTAGATAATGAATATTATTTTCAAAACCATGGATATTAATGAGAATGTAAACTGTTGTAGGAAAGTAAGTTTTTCTGTTATATTGCAATATACATGTATGTGAACAACACCTTTCTTGTAAGAAAATACAGCGGAGGAATTGAGCCTCATGCATGTTTTATGAGGAATATTACTTTTATGAATGTTTTGCAATACAATGGAAAATATATAGCATCTCGGCTGAAATCTTCAGCTTATGTTTACCCATATTAGCATTGCGTGACTTCGAACTTACTCGCGATGTCTTATGCATTTGCTTGATTATTTACCACAGCATGCCAGAGCAACGCAAGGCTTCTTGCGGGCATTTTCGCGGAAGGCTGGAAAACTCATTAAGTGTGTCTGGCCTGCTGCGGATGCTCCGCTTCAGCTCCCTGTCCAGTTTCACCCCTCTGGACATGGGAGACGTGGGAGCTTGCTGCCCGACGGGAGAAGTATTCTTTGGAAGGCTCTCAGCTTACATATTTGGCACAGAGCATCATGTTCAGGTCCTCTACAAAAATTATATAAATAATGGCCCTGGGGTCAAAATTGGCCCCGCCCCAGGGGTGGGCAGTTTTCAGTAGAAACAAATAGTGAAATCTTCTCCTCTGAAACTGGAAGGCTCTCAGCTTTCAAATTTGGCACAGAGCATCATGTTCAGGTCCTCTACAAAAGTTATATAAATCATGGCCCTGGGGTCAAAATTGGCCACGCCCCAGGGTTGGGCATTTTTCAATAGAAACATATAGTGAAACTTTGAAAATCTTCTCCTCTGAAACTGGAAGGCTCTCAGCTTTCATATTTGGTGCATAGCATCATGCTCAAGTCCTCTACAATTTTTTTTTTTATAAATTATGGCCCTGGGGTCAAAATTGGCCCTACCCCAGGAGTGGGTAGTTTTCAATAGAAACATAGAGAAAACTTTGAAAATCTTCTCCTGAAACTGGAAGGTTCTTAGCTTTCATATTTGGCTCATAGCGTCATATTCAGGACTGGTCCTCTACAAAAGTTTTCTAAATTATGCCCCTGGGGTCAAAATTGGCCTGCCTCAGGACCGGCTAGTTTTCTATAGAAACATATAGTGAAAACTTTGAAAATCTTCTACTCTGATTGTCTGGTGAGCGCTTCAGGGCCATTCTGGCCCTCTTGTTTACTTGTTGGTTTTGGTAGAAACTGTAGAACCTGTGTCCAGCTCTATTATAAATTCATAAGCAAACAGAACAGACCCAGATCAGGCAGCTCCTACAGGATAGGTCAGATCTTGGTCTACTCTGTTTGCAAAGATGTGAAAAAGTATGGGTATGAAGGAAAGCGTTTACCCTTTAGAATGTCCATCAGGTTTAGCTATAGTGCTGCTATTAGTGCACATTCTGTATGAAAGACTTTGAAAGGCTATATTCTCGACAAACAGTGCAGACTCTGATCATAGGCGCTGTCTTATCTGGGTCTACATTCTGTCAAATGACTCAAATGTGTTAAATTTTGTTGCAGGCTAGGCAAATGTTTGATGGAGAACATGCAAGTCTCGAGTCGCTGTACCGTACAAACACAGTACGGGTGCCCAATCCGATAAAGGTATACAGTTTTTTACCCTTTCCCTGTTTATTCCGAATTTCAATACCTACTGAATATTCATAGCCAAAACAGTTATAATGAAATATGGAAGCCCATTGGAAGGTTGAACATTGTAGCCATTTTAGAAAGTAAAGAAACAGATCTACCAAATTCCATTAGCAAACAGAGCAGACCCTGATTAGATATCTCCTATAGGATCTGATCTGGGTCTGCACTGTTTTCAGATGTGTAAAAACACATTTATATATCATTAGGGAAATGATTAATCCTTTTCCTCATATAAATGCTTTTTCACGCCTCTGTGAACAGAGTAGATCCAGATCAGATGACTTCTATAGGAGTTGTCTGATCAGGGCCTGCTCTGTTTGCCTATAAGATTAAATAGATCTGATCTTTCATTTTTTGTCAAAGCAAAACTTTGCCTTGAAAAGTTTACATTATAGAAATTAAAGGGGAAGTCCCTACATTCGACGCGTTTCAAAAATACCTAAAATATTATACAAAACTCATTTGTTTAAATGCTGAAAAGTAGAATACGTACTACAAGAAAACCTATCAAATAAACGTTAAAAATGACAAAACATCCATGTGTTTGATATCGACGATCCTGGTTTATTCCTTGATGTATTAACTTTATTTGGGTTGGGTTTTAGTTTTGTATATGTTCGCGCTGGTCGCGTCTCTCTGACCACTTCAAAGGAAGGCTGTTACGTAAACAATGGAGGGATCGGGTGATCATTGGCAAAACGCGGTAAATTTGAACGGAAAAGTCCGATAATACTTTGTTGTAGAACAAAAATTATACGTATTGATTAACTCGGTTTATTTTGTATCACAGGGGGATTTTTCGATATAAGTTCACATTGATAATCTTCATAATAATGATTGAGCATAACAAATACCCAGCTTTATGACATTATTGAAAATATGCATTCATTGTAGGGACTTCCTCTTTAAGTTAACGATTGAAGAGGTGTCAGAGAAAAGAGGTCCAGATAAGATGCATAAGACAGAAGCTATGGAATCATATTGATCTATATTATATCATCTATAAACAAACAGAGCAGACCCTGATCAGATGGCTCCTATAGGAGCCGTCTGATCTGGGTCAACTCTGTTTGCAAAGACGTAGAAATGTGTATTTATTGAGTAAAGGGCTAAAAATTATAATGACATCATGAATATCAGTTAGATGATTTCATTTGTATAATGGAATAGAAACACAAGAAGTTTTGACTATTTAAGAAACTGTAGAATGAAATCTATATTATTACTGTACATAAGTGACTTTCAGTAATGCATTAGTACTTTACTCCATAGATATGTATTTTAACCCATTCCCACATAGTCATTTTTTTGAAACCATTGTTCATGTATTAACCCATTCCCATATAGGCTATTTTTAAATGCAACCTCTTTGAATGAATCTACCAAAAAGGACTATTAACTAGAGAAAAGGAACATTTTAGAATTTTATAGTTTTTCAACCATTGTGATAGATAGAGCATTTGCTCCACAGGAACAAATCGTTGTTTCTAGTAGTTGTTTTGTAGATTCATTCAAATAGGTTGGATCTAAACTATGAGGTGGGAAGAGTCAACATCTGTGCAATCACAGTAAACATAGATCAGATATCTGATCACTATCTGCATTGTTTGCTTATGTAATTGTATAGATTGAAATCTACTGTTTCTGCTATGGCCAAAAAATCTTATATCAATATAATATACATGTACATGAATATCCATAGTGTAAAGAGTTAAGGGAGAAGGTGTGTGTGTGTGGGGTGGGGTACTTTGTAAGAAGAACCCTATTTTTAGCTCACCAGAGCACAAAGTGCTCAGGGTGAGCTTTTGTGATTGCCTGATGTCCGTCGGCGTGCGTCGTGCATTATGCGTCGTTCCGCTTCAACAATTTGAACCTTTAAAAATCTTCTCCTTTGAATGTACAGGGTTCTCAGCTTTCATCTTTGGCACATAGCATCACCTATAGGTCCTCTACAAAAGCTTTGTAAAATATGGCCCTGGAGTCCAAATTGGCCCCGCCCTGGGGGTGTGAAGTTTTCAATTGAAACATATAGTGAAAACTTTGAAATTCTTCTCCTCTGAAACTAGAAGGTTCTGAGCTTTCATATTTGGCACATAACTTCAACTTCAGGTCTTCTACAAAAGTTATATAAATTATGCCCCTAGGGTCAAAATTGGTCCCATCCCAGGGATGGCCAGTTTTTTTGTAGCTGACTGCATAAACAGCCCTTGGGGTCACTAGTTTTAAAAACCTTCTTGTCAAAAACTATATGTCCCAGAGCTTAGATATTTGGTATATAGATTTACTTAGCATACCTTTATGAGTTTTGTAAATATCATAGTTCTGAGGTTAAAATTTGCCCTGCCCTGTGTGTATAGACTTCTTCACATCAGAAACTACAGTTTAAAGGTTCCCCATGAAGCTAGTGACCTGAGACTAGCCAGTGTGAGTGTATTGGTAATCACCCTTAGCCTGATCAGTAGAGTAAAAATTGTGTTTAGACAAATAATACACACTCATTTTAGATTGAGAAAACTATGTGGATAATTCTCAAAATGCAGAAAGCTCTTAAAGCTTTTTTTCCATATCTATGCCCTGCATTAAGCTGCCAGCTATCAATGTAAAGCCTATCAGTGTATTTGTGTGAAGTTCAGCTTAATACAAGTTCAAAGGGTCTAATAGTAATCCCTACCCATTCATTTAGTCAGTACTCTAATGGTGTCTGCTTCAGAATTATTGTCTGCTTGTTTAAGTTTGTTCACACTGTTTTTAATACATATCAATCTTACAATTAACTCTCTTGTACAAACCACATATCAAGTTACATATGTGTCAGATCAGAATCCAAATTGTGTGCTTATTTCAGTCAAGTCATGCTCAGCAGTGATAGGGTTTCTGTCATCTGTAATCTGTTTGTCTGAAAAATTAACACTTTCAATGGGCCTCTTGTCTATAGAAACATATAATGAAAACTTTTTTTCCGGTCCTCTACAAAAGTTATATAAATTATGCCCCTGGGGTCAAATTAGGCCCCACCCCAAGGGTGGACAGTTTTCAATAGAAACATACAGTGCAAAACTTTGAAAATCTCAGATTTCATATTTGGCATATATCATCATGTTTAGGTCCTCTACAAAAGTTATATAAATTGTGTCCCTGGGGTCAAAATTGGCAATGCCCCAGGGGTGGTCAGTTTTCAATAGAAACATATCTGATTGTCTGGTGAGCGATGTCAGGGCCATTCTGGCCCTCTTGTTATTCATTATTCCTGTTGTAGAAAGAGGTTCCAGATACAAATAAGTCAGAAAAATAAAATCCTTATCTGTGCAATCTCTTTTTTCAGGTGGTTGACTTGCCTGAGAGTGGTGCAGCAATTGTGACAGACTTTCTAGACATGAGAGGACAACTATTCGAACAATCTGCTACACTGGGGAACCAGATGGCAAAGTGAGCCTAATCTTTCTGCAAATGCGTGAAAAGGTGTTCATATGAGGGAAAAGGTTAACCCTTTCCTCCATAAGTACGCCTTTCTACGCCTCTGTAAAAGTCACCTGCTGAAAACATTGTGATAAATAGAGCATTTGCTCCTACAGGAGCAAATGCTCTATTTATGACAATGGTTTCAAACTACAAAATTCTAAAAAATCCTTTTCTCTCATTAATGCTCCTTTTTGGTAGATTTATTCAGAAATTCGGTCTAAAAATAGCCTATGAGGGAATTGGTTAATATTGTTAGGATTCTACAGTTTCTGCTTTAGCCAAAACATTCCCTTATCAATGTGCCATTATAAAGAAATAATTAATATTCATGATGTCATTATTTCTTATGTGAATATTCATGGAGTAAAGAGTTAATAGTCAATATATGTAAGGTGTTAGAAAAAAGTAAAGCTAGAGGCTAGCTAGCTGTTTCCTCCGTTGGTGGTGCTCTAACCCATTCCCTCATAGGCTATTTTTATTATGCTCCCGCCTTTAGGCGATGGGGGCATTAAGTTTTACCCTTGTCCGAAGTCCGTACATATGTATGTCTGAAATTTTCGTCAAGGATTTCTTGGCTTGTGCAAGGTGGAATGGTTTGATAATTGGTCTGAAGCATTATCATAGCAAGTTGTACAGTGTCTCCTCTTTTCAGGTCTGTCGTCCATCTACATGACGGTTGTACTTCCTGTTTGCCGACACTTTGTTTGAATTTTGGGGATTGTTTAATGACAAAGATTTTCGTCAAAGATTTCTTCGCTTGTGTAAGCTGCAATGATTTGATATTTGGTCTGAAGCATAATCATAGTGATCTGTACTCTGTCTCCTCTTTTCAGGTCTGTCGTTCATCAACTTCCTGTTTGCCGGCGGGGGGCATCTGTGTCCAATGGACACATTTTCATTTAACCCCTTCGCTGCTGTGGTGTAGTACACCCTATGTGCCGGGATCTACCTCAGCGCGTACTCAGCAGACCTACTAGGCTACATAAAATTTCTCATTTCTCCACTAACAATCGCTCAATCTACACGATTTTTTCGCCTGCTGCTTTAAAACACTTATTTAAATACTTCCTGAAAGTTTCATTAATATATTATCACTTATTCCATGCAAAACCACAGTGTAGAGTTCCACAATGGCTAACCATTGGATTCAATAGGAATTTAGTAGGAATCTGTGTTAAATCTGTGTTAACTTTTTTATAAAACACGTATTTTCTACCAATTACACATATTACATACAAGGGAAACCATTCAAAATGATTGTAACTTCAAATGTAAGAGATGAGTTACTTCCCTTAGACCATAACATAAATTTACTGCAATTTAACATGGATCGTAATAACTCCAAGTCTAGCTCGGGTTATAGCACATAGGAAACACTTCTCGCCCGAGTGTGGCTCGGGGTAAGGCAGCGAAGGGGTTAATTTTAGCTCACCAGAGCACAAAGTGCTCAGGGTGAGCTTTTGTGATCACCCGATGTCCGTCTTCGTCCGTCATTTAAAAATCTTCTCCTCTGAATCTACAGGGTTCTCAGATTTCATCTTTGGCACATAGTATTATATTTAAGCATCATGTTCAGGTCTTCTACAAAAGTTATATAAATTATGTCCCTGGGTCAAAATTGGCAATGTCCCAGCAGTGGCCAGTTTTCAATAGAAACTTATAGTGAAAACTTTTTTAGCTCACCAGAGCACTTTTGTGCTCAGGGTGAGCTTTTGTGATTGCCTGATGTCCATCATCCATCGGTGTGCGTCGTCAGTCGTCAACAATTTGAATCTTTAAAAATCTTCTCCTCTGAATCTTCAGGGTTCTCAGCTTTCATCAGCTTTCATCGTTGGTACATAGCAATTTATTGATTGATTGATGTACATTTGATACATACCTTTAGGTCCTCTACAAAAATTATATAAATTATGCCCCTGGTGTCAAAATTGGCCCCGCCCCAGAGGTGCCTCGTTTTCTATAGAAACATATAGTAAAACTTTGAAAATCTTCTCCTGAAACTGGAAGGTTCTCAGCTTTCATATTTGGCACATAGCATCATGTTCAGGTCCTCTACAAAAGGTATATAAATTATGCCCCTGGGGTCAAAATTGGCCCCGCCCCGGGGTGGTCAGTTTTCTATAGAAACATATAATGAAAACATGAAATTCTTCTCTGCTGAATCTACAGGGTTCTCAGCTTTCATATTTGGCACATAGAATCATGTTCAGGTCATCAACAAAAGTTATATAAATTATGCCCCAAAATTGGCCCTGTCCCATGGGTGTTCAGTTTTCTATAGAAACAGTGAAAACTTTAAAAATCTTCTCCTCTGAAACTGGAAGGTTCTAAACTCTCATATGTGGCACAAGCATCATGTTCAGGTCCTCTACAAAAGTAATTAAATTATGCCCCTGGGATCAAAACATTTAGTGAAAACTTTGAAAATTTTCTTCTCTCATTGTCTGGTGAGCAATATCAGGGCCTTTCAGGCCCTTTTGTTTCTATAGAAACATAGTACAAATTTAAAAAATCTTCTCCTGAAACTGGAAGTTTCTCAGTTTTTATATTTGGCACATAGCATCATGTTCAGGTCCATAACAAAAGTTGTAAAAATTATGCCCCTAGGGTCAAAATTGGCCCGCCCCGGGGGTGGCCATTTTTCAAAAGAAACATAGTGAGAACTTTGAAAATCTTCTCCCCTGCTTGTCTGGTGAGCGATATCAGTGGCGTTCTGGCCCTCTTGTTAGATCCTACCTCTTTCAATAAATCTACCAAAAAAAGAGCATTTACTAAAGAAAAGGAAAATTTTAGAATTGTGTAGTTTTGAAACCATTTTTGATAAATAGAGCATTTGCTCTATTTATCACAATTGTTTCAGAAAGTACATGTCTTACACAGAGGCGTCAAAAAGCGTCAATATGAGGGAATTGGTGAAAGATCAGAAAACCGTAGCCTTAATCTTGGAATGATGCATCATAGTTTGAAAGGGTACGAGGGGTGTTCCATAAATAATGTCATCTGTGCTTTATTTCGCGGAAATCGTGCAATTCATGCACAAAACCACCTTGTGTCGATTGAGTGATCACTGGCTCGTGACACAGGTAAATATCTCGTCCACACGTTCACTTGCCTCGGTACAGTGTACATCGTTTCATAGCCTATTCGTTAGACTATACACAAAATGACAGGAAAACGAGCTGAAAATGTTCTTGAAATTAGGGCCTATATAAAAGCTAGGTCATTACTCGGCATAAAGGCTGTAGATATTCACCGCGAGGTGTGTGACATTTATGGGGAGGGCCAAATGTCCCACAGGACTGTTTGTAGGTAGGTAGCTAAATTTAGTGCTGGGCAGCAGCAACTGAAAGATGCTACTCGCCCAGGTCGTCCTGCAACAACTACGACCAAAGGTAACATAGAAAAAATCCGAAATATCCTCAAAACTGATGCTCGACTCACCATAAGACAATTGGCTCGAATGACAAACTTGTCGTTAGCAAGAGTTCATGCAATTTTGAAGAAACACCTAAAAGTTAGAAAGATAAATGCAAGATGGATACCCCATTTGTTAACGGATGAGCAAAACAAGACGCGTGTAACAATGGCAAAAAAACTTCTCAAAATGTACCCAAAATATAGTAAAAAGGCTTTTGATAATATAGTCACCGGTGATGAGACCTGGGTGTATTATTTTGAACCAAAGCGGAAGGTTTCCAACCGAATATGGGCCACTAAAAATGCTAGACGCCCAAGTATTGCCAAACGAATACGAACGGTAAAGAAGGTTTTGTATGCTATTTTTTTCACTAATAAGGGTCCAGCTATTCAAATCCCAGTGCCAAAAGGCAGAACGGTCACAGGCAAGTTCTATAAAAACGTTGTTCTGAGAAAATTGAAGAACTACTACAAAAGTAGCCGCCCCAAATCAGGACTTAAGTATGTCCGACTTTTGCATGATAATGCACCCGCTCACAAGGCACGTATTGTGACTGACGTTTTGGAGTCAGAGAAGGTTACCGTCCTTCCGCACCCTCCGTATTTGCCAGACTTGGCTCCCTGCGACTATTTTCTCTTTCCAAAACTTAAATATCATTTATCTGGAAGGAGATACAATTCGAGAAATGCCCTTGGATCTGCTGTTTATCAGTGTCTGATGGATGTCCCCATTGAAGAGTATGAAAAATGCTTCCAAAAATAGATTGACCGGCTAAAAAGGTGTATTCTGGCTGGCGGAGAGTATTTTGAACGGCAGAGCAAATAAAAATGAACAAAAGCACTTCCGCTATATGAGCACCGATGCAAGTGACATTATTTTTGGAACACCCCTCGTATAATTCTTGAGATTTTAAATGAAAAATTATGAAGACCCTGATCAGGGACCTTCTTTTGGAGCCCCCTGATACTGGGCCTACACTGTTTGTAAATACATGTGCATTTATTTCCTGCTTTCAAAGGGCTAACAATAGCAGTAATTATGTATAAAGCAACCACCTGTTTTTAAAGCCTCGCCTATTTATTCATTAACCCATTCCCGCACATTGGCACCTCTGTAAAAGTCACTTTTTGAAACCATTGTGATAATATCACAATGGTTTCAAAGCTACACAATTCTAAGTTGTTCCTTTTTGTGTCACCTGCCGAGAGGCATTGTGTCACTTAAGGCCTGGTCACAACCCGCTGTGCGTGTTTTTAGCACGTATGTTTTTTTGGGAGGCCAGGGCTGCTACGTTTTTCTGAAAATGTGAAGAAGAAGTAGCAAATGCAGGGAGGAACACATGTCACACGCACGGTTACACAAGGTGTACGTACGTGGCACGCACGACAGCCTAGCCCTGGTCGGTTACGTGCATCGTACGTTGCACGCGCTGTAAGCGAGTTGAAAGTGCTTACAACGTGCTCACAAAGTAGATCTCCGTGCGATTGCCGCATTATCGTACGGAGGCCGTACGGTCCACGTGCTGCTCATTGTTTTGTAATTTTATTGGATAGTAGAACTGGGGAAGTGCCGAGTGAGCACAGACCACTTACTTATCACATGCGCAACACGCTCATTCTAAGTGCGTCGTCTGTAGAGCAAGCGATTGTTGGGAAAAAGATTAAAACACTCATGGACTCAGTACGTTGTGCGAACGTTGGCTGTAGAAGCACATGCTTCACCTGTACGTTGGTGAATCCGTAGCCCGAACGCAGCTCGAACGCAGCGAAAGTTTTGCATGCACCAAAAGTGCTACGGCGTGTCTGCGTGCTCCTAAATCCGTACGGAGGCCGTACTCACCACGTACGGATCCCCAAAATTTCCCCACGTTTTTGCATGTAGACAACACGCACTTGCACGTACGGCGGGTTGAGACCACCGCTTTAGGGATCACTTTTCATTCTGTCTGTCACACTTTCTTTTTTTTTTGGCTGTCATTTCTAAACTAATCATTATAGAGCTTTCAAATTTCACATCTGTCTGTCTGTCACACTTTCTTTTTTTTGCTGTCAATTCTAAACTAATCATTATAGAACTTTCAAATTTCACATGTGTCTATATGTGACTAAGGACCATTGATGTATCTATGATCCATCACTTTGTTTGCTCCCTTGTCTACGCTCGACAATAAAAGGTGTAGTTCTAGGACTGGTCGGCCCGGTGTCAGGATAATGTGACTGGGTGGGGTGCCCTTGCCATGTACCTGCGGCAGGAGTATTCCAGTGAGGCAGCACTATAACTTGTCTCATGCGGGTGCCGTCTGCAAATAACTGAAATACTTTTGGTCGGACGTAAAACCCAACTCACTCACTCACTCACTTTGTATGCAATACTTTTTGAGTTATTCCCCTTTGTTCACCTTTTCTATTTTTGGCTGTCATTTCTAAACTAATCATTATAGAGCTTTCAAATTTCACATGTGTCTTCCTCTCATTGAGGACCATTGATATAACTAAGGTCCATCACCCTGCATGCAATACTTTTTGAGTTATTCCCCTTTGTTCTGATTTCACTCTAGCATATTCACATTTTTTGTGTCAGCTGTAAGCAGGTGACTCTTGTCTCTAGTTTATGCTCCTTTTCGGTAGATTTGTTCAAAGAGATTGTCAATTTTGTAACTCAGCGTCTCATCTGGATCCATACTGTTTGCATAGATAATCATAGATGTGACATCAGCAGCGAAAGAGTTAAGGTTGATCAAAGAATGTACTAAGAGTAGGTATTGATTTGCAGAGAAATATGGTTGACTTCCTTTTGTCTTGTATAATATGATTGCAGAATGTTACTGGCTATTTAACCCTTTCCATCCATAAATACGCCTTTCTACACCTCTGTAATAATCACTTCTTGAAACCATTGTAATAAATAGAGCATTTGCTCTAAGAAGAAAATGCTCTATTTATCACACTGGTTCCAAACTACAAAATTCTGAACTTTTGCTTTTCTCTCTTTAATGCTCCTTTTAGGTAGATTCATTCAAAGAGGTTGGGTCTAAAAATAGCCTACGGAGGAATGGGGTAAACACAAATGGGCTTATCATGTTGATACTTTGTTGAAATATGAAATTGAGGGCTTGGTGCAAAACTATTGTAACTCCTTCACAAAGTGAAGGAGTTACAATAGTTTTGCACCAAGCCCTCGAAATGTTAACCAGTTGAATGCAGAGAATGATGTACGGGTATTTGCCGACAGTGTAGACCCAGACCAAAGGAGCCCTTTGATCAGGGTCTGCACTGTTTGTCATTTTAAATCTAGTCCACTACACAGAGCTATACTACAGATACCTGTGCGTACCCAAATAATGAAATCATCATTTCTCCACCAAACCCTATACTGTGACCACTCTTTACAAATGTCTCTTTGAGACGTTTCTAAAGAATGGTTACAGTATAGGGTTTGATGGAGAAATAAAGAATTGAAAATGTTTGATTTCCACATACTTTATTATCTGGAGCTCTGGACTATACCCTTTATATAACTGTATATTTGTCAAAATATTATTTCTGAATGTTGTCTGTTTAAGGCTTCACCTACACAATGCTTCCCTAAAGGAAAAGACTAAAACCACAGAGAGTAGCATTCACAAGGGTGACTATGTCCCAAAGTATACCAGTCAGTTTGGTTTCCACATAAATACTTTTTATGGCTTCGTTGAGCTGAACAACAAATGGATGGATGACTGGCCTGTAAGTATATGTCCAAATTACATATTGGGGCCATAACTACATGTATATGAAAGAAATTCTAGTAATGCCTAGTTTACATTTGCCATGGAGGCCTTACAATTTCTTTGCGATTTTCCTACATTATTTTTTGTATCGTTGAAGCCTACAGGCCGCGATGTTTTTGTTCACAACGTATACCATCATTGTACGATAATTTGTGTAAACTGATCGGGGCTTACTCGTACAATACCTGAGCATTGACCATAGGGAGATCTTGCGATCTCCATGCAGTCACCTTGCGGTCTCAGCAAGGTTGGGTACGGCAATAGTACCCACCCGAAATATCAAAATTGCCGCACGGCCATTGTGCAGCTGCTGTGAGGTTGCCGCAGGATGACCATGGGTATTTCTCGGACACTGAGTGTCAACCATGCAATGACCATACGATTTTTCGGTTGCCCATGTGGAGATGATGACTGTAACTATGTGTTTATGGGCTGCGGGCTTGCGCTTTTTGAAAATTTGTATAAATGTTTTTTTATGACAAATTGCAGAGGCTGCAGTGGCGCCCAGGAATCCATACGATAATCGTATTGGACCGCCTGCCTCTATACGGAGACAGCGCGGAAGTGACCTTACTATGAGTCTACAGGCGCCGTAATCTCATTGCAGGCCAAATGTAAACTAGGCATTTGCTGGCATTTACACAAAAGTTTAGACCCAGATCAGACAGTTCCTGTAGTGGCTGTCTGAATAGCGCATACTTTGTTTGCTTTTTTCTGAATAGGTCATGCTGTGTTTGCTTATTTCAGAATAGTGCTTACTTTGTTTGCTTATTTCTGAATAGTGCTTACTTTGTTTGCTTATTTCTGAATAGGTCATGCTTTGTTTGCTTATTTCTGAATAGGTCATGCTTTGTTTGTTTATTTCTGAATAGGTCATGCTTTGTTTGCTTATTTCTGAATAGGTCATGCTTTGTTTGCTTATTTCTGAATAGTGCTTACTGTGTTTGCTTATTTCTGAATAGGTCATGCTTTGTTTGCTTATTTCTGAATAGGTCATGCTTTGTTTGCTTATTTCTGAATAGTGCTTACTGTGTTTGCTTATTTCTGAATAGGTCATGCTTTGTTTGCTTATTTCTGAATAGGTCATGCTTTGTTTGCTTATTTCTGATTAGGGTCTGCTTTGTTTACTTATGAAATAATTTAGGTCTAATTGTACAGTTTCTGTCATGCACAAATTTTCCTTTGCTAATAATGCTATTATAAAAATTCACATAATAGTAAGTTATTATTTCTTACATAGGAGTTAACCCTTTACACCATAAATACGCCTTTCTACGCCTTTGTGAAGAGAATAGATCGAGATAAGACATTTCCTAGCTATAGGAGCGGTCTAATCAGGGTCTCCTCTGTTTGCATATGGTATAATATAGATGTGATTCTTCAGTTTCTTCCATGGCCGAACATTCCTGTGTCCATGTGCAATTATAACAATTAATATAATTAATATTATTGTCATTATTTCTTACATGAACATTTATGTTATAAAGGGTTATGTTCCATGGTATAAATGGCTTTTTAGGAGCAGTCTGATCTGTTTACTTATGAAATCATTATCATCTACAGATCTGGTCCTAAATTTTTTGTCTATGCTAAAAATTCTCTCGAAATGTTATCCTCTCACACTAGATCAAAAAAGACTATAGTTCTATTTATAATACCTATTATTACATTAATAATGTGTAAATGTAATAGGCGTTATAAATAGAATTATTGTCTTTTTCGACCTAGTGCCAGTGGTTTTGCCTTATAAAATTCTGTTAATGAATATTCATGATATAATTGATTTGTGTATAAATATTGATGAGGTCAAGGGTAAGAATTGTAGCATATGATTATCTTTGCAGACAAAAGTAACTTTATACTGCTCAAAGGATAGAAGCAATTAACCCTTTCCCTGATATAAACGTGTTTTTACACATTTGCAAACAGAGTAGACCCAGATCAGACGGCTCCTAGAGGAGCCGTCTGATCAGGGTCTGCTCTGTTTGTTAATAGAATTTGAAAGATCTGTTTCTTTGCTTTCTAAAATGTCTACAATGTTCCACTTGCCATATTTCATTATAACTATTTTGTTAATGAATATTCAGTAGGTATTGATATTTGAAATAAACATAGAACAGGGAATGGGTTAAAGAATGTTTATGTCTTCATAACTGAAAGGCATGTTTGCAAGTTTTCAAAATACATGTTTGTGAATTTACAAGTATACCTGATCTATTTCTTGATTCTTTTTTTTCAGAGTTTTTATGCCAGAATGATAGAGACCCGTGTCAGCCTGCTGGAAAGAAATGTAAGAATTAACCCTTCGCTTGCTATTCACGTCAATATACCTACCTGTAAATAGTGAAGACTCAGATGAGACAGCTCCTGCAGGGTCTGCACTATTTACAAGTTGATTGTGCAACCAGTGCACTCCACAGCAGTGATTGCACAGCGATATACTTGTAGACAGTGAAGATATATGTAATTAATACAACAGGGCATGGGTAAAGAAGGAGAAATGTATTTTAAAATTTAGCAAGCGAAGGGTTAATATATAGATATGTGTGTCTGTTACTTACATCAGACATAATAAAAATCTATTGTCTGATTTAGTTGTCATGTCCCCACCCCTATACAAACAAAAGTACAATGTAGATTGCCTTGCACATATACACTAGACCCTGTCTTAAACTGCCATCAAACATAGCTCTATTTGTGGGTCTGTAAAGCAGGTGGTAGCTTAATGCAGGTTAAAAGTAATACTTTTGACCAGTGTTAAGCAACCACCTGCTTTTTAAAGAGTCCCATGTTCAATAAATGAATGGCCACTTAGAACAGGTTCTGCTGTACATCAGCCTGTTAGTCTGTATGTATCCCAAACGGTTCCTAATCAAAAGCTCATCAACTCTTTATGCGTAAATGCCTCATATTTGGAATGCAGGTTGAACAAGACCAGTAAATCACCCCTATATATTTTGAGGTCAATCCATGAAAGGTCAAGATCAAACATTAAGGCCATAATCAAACTAGATCAAAAGATTTCAGATGAATATCTCATCAAGTTTTTATACGCCCGTTTGAAAAAACAGGACGTATTATGAAATGGCGCTGTCTGTCCGTCTGGCTGTCCATCCATCTGTCAGTCTGTAACACCTCTAACTCAAGTTCCCCTTGGTGGATCCTTCTCAAATTAAACACAATGTTTATCTAGACATGCCACAGTAGCCTGCCAAGTCCCGGTTTGTTTAGTCAAGGTCACACAATTGGACTTAGAATTTGCGTTTAGCAAAAATGTTAACCGGTCTCTCTGTCTGTAACATCTGTAACTCAAGTTCCACTTGGCGGATCCTTCCCAAATTTAATCACAATGTTTATCTAGACATGCTACAGTAGCCTGCCAAGTTCCGGCTCGTTTATCTAAAGTCAAGGTCGCTTAATTGGACTTAGAATTTGCATTTAGCATTTGCATTAAGCAAAGATGTTAACCTCAATTTATGTGGAACAAGTCCACTTATTTACATAACACTTTGTGATAAAGCTTTGAAACTTGGAACACTTGTTCACCGTCACAACCTTCACCTGTAGGCAAGAGTAAATAACTCTGTCAAGCATTTTGACTGAATTATGCCCCTTTTTAGCTCACCAGAGCACAAAGTGCTCAGGGTGAGCTTTTGTGATCGCCTGATGTCGGGCGTCGTCCGTCGTCCCGCGTCAACAATTTGAACCTTTAAAAATCTTCTCCTCTGAATCTACAGGGTTCTCAGCTTTCATCTTTGGTACATAGCATCATCTATAGGTCCTCTACAAAAGTTATATGAATTATGCCCCTGGGGTCAAAATTGGCCCCGCCCCAGGGGTGGGAAGTTTTCAATAGAAACATATAGTAATACTTTGAAAATCTTCTCCTCTGAAACCAGAAGGTTATTAGCTTTCATATTTGGCACATAGCATCATGTTCAGGTCCTCTACAAAAGTTATATAAATTATGACCCTGGGGTCAAAATTGGCCCGCCCCAGGGGTGGGCAGTTTTCAATAGAAACAAATAGTGAAATCTTTGAAAATCTTCTCCTCTGAAACTGAAAGGCTCTCATCTTTCATATTTGGCACAGAGCATCAAGTCCAGGTCCTCTACAAAAGTTATATAAATTATGGCCCTGGGGTCAAAATTGGCCCCACCCCAGGGGTGGGCAGTTTTCAATAGAAATATATAGTTAAAACTTTGAAAATCTTCTCCTCTGAAACTAGAAGATTCTCAGCTGTCATATTTGGTACAGAGCATCATGTGCAGGTCTTCTACAAAAGTTATATAAATTATGCCCCTGGGGTCAAAATTAGCCCCGCCCCAGGGGTGGGAAGTTTTCAATAGAAACATATAGTAAACCTTTGAAAATCTTCTCCTTTGAAACCAGAAGTTTCTTAGCTTTCATATTTGGCACATAGCATCATGTTCAGGTCCTCTACAAAAGTTCTATAAATTATGACCCTGGGGTCAAAATTGGCCCCGCCCCAGGGATGGGCAGTTTTCAATAGAAACAAATAGTGAAATCTTTGAAAATCTTCTCCTCTGAAACTGGAAGGTTCTCCGCTTTCATATTTGGCACATAGCATCATGTTTAGGTCCTCTACAAAAGTATATAAATTATGGCCCTTGGGTTAAAATTGGCCCCGCCCCAGGGATGGGCAGTTTTCAATAGAAACAAATAGTGAAATCTTTGAAAATCTTCTCCTCTGAAACTGGAAGGCGCTCAGCTTTCATATTTGGCACATAGCATCATGTTCAGGTCCTCTACAAAAGTTATATAAATTATGCCCCTGGGGTCAAAATTGTCCCCGCCCCAGGGATGGGCAGTTTTCAATAGAAAGAAATAGTGAAAACTTTGAAAATCTTCTTCTCTGAATCTGGAAAGTTCTCAGCTTTCATATTTGGTGCATAGCATCATGTTTAGGTCCTCTACAAAAATTGTATGAATTATGGCCCTGGGGTCAAAATTGGCCTCGCCCCATGGGTGGTTAGTTTTCAGTAGAAACATATAGAGAAAACTTTGAAAATCTTCTCCTGAAACTGAAAGGTTCTCAGCTTTCATATTTGGCTCATAGCATCATGTTCAAGTCCTCTACTAAAGTTATATAAATTATGCCCCTGGGGTCAAAATTGGTCTGCCCCAGGGCCGGCTAGTTTTCTATAGAAACATATAGTGAAATCTTTGAAAATATTCTCCTCTGATTGTCTGGTGAGCGCTTCAGGGCCATTCTGGCCCTCTTGTTAACTTAGAATTTTTGGTTAAGGCTTTGTTAAAGTCCATTTATTTACATAACCCTTTGAGATAAAGCTTTTAAACTTGGAACACTTGTTTACCGTCACAAACATCACCTGTAGGCAAGAGTAAATAACTCTGTCAAGCATTTTGACTGAATTATGCCCCTTTTTAACTTAGAATTTTTGGTTAAGGCTTTGTTAAAGTCCATTTATTTACATAACCCTTTGTGATAAAGGGTTTAACCTTGGAACATTTGTTCACCATCACAAGCTATACCTGTAGGCAAGAGTGCATAACTCTGTCCAACATTTTGACAGAATTATACCCCCTTTTAACTTGGAATTTGGGGTTAAGATTTTGGTTAAAGTCTACTTATTTACATAATCCTTTCAGATGAAGCTTTTAAACTTGAAACATTTGTTCACCATCAGAAGCTTCATCTTCATCTCAAGCATTTAGACACAGTTATGGCACTTTTTAATTTAGAATTTTTGGTTAAGATTTTTTATTAAAGTATGCCTATTTACAACCTTGAAACTTGCTCGCAAAATTGGACTTAGAATTTGAATTTAGCAAATACCTTAACCCCCAGTTTATGTTTAACAAAACCTTGATGGGCGTATATTGTTCCCACTGGCACTCTTGTTATATTTGGCGCGTGTGTGCTTTTTTTTTGGGGGGGGGGGGAGGGGGGGGGGGGGGGGAGGGGATTAGATCTGTATCATATAACCCAAATCAGACAGGAGTTGTCTAGCTCTGCAGAAACTGACTGACATGGCTGTATTTTGGTTTGAAAGGGAAAAAATGGTTGTATTATAAACTAACGGCTTTACCCATTCCCTGTTCTATGTTTATTTCAAATTTTAATACCTGCTTAATACATGTATTCATGGATAAACTAATTTCAATTGAATATGGAAGGTAACATTTTATTAACTAAAGAAACAGATCTACCAACTTCCATAACCAAACAGATCAGACCCTTGTGCTCCTAGGAGCCATCTGATCTGGGCCTTCTCGGTTTGCAAATGCATGAAAAAGCGTTTATATTAAGGAAAAGGTTAATAAACACTAATATATTTAAATACAGATGCAGAATACAGGTATTTTGTTGGCTACTACCAGTACTTGTATTCAAGACCCAGAAGTTGACCATTACTGACATGCCGTAGACTATTTCTGAGATGTCATTTTAGTAGACTATTACTGAGATGCCATTTTAGTTGACTTCTTATGAGTTCAGTAGTCTGTTTTAGTTGCCATTTTAGTAGTCTGAGTTCCCTTCATAGAAATGCCTTTAACCAAGGAGTTCCTATAAAACCATTTGATCAGTCTGCTCTGTTTGCTTATGGAATTTGATAGATCTGTTTCTTTAGTTCCTAAAATGGCCACAATGTTCCACCTACCATATTTCATTATAGCTATTTTGTCCATGAATATTCAGATGATATTGAAATTTGGAATAAATATAGAACAGGGAACCAGGGTTAAGTAGACACTTTCTACATTTTATAACCATTTGAGTAGTCTGAGTTTACTATTTTTAGACCCAACCCCAGTGAATGTATCTACCGAAAAGGAGCATTAACTAGAGGAAAGGAAAAAATTAGAATTTTGTAGTTTGAAACCATTGTGATAAATAGAGCATTTGCTCCTACACAATGGTTTCATAAAGTGACTTTTATAGATGCGCAAAAATAAGTCGTGAGGGGATAATGTGCTAAAGTAGGCTGCGAGTTTCCATTCACCCTTTCCCTGTTCTATGTTTAGTCCAAATTTCAATACCTAATGAATATTCATGGACAATTTCAAAATAGTCATAATGAAATATAGAAAGTGGAACATTGTAGCCTTCAGAAAGAATAGAAACAGATCTATCAAAATCCATTAGGTCTGAGTTGGCATTTCAGTAGTCTATGTCTGAGTTGGCATTTCAGTAGTCTATGTCTGAGTTGGCATTTCAATAGTCTGTCTGAGTTGGCATTTCAGTAGTCTATGTCTGAGTTGGCATTTCAGTAGTCTATGTCCAAGTTGCCATTTCAGTAGTCTATGTCTGAGTTGGCATTTCAGTAGTCTCTGTCTGAGTTGGCATTTCAGTAGTCTATGTCTGAGTTGGCATTTCAGTAGTGTATGTCTGAGTTGGCATTTCAGTAGTCTCTGTCTGAGTTGGCATTTCAGTAGTCTATGTCTGAGTTGCCATTTCAGTAGTCTATGTCTGAGTTGCCATACTAGTAGTCTGTGCAGAAGCCTTCAGCATTACTTTAGACCTACATTAAACTGTGAACTTGAAAACTTGTCCAGATTTGAAATTGGATAATTTGATCTTCTGTTAATCTCAAACTAATTTGTAAAGTCCCTTGAAGTTCAAGATATCGAAGTTGAACTGTATTTGTAAGTTGTCCTTATAATTCCTAGCAAATAAAGTTTGAGGGGAGTATACTAATATTACCCTGGTGGCCGGTTGGTTGGGTGGTTGGTCTGTCAGCATTTAACCCTTTCGCTGCCAAATTATGTCGTCTGCTAACTTTGTCGTCTGCTACAAAATTTCATTTTTTTATTTTCTTCATTTTTGTTTTAAAAACCTAGTAACAGTAATAAACAGTTTGGATCCTGATGAGACGCCGAGTTACTCAGCGTCTCATCTGGATCCAAACTGTTTACATAAGTAATCACAGATCCGGCATTGGCAGCGAAAGGGTTAAACATGGGTAGTTGGTGTCACAAACTCCTGTAATTTCAAAGGTATTTAAGATTTAGGCTGCTGTACTGGTCACCTTTAATGATAGTTCTAGTTTTTAACAGGTTTTACTCTAAATTGTTTCCTGCATCACAACTTATTTTTGTGTCTAGCAACGCTGAGCCAGTTTTATCCCTTTCCCTGTTGTATATTCATATAAGAAGTAATTACATCATTAATAATTATGAGCAGATTTTTATAGGGGCACATGTATGCAGGATTGATTGGTACTGGTGAACACTGTAGAGTCTGATCTATAATAACCTCATAAGCAAACAGAGCAGACCCAGATCAGACGGCTCCGTTTAATCTGGTCTACTCTGTTAGCAAATGTGTAAAAACACATTTATGTGAAGGAAAGGCATAAAATTATTGACGGATACATCATTCTGTCTAGGAAGGAAACAGACAAGCCAGAGAACTGTGGAACAAGATTGTGCCCAAAATACCGAGATTTTTTGATGGCATCAATATAGAGCCTGCTCTTCTTCATGGTGATCTGTGGAGTCAAAATGTAACAGAAACTGTTGACGGCCCAGGTAAGCATAGTCTATGTTAACCCCTTTTCCCTATTCTAAATTTAGTCCAAATTTCCATACCTACTGAATATTCATAGACAAAATAGTTATAATTCAATATTGAAGGTGGAATATTGTAGCCATTTTAGAAAGTAAAGAAACAGATCTATCAAATTCCATTAGCAAACAGAGTAGACCCTGATCAGACGGCTCCTCTAGGAGCCGTCTGATCTGGGTCTACTCTGTTTGCAAATGCGTGAAAATATGTTTATATGAGGGAAAGGGTTAACCATGTACATGATAAATATTCATACAGTAAAACCCAATTAAAGCGGATGGTCAATTTAGAATAAATATTGGTCTGGAGACAATTGACAGCTAAATGCAGGGTGAAAGTCATGCAGAAATCTCCTAGGAGCTTTCTGCATTAAGCAGCCACCTGCCAAAAAGAATCTTAATTATTCTCTACCAGAATTCTGGTTTAGAGGGGGTATACTGTATCATACAGTACAAGGCATAATAACATCATTGATATTTATTAGCTGGATTTTTGAAATGGTACATGAACACATTTTGGCCCTGAAAACAAACATACGTATATAATCCATCAGCAAACAGAGCAGACCCAGCCAGACTACCTAATCAGGGTTTTCTTTGTTTGCTAAAGCATAAAAAGTGATTCTATCAGGTAAGGGATAAACACCTTTTAATCTTTATTCCATAAATATGCCTTTGCAAACAGAGTAGACCCAAATCAGATAGCTATCATCAGATCAGTGTCTACTCTGTTTGCTTATGTAATATAGATAGGATTTTACAGTTTCTGCCATGGCTGAACATTCCTGAGTCCATGTGCCATTATAACAAATTTATCCAATCATGTCTCCCCATTTATGGGTTGTTTTTGTCAGAGTTGTCCATCCATCTGTCTGTTACAAACTTGTGTCACGCATATCTCTGAAACGAGAAGGGCTAGAGTCAATTAACCTAACAGGAATGTTCACTAGCATGAGTTGTTGTGCACCTGAGGTTTTTAATTGTCTCCCCCTGATAACTTTGGAATTATTGCCCCTGATGAATTAAATTTACACAAACTTTGTGTCACTCGTATCTCTTAAACCTGATTTTTTTTAATGTCTCCCCCTGATAAATGTTAACTTAAAATTAGACAAACTTTGTGTCGTGTGTATCTCGGAAACCAGTAGGGCTAGAGTCACAGAAATATTCACCATCATAACTTGTTGTGCACCTGGGTGTTTTTTTAATTGTCTCCCCCTGATAACTTTGGAGTTATTGCCCCTGATGACTTAAAATTCGACAAACTTTACTTTGTGTCGCACGTATCTCTGAAACTGCTAGAGTCACCAAACATCAGGAGAATTTTGTCCAGCATGGGTTGTTGTGCACCTGGAGGTTTTAATTGCCCCCCCCCCCCCCCCCCTCATAATTGTTGAGTTATTGCCCCTGTTAACTTTAATAATATAAAATTAGACAAACTTTGTGTCATATGTATCTCTGAAACCAATAGGGCTAGAGTCACCAAACTTCACAAGAGTTATTGTGCAACTGGTTTTCTTAGCTCCACTTTTTCAAAAAGTGGAGCTATTGTCATGACCCTCTCGTCGGCGTCGGCGTTGGTTAACCTTTTTGTTAAGGTCCTTTTCTCAGAAACCATCAAAGATATTTGTTTCATATTTGGTATGTATGTTTACTATCACAAGGGGAACCCATTTCACAAGGGTAGGTAACCCATAGTTATGCCCCTTTTTCGACTTAGAATTTTCATTGTTGGTTAAGTTTTATGTTCAGGTCCATGTTTCAGAAACTGTCCAAGATATTTGATTCATCTTTGGTATACATATTAACTTACAAGGGGACCCATTTCACAAGGGAAGGTAACCCTAAAATTAATTTTGCTGTTGTTATCTCCCCTTTCTGACTTAGTCTTCAACTACACTATCCAGCACCTTTTTGTTAAGGTCCTTTTCTTAGAAACCATCAAATTTGTATGTTTACTATCACAAGGGGAATCCATTTCACAAGGGTAGATAACCCTAAAATTAATTTTGCCATAGTTATGCCCGTTTTTCGACTTAGAATTTTCATTAGAGGGTTAATACACGTTTGTTCGGGCAATAACATCTGCAGTGTCCCGAGAGACTGTTGTTGGCCCGAGCCCGAAGGGCGAGGGCAACAACAGTCCCGAGAGACACTACAGATGTTTTTGCCCGAAAACAAACGTGTATTAACGCTATTCTTGCATAAAACCCATTTTCTGCCTTCCTGCATCAATTTAATTCTTCTAAATACAAGCAAAACTACGGCAGCAAAACTATACACTTCTTTGACACTTTGTTTGATTTATGCTGTTTCCGGGCCACTGTTTTCTTTCTGACGTCAATATGATTGTATCAAATACTGTTTACACAGAATTTAATTCAATATATATATCTCTAAAAACAGTTCATTGTCGGTGCCCCTGAAATAGTCTCTCTGTTCATCTAGCTTAGGCCAAAACGCTACAGCATTCGCGTCCATTGTTTACCTTAGGCACCGAATAGGTATAATTAAAACCGGTCAACAACAGCGTGTGAGCACGAGAATCGCCTTGTTAATACATGGTCTAGCGGGTCTGAAACAACACGTTTTGTGCAAGAATGTTGGTTAAGTTTTATGTTCGGGTCCATGTCTCAGAAACTGTCCAAGATATATGGTTCATCTTTGGTATACATATTAACTTACAAGGGGGACCCATTTCACAAGGGCAGGTAATCCTTAAATTAATTTTGCTGTTGTTATCTCCCTTTCTGACTTAGACTTCCACTACACTATCCAGCACTAAAGAAAGTGGAGCGCGCTGTCTGCGGACAGCTCTTGTTTATTTATCTCCCCATGATAATTGTTGAGTTATTGTCCCTGATAGGATAAACTTAACATTAGAGAAACTTTATGTCACATGTATCTCTGAAACCAGTAGGGTTAGAGTCACCAAACTGCACAGGAATGTTGACCAGCATGAGTTTTTGTGCACCTGGGTTTTCTGAATTGTCTCCCCCTGATAACTTACAGACATTACACTTGTGTATTTGAAAGAGGATGAATGGAGGAGACATCTGTTTTTATGACAAAAACAAATCTCTAGTTATTATTCATGACATCATTATTTCTTACATGATTTGTCATGAAGGAAAGGGTTATAGCAAAGTTGGTATTTTTGTAATCCAGAAACACTGTGAAGAGTCATAGTGGAAAACTCATAGTGGAAAACTCATTCCATTTAACTCGTCACACCATGAATATTAAACTTTTCAAGGAATTTATTTGCTTTGACAAAATTGTAGAATCAGATCTATATCGTATCAAAAGAAAACAGCAGACCAAGATCAGATGGCTCCTATAGGAGTCATCTGATCTGGGTTACTCTGTTTGCAAATGAGTGAAAGTGTGTTTAGGAAAGGGTTAAAGCTCGTATCAGATAGTAATAACTGTTAAAGCCTTGTCTTGTCTCCATGGGTATTCATGTATGTAATAATGTTGGTATGAATATTAACCTTATAAACATTGAGTTGAGTCTGAGATCGTTCTCAAGCTTTTGATTGGTCAGATTTGAGTTCTCAAGCTTTTTATTGGTCAGATTTGAGCCTTTGGCTCAAATCTGACCAATCAAAAATTTGAGAACGAACTCAGACTCAACTAAAAGTTTTATAAGCATGGACCCTGCAATTTAACCCTTTACTCCACAAATACGCATATCTATGCCTTTACAAAGAGAGTAGATCCAGCTCAGATAGCTCCTATAGGAGCCATCTGATTAGGGTCTGCTCTGTTTGCTTGTGACATATTACAGATGTAAATCTACAGTTTCTGCCATGGCCAACATTTTCTGTGTCCATGTGCTGTTATAACAAATTAACCTAACTAATATTCATTACGTCATCATTTCTTTCATAAATATTCATGGAGGAAAGGGTTTTGAAATGCATATGAAGAAGAGAATCTTTGGCCAAGACAGAAACTGCAGAATCAAATCTATTTCATTTCACAAGCAGAGCCCACCCTAATAACTATTTTGTTAATGAATATTCAGTAGGTATTGACATTTGAAATAAACATAAAACAGGGAAAAAGTTAAACCGGTAACACTTGTTTGTACAAATATATTTTGCTGATACATGTATATGTACGTGAATATATTGTTTTATTCTGAAGGAATTTAACACTGTGTATTTGTATTTTAGCAATATTTGACCCGGCATCTTTCTACGGTCACTCTGAGTTGGATATAGCTATGGGCCTGGTGTTTGGTGGGTTCAGCTCCAAATACTACTCAGCTTATCACTCGCTTATACCAAAGGCAGAAGGATTTGAGAAGAGAAAGGATCTCTACAAAGCTTTCAACCATATTAACCACTGGTAAACAAACAATTTTATAGGCTGAGAGCCGTTTTTGTCTACAGCCTATATGGCTTACTTTTCGGCCGTTTTTGTCTACAGCCTATTGGGCTAACTCAGCCATTTTTGTCTACAGCCTATAGGGCTAACTCAGCCGTTTTTGTCTATAGCCTATAGGGCTAACTCAGCCGTTTTTGTCTACAGCCTATATGGCTAACTCATGATGAGCTTTGCAATCAGTTTGGATCTGCATGAGCTGCAGAGTATCAGACATCTCTATTTGTCACAATTGTTCCAAACTACAAAATTTTCCTTTTCTCCAGTTCATGCTCATTTTTGTTAGATTTATTCAAAGAGGTTAGATCTAAAAATAGCCTATGAGGTAATGTGTTAACCCTTTCCCTTTTCTATGTTTATTCAAAATTTCAATACCTACTGAGTATTCATTTACAAAATAGTTATAAAGAAATATGGAAGGTGGAACATTGTAGACATTTTAGAAAGCAAAGAAACAGATATATCCAATTCTGCTAGCAAACAGAGCAGACCCTGATCAGACGGCTCCTCTAGGAGCCGTCTGATCTGGGTCTTCTCTGTTTGCAAATGCATGAAAACACGTTTATATGAGGGAAAGTGTTAATCAGTAGGACTCTTATAATGACATGATAAACTCTGACAGCCATTTTTGGCCATTGCAGAAACATTAGATTAAGATCTATATTATATCATAAGCAAACAGTGCAGACTTGGATAAGAGCTGTCTGATCTGGGCCTACTCTGTTTACAAAGGTTGAAGAATTGATCTGATCAGGGTCTGCTCTATTTGTTGCGTTTGCTTCAGGACTAATATAGATACTGGTATGATTCTACATGGTTAGGGTTACACTACAGGGTTAGGGTTACAGGGTTAGGGTTACACTACAGGGTTAGGGTTACCCTACAGGGTTAGGGTTACCCTACAGGGTTAGGTTTACACTACAGGGTTAGGGTTACACTACAGGGTTAGGGTTACAGGGTTAGGGTTACCCTACAGGGTTAGGGTTACACTACAGGGTTAGGGTTACCCTACAAGGTTAGGGTTACACTACATGGTTAGGGTTACATTACAGGGTTAGGGTTACAGGGTTAGGGTTACACTACAGGGTTAGTGTTACACTACAGGGTTAGGGTTACAGGGTTAGGGTTACACTACAGGGTTAGGGTTACCCTACAGGGTTAGGGTTACACTACAGGGTTAGGGTTACAGGGTTAGAGTTACCCTACAGGGTTAGGGTTACAGGGTTAGGGTTACCCTACAGGGTTAGGGTTACACTACAGGGTTAGGGTTACCCTACAGGGTTAGGGTTACCCTACAGGGTTAGGGTTACACTACAGGGTTAGGGTTACAGGGTTAGGGTTACCCTACAAGGTTAGGGTTACACTACAGAGTTAGTGTTACACTACAGGGTTAGGGTTACCCTACAGGGTTTGCTGTGGTCAAACTTTAATGAACCCTTTCCTCCATAAATATGCCTTTCTATATCTTTGCAAACAGAGTAGACCCTATAGGAGCCGTCTGATCAGGGCCTGGTCTTGTTTGCTTATGATATAATATAGATATGATTCAACAGTTTCTGCCAGTGCCAAAAATACCTGTGTCCATATGCTAGTATAACAAATTCATCTTATCTATATTCATAACATCATTTCTTATTACATGAATATTCATGGAGGAAAGGGTTAAGTTATGAAAATTAATCCAATCAATATTCATTTCATGGTATGATTATTTCTTACATGAATATTCATATAGTGAAGATATTTTATGTTCTCTATGAAAAGCATAGAAAAATACGCAGCGAAACAATGATTTGGAAACCTTCCTCACTCCAAAGGTGCCCGACGCATGCTTGGACTCATCCATGGAACCCCCCCCAAAAAAAAAATTGTGATCGAAGTATGTTCAACTGACCTAATACTATCTATTTGAACCTTAAACCACACCGAAAAACGAGAAAAAAATGACCCTGAAAAAAAAATCCTATCGGGTCTATATATGTATTGAAAGGTACATGTACCTAACTACGACAGATCAGCGGCGGAAAATACAACAGTCATGTTTTTCAAAGTCTTACAGCAAAGCCAATTCAACACCGATTTCAATCAGTTTGGTCTTGATCCGTTCCAAATTCCATATGCTAAGAGGCATAATTAGTGCTTTCCTTAAATATTGCTCCGTCTTGTCGCTGCAAGACTGCGAATTTGAAAAAACGCTAGAGCGAAACGATGTGACTCCCACCAGGATGCATAGACGTATATAGGGGGATCTGTATTCGTTAATCATTTCAACAAAAACGCGAATTATGATTAAATACTATCTAAAAACATTAAACTTGCCGCAATTAAAACGGTGCTTACTATTTCCAGTCAACTACGAGGCGCCAGTTTTCTTTCTCCAACTTTCCTTTTGAACGGATGCGACCATTTTGCGGCTCATAAACTATTCAGTATGCAAATTGACTACTACTTCCGGGCCACAGCGATTTGGCCACCTCCGTTCAAAACGAAAATAGGAGAAAGAAAACTGGCGTCTCATAGCAAACTACAAATAGCCAGCACACTTTTAACTGCGGTAAGTTGAATGTTTTTCGAATGTGTTTCAGCATAATTCGCGTTTTTGCTGAAAAGTTTAACGAATACAGATCCCCCTATATACTTCTATGCATCCTGGCGGGAGTCACATCGTTTCGCTCTAGCGTATTTTCAAATTCGCAGTCTTGCAGCGGTAAGACGGGGCAATATTTAAGGAAAGCACTAACTGTGCCGCTTAGCATATGTAATTTGGAACGGATCAAGACCAAAATGATTAAAATCGGTGTTGAATTGGCTTTGCTGTAAGACTTTGAAAAACTTGACTGTTGTAATTTCCGCCGCTGATCTGTCGTAGTTAGATACCTTTCAATACATATATAGACCCGATAGGAAATTTTCCGGGTCGTGTTTTTCTTGTTTTTTGGAGTGGTTTAAGGTTCAAATAGATAGTTTTAGACTAGTTTAACATACTTCGATCACAATGTTTTTTATTTATTTATTTAATTTTTTTTTAATTTTTTTTTTTGGGGGGGGGGGGGTTTCCATGGGTGAGTCCAAGCATGCGTCGAGCACCTTTGCCTCACTCTATATATTGTACTAAAAATGTTGCTATAAACGTTAAGCATTTTCATGCTATTAGGGTATATTGTAACAGGCTAGGTACAGGTACTGGGTGAAAAAATGTAAGCGGTCCAGATAGCTCAGTTGGTAGAGCACTCGCCCTGTAAGCGAGGGGTCCCGGGTTCGAGCCCCGGTCTGGCTGTATGTTTTTAACCAGTCCTGTTATGGATGGTGCCCAACTTGAAAATCGGACCATGTGCATGCCCATGATTTCTTGTGCAGATTCTGCGAGTCTCCCCGGGGCTGGGGTGGGGAGGGGTGGGGAGAGAGTAGTGTAACAGGCCCAATCCGGGCAAAGAAATGTAAGTGGTCTGGATAGCTCATTTACTAGAGCACACATCTTGTAAACGAGGGGTCCCTCATTCAAGCTCCAGTCTAGCTGTATGTTTTCACCAGTCTTCTTACATTATGTCTGCATTTCCAAATAGTGTAGACCCATGTGACCCAGCTCCTAGAGGGATTCAGTGGCTACAACTGATCCAACTTTAGAATGATTCAGCTAATTAATATACAGAATGGATGGATTCACATTCGAATATTTAGCTTGATAAGGCTTAATACACATATTTATGTTTACTGTGTCACATAGGGATCACACTTTTCAGTCGCCTGTGTCTGTCTGTCAATCTGTCCGTCTGTCCGTCTGTCCACATTACTCCTAAAGTATTATAGGCACAATTGTGAAACTTTATACATGGTATATGCATAGAGGGTGATGAGAGGATGTTCAGTCAACAAGGGTTGTAAGTTCTTTTTTGTGGGAGTTATTCCCCTTAGTTCCTTTTCAAAAGCATTTTTTTGTCTGGAGCATAACTTGTCAAGTATTGTAGACACAACTGTGAAACTTTATATATGGATAGAGGATGATGAGAGGATGTTCACTCAATAAGGGTTGTAACTCTAAAGTCATTTTTGAGGGAGTTATTCCCCTTAGATACTTTTCAGAAGCAATTTTTTGTCTGGAGCATAACTTCTCAAGTTATGTAGGCACAACTGTGAAACTTTATACATGGACAGAGGGTGGTGAGAGGATGTGCAGTCAACAAGGGCTATAACTCTTAATTCATTTTTGAGGGATTATTATTGTTATTTTTAGCTCACCTGGCACAAAGTGCCAAGGTGAGCTTTTGGGATGATCCTATGTCCGGCGTCCGTCGTCGTGCGTCGTGCGTATGTGCGTTGTGCGTCGTGCGTACGTGCGGGCGTCAACAATTTACTTAAACATCTTCTTCTCTTGAACTACAAAGCCTAGAGCTTTGATATTTGGTATGTAGTATGATGTAATGGTCCTCTACAAAGATTGTTCAAATTATGTCCCCCGGGCCAAAAATGGCCCCGCCCCAGGGCTTATTAGTTTTTCAGAGGAAAATCTTTAAAAATCTTCTTCTCTGAAACTGTAAGGCATAGACCTTTGATATTTGGTATGTAGCATCATCTAATGGTCCTCTACTAAGATTGTTCAAATTATGTCCCCTGGGCCAAAAATGGCCCCGCCCCGGGGCTTATCAGTTTTTCATAGGAAAATCTTTAAAAATCTTCTTCTCTGAAACTGTCATGCATAGACCTTTGGTATTTGGTATGTAGCATCATCTAATGGTCCTCTACTAAGATTGTTCAAATTATGACCCCCAGGACAAAAATGGCCCCGCCCCAGGGCTTATCAGTTTTTCATAGGAAAATCTTTAAAAATCATCTTCTCTGAAACTGTAAGGCATAGACCTTTGATATTTGGTATGTAGCATGATCTAATGGTCCTCTACTAAGATTGTTCAAATAATGACCCCTGGGCATAAAATGGCCCCGCCCCGGGGCTTATCAGTTTTTCATAGGAAAATCTTTAAAAATCTTCTTCTCTGAAAATGTAAGGCATAGACCTTTGGTATATGGTATGTAGCATCATCTAATGGTCCTTTACTAAGATTGTTGAAATTATGACCCCCCAGGACAAAATGGCCCCGCCCTAGGGCTTATCAGTTTTTCATAGGAAAATCTTTATAAATCTTCTTCTCTGAAACTGTAAGGCATAGACCTTTGATATTTGGTATGTAGCATCATCTAATGGTCCTCTACTAAGATTGTTCAAAATATGACCCCTGGGCCAAAAATGGCCCCACCCCGGGGCTTATCAGTTTTTCATAGGAAAATCTTTAAAAATCTTCTTCTCTGAAAATGTAAGGAATAGACCTTTGGTATTTGGTATGTAGCATCATCTAATGGTCCTCTACCAAGATTGTTCAAATTATGACCCCCAGGACAAAAATGGCCCCGCCCCAGGGCTTATCAGTTTTTCATAGAAAAATCTTTAAAAATCATCTTCTCTGAAACTGTAAGGCAATAGACCTTTGATATTTGGTATGTAGCATCATCTAATGGTCCTCTACTAAGATTGTTCAAAATATGACCCCTGGGCCAAATATGGCCCCGCCCCGGGGCTTATCAGTTTTTCATAGGAAAATCTTTAAATATATTCTTCTCTAAAACTATAAGGTATAGACCTTTGATATTTGGTATGTAGCATTATTTAATCGTCCTCTACCAAGATTAATCAAAATATGACCACGGACCAAAAATGGCCCCGCCCAAGGGCTTATCAGTTTTTCATAGGAATATCTTTATAAATCTTCTCCTCCAGAAATGTAAGGTCTAGGCCCTTGATATTTGGTATGTAGCATCATCTAATGGTTTTCTACCAAGATATTCAAATTATTACCCCTGGGTCAAAAATGGCCCCGCCCTGGGGCTTATCAGTTTTTCATATGAAAAGCTTTAAGAATCTTCTTCTCCAAAACTGTAAGGCAGAGACCTTTAATATTTGGTATGTAGCGCTATCTAATAGTTGTCTACCAAGATTGTTCAAATTATGTCCCCTGGGTTGAAAACGGCCCCGCCCAGGGGCATATCAGTTTTTCATAGGAAAGTTTTGAAAAATCTTCTCTTAAACATCTTTAAAAGTCTTCTCTGAACTTGTAAGGCATAGACCTTAGATATTTGGTATGTTGCATTATCAAATAGTCCTCTACCAAGATTTTCAAATTATGAACCCCGGATCAAAATTGGCCCCGCCCTGGGGCTTAACAGTTTTTCATAGGAAAATCTTTAAAATATCTTCTCCACCAAATCTGTAAGTTCTAGACTCTTTATATTTAGTATGTAGCATCATCTAATGGTTTTCTACCAATATTTTTCAAATTATGCAATCTGTCATTGAAATCATTAATCTGTTACGAACAGGTGAGCGATTAAGGGCCATCATGGCCCTCTTGTTCAATGTTTTCATTAGCAATTTAAGTGTGGATGAATGGATTATTGAGCCATTGCCTCTTGTATAGAAGTCAATGGATCATGTGACAAGGTGGCGGATGGGGGTATTAATCACCTTAAGTGATAGCTCTAGTTGGATATTCATTTAAGAAAATATTTATTAGCTACATTTTAGAATGGCATATGTACACAAGAAACAGTAAAGTCAGATCTATCATGATTTCAAAAGCAAACAGAACAGACCCTGATCAATCGGTCCCTGTAGAAGCCATCTGATCTGGGTCTTATATCTGTTTGCAAAGGTGTGAAAAAAGGAAAGGGTTAAGTTATAAGAGTTTTTATGCCCCCCAGATCAGAACGGGGGGGGGGGGGGGGGATATTGTTTTTGCCCTGTCTGTTTGTCTGTCTGTTTGTCTGTTTGTTTGTCAGCAACTTTAACATTGGTCATAACTTTTGAGCAAGTACAGATAGAGACTTGATATTTGGCATGCATATGTATCTCATAAAGCCGCACATTTTGAGGGGTGACATGTCAAGGTCATTCTTCAGGGTCAAAGGTCAAATTGTCTGTTTTTCTGTAACTTTAACATTGGTCATAACTTTTGAGCCAGTACAGATGGAGACTTGATATTTGGCATGCATATGTATCTCATAAAGCTGCACTTTATTAGGGGTGACATGTCAAGGTCAAGGTCATCCTTAAAGGTCAGAGGTCAAACATATGGGTCAAATCATCGACTTTAACATTGACCATAACTTTTGAACCAGTACAGATAGAGACTTGATATGTGGCATGCTTGTGTCTTTCATGAAGCTGCACAGTTTGAGGGTGACATGTCAAGGTCATTCTTCAGGGTCAAAGGTCACCAACTTCAAATTGGCCATAACTTTTGAACCAATAGAGATAGAGTCTTGATATTTGGTATGCATGTGTATCTCATGAAGCTGCACATTTTAAGGGGCAAAATGTCAAGGTAAAGGTAATCTTTTAGGGTCAAAGATCACCGACTTAAACATTGGCCATAACTTTTGAACCTGTGTATATAGACTTGACATTTGGTATGCATGTGTATCTCATGAAGCTGTACAGTTTGGGGGTGACATGTCAAGGTCATCTTTCAGGGTCAAAGGTCAATGACTTTAACATTGGCCATAACTTTTGAACCAGTAGAGATACAGACTTGATAGTTGGTATACATGTGTTTCTCATTTGGCTGCACAGTTTGAGGGGTGACATGTCAAGGTTAAGGTCATCTTTGAAGGTCAAAGGTCACCAACATTAACATTGGCCATAACGTTTGAACCAGTAGATATACAGCCTTGATACTGGTATGCATGTGTATCTCATGAAGCCGCACAGTTTGAGGGGTGACATGTCAAGGTCATCCTTCATGGTCAAAGGTCACCAACTTTAACATTGGCCATAACTTTTGAACCAGTAGAGATACAGACTTGATATTTGGTATGCATGTGTACCCATGAAGCTGCATAGTTTGAGGGGTGACATTGCAAGATCAAGGTCATCCTTCAGGGTGAAATATCATATCGAGGGGTCATAGTGTTTCACAAACACATCTTGTTTATTTTCGTTATGCTTTGCTAGTTACTGTTTGGCATGTGGAAGCACACTAGATGTTTTGGGCTACATTGTGGGCTGAATGAATAGTGTTTATAGAATTGTTAAAGCGTTTGATTTGGCGTGAGAGTGCATGGTCTAGAATCAACCGCATGCACGCAATGTCAGAATAAAATGTACATTGTATTGCATGCTCAATAATCATAGGTACATAGTATTTGGCTAAACTGTACTTAACCCTTTCCCTGTTCTGTGTTTATTATGTATTTCAATACCTACTGATTATTCATGGACAAAAGAGTTAAAATTAAATATGGAAGGTGGAACATTGTAGCCAATTTCAAAAGTAAAGACACAGATCTTTGAAATTCTATTAGCAAACAGAGTAGACCATGATCAGACGGCTCCTCTAGGAGCCGTCTGATCTGGGTCTACTCTGTTTGCAAATGCGTGAAAATACGTTTACATGAGGGAAAGGGTTAAGCTGTAATGAAAAATTCAAATATTTTGTTAAAGTTGTTCTTACAGCGATGCTCAAGTCTCCACAATAGCACAATGCCATGAATATTCATTTAAGAAATAATGACAATATGAATATTAATTAGATTAATTTAAATTATTACAAAAGCACTTGGACCAAGAATTTTTTGCCGTGACAGAAACAGTAAAATCATATTTATGATATACATGTACATGTATTATAATGAGGTGATTTTTTTTAACCCTTCCTCCATGAAAATTTATGTTAGTCTTGTTAGAAATAATGAGGTCTTGAATATTAATTACAATAATTTGTTATAACATCACATGGACACAGGAAATTTGGCCATGGCAGAAACTGTAGAATCACATCTACAGTAAAACTTCTCTATAACGACCACTAAATTACATCAGGCATTTTGTGTTAAAGGCAGGTGGATGCTTAAAGCAAGGTGAAAATAAAACAGAACGCTCCTATAGGAGCGTTCTGTTTTACTTTCATCTTGCTTTAAGCAACCACCTGCCCAAAATACCAACTAATTAACACAATTTAGTGGTCGTTATAGACAGGTTTTACTGTATATTATATCACAAGCAAATAGAACAGACCCAGGACAGGTGGCTCCTACAAGAACTGTTTGATCTGGTCTACTCTGTTTGGTGTATTTATGGAGTAAAGGGTTAAATGGCTTATAAACATAGGAGTATTTGCTGCTACAGATACTGTAGTAGTATATCTATATTGATCCACAAGCAAACAGAGCAGATTCTCATCAGACAGCTCCTAGAGCAGCCATAGAATCTTTGTCTACCCTGTTTGTAGCGGTGTATAAAGGTGACTTGATGGGGTAAAGTGTGCATAAACAGGGACAGTTTTAACCTTTAGCCTGCTTAGCAAATAATTTTACAGGAGTTTTCATCTACCACATATTCAAAATTCAAGCTATAATTAAATTTTCTTCAAAAATGCAATCAGGGTGTCAAACAGTTTGGATCCTGATGAGACGCTGAGTTACTCGGCGTCTCATCTGGATCCAAATTGTTTGCATAGGTATTCACTCATCCACCCATAGCAGGCTAAAGGTTAAAAATGTTTTGATTGTGATTTTGTTTTCTGTTGCAGGGATCAATTTGGTGGTAAGGACCTTGCACTGTCTACACTTAAAGCTTGTGTACGACATGTATACAACTAGATAATCTCAAGATTTATATGCATGCTTGTGTATAACATGTATACAACTAGATAATCTCAGATTTATATACACTTATGATGCATGGATCCATTAACCCTTTCCTCTATGAATATTCATATAGGAATTATGACAGCATGAATATTAATTAGATTAATTTGTTATAATAGCACATGGACACATGGAGCTTCAGTCGTGGCAGAATTTGTAGAATTATATCTATATTATGTTATAAGCAAACAGAGCAGAACCTGATCAGACGGCTCCTATAGGAGCTGTCTGATCTGGGTTTACTCTGTTTGCAGAAGTGTAGAAAGGCGTGTTTATCCTTTTCATGCCTTTGCAAACAGGGTAAATCAGCAAATAGCAGCCATCTGATCAGGGTCTGCTCTGTTTGCTTTTGACATAATTATACAGACCTGATTCCACAATTTTTATCAAAAGCAAAAACATTTCTTGAAAATTTTACATTATAAAAATTCAGCTAATACATATTCATGATGTTGTTATTTCTTACATAAATATGAACAGAGAAATGAATATTTATATAAGAAATAATGATGTCATGAATATTAATTAGATTAACTGTTATAATAGTACATGGACTCAGGAATTTTGGTCATGGCAGAAAGTGAAGCATCATATCTATGTAACATTATTAGCAAACAGAGCAGACCCTGATCAGACGGCTCCTGGTGATTTTGGGAGAATTAACCCTTTCCCTGTTCTGTGTTTATTACAAATTTCAAAACCTACTGAATATTCATGGACATAAAGGTTATAATGAAATGTGGAGGGTGGAGCATTGTAGCTATTTTAGAAACTAAAGACACAGATCTTTGAAGTTTTATTAGCAAACAGAGTAGACCCTGATCAGACCGCTCCTCTAGGAGCCGTCTGATCTGGGTCTACTCTGTTTGCAGATGCGTGAAAACACGTTTATATGAGAGAAAGGGTTAAGAGTTGATAGACCTATCTGCATGATTGTAGTCAGGAAGTAGTCGCTTTCGAGAATGCAATGGTCAGTTTTCCTTTGTTTTTAAACATCTGGATTTGACTGAAAGTACAGAGTGGACAACATATAAACCCATCCCAAAACTCCCAATCCTCATTTCATTCTAACACACTTGGGAATAAAAGTGGTTGTCCACTCTGCTTCCAGCACTACAAGTCATAAACAAGGGCATAGTTTTGTTGCGTAAGAATCTGTGTATTTATGGTGATTGGTGATGAAGAGGTGGTGATAGCAACCAAAACCAATTAAAACCCCCAACGACAGATCATCTTGCTCTCACCATATTATATTTGGTGAGAGAATCCTGGGTATCCTAATGCCAGCGACAACGAACACAGCTGTGAAAATGGAAGGCAGCTGCAAACAGACACCAAACTTCGCTCTGGGCTTTGTTTTCAAGGTCAGCCAAGACAATTCTGGAAAACAGCACTACGCATCAGCCCTTGAAGGACTACCAACTGCTGTAAGTGAGGCAACTTGTGTGGAATTGGAATTGGTGGTGGTATATAGTCAGGGGAATCAAGTTCAATAGCTATGACAGAGATTCAGATGCCATCCTTCTATAGAATCCTGATGGTCTATCGATCACTAGTTCAACCACCTGGCTTGTACCAGCCTCTCCCTCATTTTATATAGCAATAGCTTAACCCTTTACTCCATGATTATGTTCGAAATAATGACATCATGAATACTATCAAAAGGTCAAACAGAAACTGTAAAATCGGACTTTTGTTATTCCATAAGCAAACAACAGACCCTGATCAGACAGCTCCTATAGGAGCCGTCTGATCTGGGTCTACTCTTTTTGCAAAGGCGTAGAGTGTCGTATTTACGGAGTAAAGAGTTAAACAGTGTCTCTGTATTTTGTTTTATGTATTTCAACTTCAGTTAAACATTTTCTCTGTATTTGGTGTCATGTATGTCAACTTATGTTAAACATTATTTCAACATTTCTCTGTATTGTGTATCATGTTTTTCAAATTTTGTTAAAAATACTCATGCTATTTTGTACTACCTTTGCAGTTTGTTCATCACCAAGGTATGAACAATCTCAAAATATTATTTTTTCTATTCAAATGTTAAACATAAATGCTGATATCAGTTTTTGTTAGCTCACCAGAGCACTTTTGTGCTCAGGGTGAGCTTTTGTGATCGCCTGATGTCCGTCGGCGTGCGTCGTGTGTTGTCGGGCGTCCTCTACAAAAGTTTTATAAATTATGCCCCTGGGGTCAAAATTGGCCCCACCCCAGGGGTGCCTTGTTTTCTACAGAAACATCTAGCAAAACTTTGAAAAGCTTCTCCTCTGAAACTGGAAGGATCTCAGCTTTCATATTTGGCACATAGCATCATGTTTAGGTCCTCTACAAAAGTTATATAAATTATGGCCCTGGGGTCAAAATTGGCCCCGCCCCAGGGGTGTTCAGTTTTCAATAGAAACATATAGTGAGAACTTTGAAATTCTTCTCCTCTGAAACTAGAAGGTTCTCAGGTTTCATATTTGGCACACTTCATGTCTTCTTCAAAAGTTATATAAATTATGCCCCTAGGATCAAAATTGGTCCCATCCCAGGGATGGCCAGTTTTTTGTAGCTGTCTGCTTAAACAGTCCATGGGATCACTAGTTATGCATAGAAAATATTCTTGTCAGAAACTACATGTCCTAGAGCTTAGATATTTGGTGTACATATTTACTTAGCATACCTTTATGAGTTTTATATAAGTATCATAGTTCTGGGGTTAAAATTGGCCCTGCCCTGTGTGTATAGACTTCTTCACATCAGAAACTACAGTCTAAAGGTTTCCCTTTAATTGATGAGGACTATGCTAGCTAGCCAGTGAGAGTGTTACGTAATCACCTTATTTGCTCTAGCATTCTTTAAGTACTGTACAACATGTCTGCTTCGGAATTGTTGTCTGCTTGTTTAAGTTTGTTCACACTGTTTTTAATACATTTCAATCTTACAATTAACTCTCTTGTACAAACCACATATGAAGTTACATATGTTTCAGACCAGAATCCAAACTGTGTGCTAATTTCAGTCAAGTCATGCTCTATCAATCTTACAATTACATGTTAGTCAAGTAATGCTCAGCAGTGATAGGGTTTCTGTCATCTGTAATCTGTTTGTCTGAACACTTTCAATGGCCCTCTTGTCTATAGAAACATATAGTGAAAACTTTGAAAATCTTCTCCTCTGAATCTACAGGGTTCTCAGCTTTCATATTTGGCACATAACACCATTTTCAGGTCCTGTACAAAAGTTTTATAAATTAAGCCCCTGATGTCAAAATTGGCCTCATAGCATCATGTTTAGGTCCTCTACAAAGTTTTATAAATTGTTCCTGGGGTCAAAATTGGCACCGCCCCAGGGGTGGTCAGTTTTCAATAGAAACATATCTGATTGTCTGGTGAGCGATGTCAGGGCCATTCTGGACCTCTTGTTGTTTTTTAGCTCACCTGAGCCAAGCTCAGGGTGAGCTTGTAGTGGACTTGAATGTGTGTCGTCCATCGTACGTCTTCAACAATTTGCTTGTGAACACTCTAGTGGTCACAATTTTAGTCCAATCTTCATGAAACTTGGTCAGAATGAATGACTTGAAAAATCTGAAAGTGAGTCAAGTTGGGTTAAACACTAGGTCAAATAGTAGGGAAACCATGTGAGCGCTCCAGAGGTCACATTTTTATCCCAATTTTCATGAAACTTGGTCAGAATGATTGTCTTGATAAAATCTCAGAGGAGTTTGAAAAGTGGGATATATGGAGTAAAAAACTAGGTCAAACAGTAGAAAAACCTTGTGAGCACTCTAGTGGTCACAATTTTGGTCCAATCTTCATGAAACTTGGTCAGAATGAATGTCTTGATAAAATCTCGAACGTCTTTGAAAGTAGGTTATATGGGGTTAAAAACTAGGTCATTAGGTCAAATAGTAGGAAAACCCTCGTGAACACTCTAGAGGTCACATTTATAGCCAATTCTTCATGAAAATTGGTCAGAATGATTGTTCTAATAAAATCTTGGACAAGTTTGAAAGTGGGTTACGTGTGGTAAAAGAGTAGGTCAATGGATCATATCTTAGAAAAATCTTGTTTACACTCCAGCGACCACATGTTTTGCCCAATCTTCCTCAAACTTGCTCAGAGTGTTTGTTTTTGGTGATATCAAGGTTGAGTGTGATGTTATAATGTCTATTAATGCATAGTACATGTATATAGAAATTTAAGATATAATATAGTTTAGCTTGCAGAGATGAAATTAAGCTTCCAGTTTAGCTCGCAGCTTTGAGCCAAACTGCAAGCTTAAATATAGTTAAGCTTACAGAGTTGAATTGAGCTTGCTGTTCAGCTCGCAGCTGTGAGCCAAACTGCAAGCTTAATTTCATCGCAAGCTTAATACAAGGTCATTGCAAGCTTGCTTCAAGCATGCACTTTAGGTATTCCCCATGTACATTTTAAAGTGCAAACTTAATAATGAAACCATAGTTACCTCAGATACATTGAGTTGATCATTATAATCCTGATTCTTGGTAACATTAAACCCTTTACTCTATGAAAACGCTTTTGCAAACAGAGTAGACCCAGATCAGAAAGCCCCTGTAGGAGCAGACTGATAGGGGTCTGCTCTGTTTGCTTATAGAATAATATAGATCTGATTCTGTAGTATCTGATTCTGTAGTATGTGCTGCGGTAAAAAGTCCATGTGTATATAAGCCATTATCAAAATTAACACACATGTACTTAACATTCATAATGTCATTATTTCTTACATGAATATTCATTGAGTAAAGTGTTAAATTGTATTGAAATTCGAATGTATGATTGATTCTATTCTAATCTAACACACAAATGAATAAACTCTATAAATGTAAAAGTGGTTGTCCTCTCTCCTTCCAGTAAACAAGGGCATAGTTCTGTCTGGTGTGAATCTGGGTGGCGATTGGTTTTAACTCATTTCCCCTAGACTATTTTTAGATCCGACGCCATTGAATTAAACTACCGAAAAGGAGCGTTAACTATAGAAAGAGAAAACATTAGAATTGTGTAGTTTTGAAACCATTGTGATAACTAGAGCATTTGCTCCTTATCACAGTTGTTTCTAAATGGGACTTTTACAGATGCGCCAAAATGCTTCACTAGGAGGGAATGTGTTAAACTAAAACCATAACCCAATTAGCCATTAATTCTCATCATATTATACTGTATCTGGAATATATCATACACAAGCTCCCCTCTCCACCAGTGTTAAAACTTTTAACTCTTTCTTCTGAATTGATTGTTAGGTCTTTTGAAAGAATTTGTTGCCATGGTAACTGAACGATGGACACTGATTTGGCGAAATTTAGATAATGTGCGATTTTGCTGAAAACAGTTATTTGGGTACCCAAAACTCATTCAAGTTGTTTTGAAAGAGTTTGTTGCAATGGTAATTGTGTGGTGACTTCTGATTGGTCACAATTTACATAAATGTATTAGATTTTTAGCTCACCTGAGCAAAGCTCGGGGTGAGGTTTTGGGACACTTGATTGTCCGTTGTGTGTCGTCAACAATTTGCTTGCGAACACTCTAGTGGTCACACTTGTAGTCGAATCTTCATGAAACTTGGTCAAAATGAATGTCTTGATCAAATCTCGGACGAGTTCGAAAGAGGGTTAAAAACTAGGTCACTAGGTCAAATAGGAAAACTTTGTGAACACGCTACAGGTCACATTTTTAGCCCAATGTTCATGAAACTTGGTCAGAATGATTGTCTTGTTAAAATCTCGGACGAGTTTGAAAAATGGGTCAAGTGTAGTTAAAAGCTAGGTCACTAGTTCAAACAGTAGACAAACCTTGTGAACACTCTAGTGGTCACAATTTTAGTCCAACTTTCATGAAACTTGGTTAAAACGAATGTCTTGATAAAATCTCGGACGAGTTCGAAAGTGGGTCAAGTGGAGTTAAAAACCAGGTCACTAGGTCAAACAGTAGAAAAACCTTGTGAACACTCTAGTGGTCACAATCTTAGTCCAATCTTCATGATGATTGTCTTGATAAAATCTCAAATGAGATTGAAAGAGGATTATGTGGGGTTAAAAACTAGGTCACTAGGTCAAATAGTAAGAAAACCTTGTGAACACTCTAGAGGTTATAGCCAAATCTTCATGAAAATTGGTCAGAATGATTGTCCTAATAAAATCTTGAACAAGTTTGAAAGTGGGTTATGTGAGGTCAAAAAGTAGGTCACTGGGTCATATCTTAGAGAAATCTAGTTTACACTCCAGTGGCCACATTTTTAGCCCAGTCTTCCTCAAACTTTCTCAGAGTGTTTGTCTTGGTGATATCAAAGTTGAGTGTGATCACGGATTGGATGGGAATAAAAAGTAGGTCTCTAGGTCAAATCTTAGAAAAATTACTTTAGAGAGCACATTTTTAGCCCAATCTTCATTGGTCAGAATCATTGTCTTAACAAAATCAATATACTAAATCTTTGAAAATCTTGTTCTGCAGAACCACTGCTCATGATCCACTGCTCATAATCCACTATCAACATTGTTCGTGTATTGTCCCTAAGGTCAATATTGACCCTACCCATGGGCTACCCTGCAAAAACTTAAATCTATGGTAATCAGGTGAGCGATTAAGGGCCATATTGGCCTTCTTGTTTGGAAAATTGGTCAGTAGTGGTATATGGGTACCTAAAACTTAATGGCGGGTGTTTCAAAAGTTTTGCTTGCATGGTAACCCAGCGATGGCCTGTGATTGGTTGAAATATATATATATTGCTCATTAATATCAGTTGTCAGTTTGTTTGTTTTTTTTTTGTTTTTTTTGTTGTTGTTTTTTTGTTGTTGTTTTTTTTTTGGGGGGGGGGGCATTCTGTAACAGATTCTGTTATAATGAGTCTTGTTTCTATCTGCATGTTAGAACTAAGTGTTCTGATAATAGCTTAACATTGTTGCTGCCAACGACCCAACTATGAATACCCAGGCTAGACACATCAAATAACATAACTGTGTTCGTGAAACACTTATGCCCCGACCTTTGACCCTGAAGTATGACCTTGACCTTTGACCCATGGACCAAGGAGTTGAACATGACACATAGTCTTTGTGTGGTGAACATTTGTGTTCGGCTGTTTTGAAATCCATTCACAGATAAATAAAGTTACAGAAGGGACATGAAATTTGGGAACAAAGGACAGACGGACGGACAATGCAATGACTATATGCCCGTCGTTGGAGGACATGAAAAATTGAATGGCAAAGTTCTCATATTCCATAAATCCTGAAGGCTTCCATAAAGTTCTACTGAATTTTTGTTGAGAAATTATGCAGACAAGATAACATATATAGTCCATAACTGTTTCAGAAAATCGAATGGCAAGATGCACATATTCCATCTATGCTGAAGTAAAATGTATAAATAAAGGTCCATTAAATAAAAACCCACCGCATGCAGGTGCCAACGCTATTCTGTCTTGACATTTTCAGGTTTTATTTCCTCATAAGTTCATAAAGGGGCATAATTTTGTAAAAAAAAAAGAAGCCTTACATAGTTATGGCCTTTTGTCAGATTATACATGTAGTTCTTGTCATGGTGAACCAGTGTGTAAAGTTTCATAAGATTAACTTAAACAGATATAGTCTTAAAACCATAGGAAACATTAAAGTTCAAAGTTCAAGGTCACAAGTTGAACAAGAGCCCCGTGTGTCGGAGCATTATACGCCAAAAGTCTGTGCTGTCGTAATATGCACACTATTAATTTGAGTTGAAAGTCAGTGACCTTGACCTTTGGACCCATCGACCTCAAAATCAATTGGGTCATCTATTAGCCATGACCAACCTTCCTACCAAGTATGAAGACCGCACACCTCATACTTGTCAAGTTATTGAGCAAACAACAGTTTTGAGTTGAAGGTCTTGGTGACTTTGACTGACTGACCTCAAAATCAATAGAGGTCACCTACTAGCCATGACCAACCTTTCTACTATGTATGAAAACAGCTCACTTAATACTTATCAAGTTATCTCCTATACCTTACTAGCTAAGGATTCCAAATTTGGTGTGTGAGTTCATCTTGGGATGGAGGAGTGTCGCGTACCATTTTCAGTTCACTGTGACCTTGACCTTTGACATTTTACAAAAAGTTTGTCCGGAACATATCTCCTATACCTTACCAGATACGGATTCCAAATTTGGTGTGTGGGATCATCTTGAGATGTCGGAGTGTCGGACCATTTTCAGGTCAGTGTGACCTTGACATTTGACCTCGATTTTACAAAAAGCAGCATATCTCCTTACCAGCTACAGATTCCAAATTTGGTGTGAGTTTATCTCGGGATGGAGGAGTGTCGCGTACCATTTTCAGGTCACTGTGACCTTGACCTTTGACCTTGATTTTTCAAAAAGCTTGTCCGGAGCATATCTCCTATACCTTACCAGCTACGGGTTCCAAATCTAGTGTGTAAGTTCATCTTTGGGTGGCGGAGTGTTGTCTACCATTTTCAGGTCACTGTGACCTTGACCTTTGACCTCGATATTACAAAAAGCTTAAACCTTACCAGCTACAAAAAGCTTGTCCGGAGTATATCTCCTATACCTTACAAGCTACGGATTCCAAATTTGGTTTGTGAGTTCATGTTGGGATGGCGGAGAGTTGTGTATGATTTTCAGATCACTGACCTTGATCTTTGACCTTAATTTTACAGTCCGGAGCATATCTCCTATACCGTAACAGATACAAACAAAAAGCTTGTCCAGAGCATATCTCCTATACCTTACCAGCTACGGATTCCAAATTTGGTGTGCGAGTTCATCTTGGGATGGCGGAGTGTCGCGTACCATTTTCAGGTCAATGTGCCCTTGACCTTTGACCTTGATTAAAAGCTTGTCCGAAGCATACCTCATATACCTTATCAGTTACGGAATCTAAATTTGTAATTTGAAAGTATTGGACTGGTATGCTTAGGCAAACAGTGTAGACCCAAATCAAACTACAGAGTCTACACTGTTTGCTACTACATTAGCATGAATCAGACATTATAAAGAGCTCTAAATACTATTCGTAGATGGGTAGGCCATGCCGTTCAAATACTTGCAGTGTCAGAACTGTCAGATGAATACAGCATTATAACAATATAGATCCATATCAGACAGCTCCTGTAGGAGCTATTGGGTCTTCATTGCTTGCTTACAACACTAACTTAATCAGATGATATACATGCGTATGCAAAGAATGTAGATCCATATTAGGTAACTTCTGTTGCAGTTGTCTAAGAGCCAGTGTTACATGAAACTTTGACCATGTGTTTAGAATTGACTGAGGGTATGTTTTTAACGTTAAGGAGCAACATAGGGTCTTTCATATACGTCTTGAGAATCAACTTAACAGTAACAATCAACACAGTATGTTTTTTTAACATTGAAATTTGACCCTGTGTCTTTTTTTTAAACGTTAAGAATTTACCCAGGATCTGTTTTTAACGTTGACAATCAACCCATGGTCCTTGTTAACGTTGAGAATGACCTAGGGTCCTTTTTAACTAAGTTTCGACCCCTGGCTCTTTTCTTAGCTATCATAATCGTCAAAGGTTCTGTTTTTAATGTTAAGAACTGACTCCTGTATCATTTTTAACAGCATCAAAATTTCATGTTACACCTGCATTACATTGTATTGTTTTTCCGCCAAAATGCATTTCGGTGACAAACACTTTGGGGGCATTTGTCGCCCGTGACGACTCTCTTGTTTAGTTGAAGGTCAGGACCTTGACCTTTGACCAACTGACCACAAAATCAATAAGGGCCATCTACTAGCCATGACCAACCTTTCTACTAAGTATTAAGACAGCCAATAGTTGTCAAGTTATTGAGTGAACAAAGCGATGGCTAACAGACGGACATACAGACGGACGAGCGCCAAACCATAATATGACTGAAGTTGCATTCAACGTATAAAAATGTAACATTGATGAAAAGGAGCATAATTTTGTAAAAAAAAAGGCATATAGTTATGCCCAATTATCAGATTATAGCCCTTGTTAATGGTGAACAAGTGTGTGAGTTTTCATAAAATTTGGTAACATCCAACATTAAAATTTCCGGACAAACGACAACGCACACATTCCATCAATACTGAAGACCCCTATGAATTCCTATCACTAGTTGCTGTGAAATTGTGTGTACAAGAACAGGAAGAATGGACGAAGCAGCGACTATATGCTACCATAGTTTATGTCACCTGCGGAGAGAGAGTGGGTCACCTGCGGAGAGAGTGTGTGTCACTTAGGGATGACTTTTCCGTCGAACGTCACACTGTCTTTTTTTATTGTTTCTCCCGGCAGGTGACGTGTTCCTTCGAACACTCTTGTTAAATTGGAGAAAACAATAAATTCACTCAGTGGTATTATATAAATGAAAAAGAAAACATTACATAGGTTAAATACCACTTTATTTTCATACTTAATTCAAATTATAATCGACACTTTCATTTATTTAAGCACATCATTCATACTATACTAAACACAAACATTTATGCCAACATTCCTGTTCAGGTAGATTGGGTACTTCACTATCAGCATGCTGAGCAACTGTTTCTTAGTAAAATTTTAATCCTTTAACCCGTTCCCTCATAGGCTATTTTTAGATTAAACCTGTTTGAATAAATCTACCGAAAAGGAGCATTTACTAGAGAAAAGGAAAATTCTAGGTTTTAAACTATTGTGATAAATAGAGCATTTGCTCATTTGGAGCAAATGCTCTATTTATCACAATGGTTTCGTAAAGTGTATTTTACAGAGGCTTAGAAAGGCGTATTTGTGGAGGAAAGGGTTTAAAATTCAAAGAAACCCTTTCCCTGTTGAAAAATGACATCATGAGTACTTATAAGCTGGATTCTTTAACTGAATATGGGCACAGGATTTTTATGGTACTAGTAGAAACATAATAGTATAAGCAAACAGAGCAGACCCCCTACTCAGATGGCTCCTGCAGAAGCCATCTGATTTGGGTCTACATGTACTCTGTTTGCCAAGGCATAAAATGCGATAATCTGAAGGAAAGGGTTCACTTCTCTAGAAAACGCTGTTGAACGTCAAACAGTTTGGATCCTGATTACACATGGAGTTTTTCGGCAGTGCACTTGTATCCAAACTGTTTGCACAGGTAATCACTAATTCTATTGTACCATGCTATTAACAGTCAAGGGCTGAAAAGCTTTGCTGGTCTCTCATCAATCAAACAACAATCCTGTGAAATCAACAATGCATTGCCAAACATGATATGACTGATGACTATACGATGATGTAAAAATGATAAAAAAATTGTTTCTGTGACGACAAGAAACAGACATATCAGATTTCTGTCTCCAAAATAACGCTGATCGCAATCTTTAACCCTTTCCTTCATATTATAAACATTTTTTCACGCATTTGCAAACAGAGTAGACCCAGGTCTGTCATATGTCTTATTGGGGTCTGCCCTGTTTGCCAATGGAATTTGATAGATATGTTTCTTGAGTTTCTAAAATGGTTACACAGTTCTACCTTCCACATTTCATTATAGATATTTTGTCAATGAATGTTCAGTAAGTATTGAAATTAGGAATAAATGTAGAACAGGGAAAGGTGGAAAATTGTAGAAAGTATATAAACATATTTATCAAATTTCATTAGCAAACAGATCAGACCATGATCAGATGGCTCCCCTAGGAGCCGTCTGATCTGGGTCTACTCTGTTTGCAGATGCGTGAAAACACATTTATATGAAGGAAAAGGTTAAAGGGAGTATCTAGTGAGTAAAAGGGTTAACCCATACCCTCCTAGACTATTTTTAGACTCAAACCTTTTTGAATTCATCCACCAAAAAGGAGCATTAACTATAGAAAAGGAGAATTTTAAAAATTTCGTAGTTTTGAAACCACTGTGATAAATAGAGCATTTGCTCCTATAGATCAAATGCTCTATTGATCACAATGGTTTCAAAATGTGACTTTTACATTAACACCAAAATGCGTCACTAGAGAGAAATGTGTTAATCCAGAAATCTGTGTCCTGTATGTAAATTCTCTTTGTAGCATTTCTTCAATTTAATAAGGAAAAATGCAATCAGACAGTCGAACAGTTTGGATCCTGGTGAGATCCAGAATTATTTGACATCTCATCTGGATCTACCCTGTTTGCAAAGGTAGCCATTAATTAACAAATACAAGAATTAATGACAATGAGGATTAAGATGACTACAATAATGATTTCAATGACTTCTATGATGAGAAAAAAAATTCTTATGAAAATGAACCGACTGAATCACACCATGCTCTTCCATCTACCTCCCACATAACTGAGATCCTTTGATAGCCGTGAATGCTTTGAACAGTACTGTATTACTTCTCTAAACCAAACACTCACATAAGTGTGAATATCCATCTTTAACCCTTTTCCTGTTCTATGTTTATTCAAAATTCCAATACCTACTGAATATTCATGGACAAAATATGTATAATGAAATATGGACGGTAGAATATTATTGCCATTTTAGAAAGTAAAGAAACAGAAGTATTAACTTCTGTAAGCAAACAGAGCAGACCCTGAAAAGACAGCTCCTGTCTGTCTGATCTGGGTCTACTCATACAAATGTGTTTTCACACCTTTGCAAACTAAGTAGACCAAGATCAGAAGGTTCCTTTAATTAGTCATTAGATCAGGGTCTGTTTGTTTTGCTTATGACTCGCTCTACAGTTTTTTTTCAGTACCAAATATCCATATATACATGTATACATGTGCCATTATAAAACTTGGGCTTTTAAATATTCCTGATGGTATTACTTCTGACTGTTCAACCGGAAAAGGGTTAAGAGGTTTTACTGTATATTACATATTGTTAAGCATCCGACTGCAAACCAATGACACCAATACCATAACGTAAATATATACATTTACCTATATAATTCACAGGTCCAGATAAGATGTGTAAACAAAAAAAACCACTTCCAACAGTTAATCCTTTTTTTTCAGGGAAATTCCCCAACCAAATCCTATGTTGTGACCACTCGTCAGAATCGTCTCTTTGAGAAATTCTAAAATGGGGTCACAACATGGAATTTGGTAGAGAAATGAAGAAATTAGAATTTGAATACACACCTTTATCTGTTGCAACATGTTTAGTTTATCCATCCTTACACACCAAATCAACAAGTTTTGCATATGCAGTTCAGATCCGGATCGGATGTACTTTGTATCTAATCAAGATCAAAATTATAAAAAAAAAATCAGTAAAACATGCATATAGCACACAACTTATCATTGCCTAGCTTTATTCTGCAACAGCAAAGAAAATTTTAACAAAGCTGTGAGAACTTAATTTCTTCCATGAATTTCAACAAAATTGTCCTTTAACCCTGTATTACATAAATACGCCTGTCTATACCTTTGCAAATAGAGAACACCAAGATCAGACAGCTCCTTTAGGAGCAGTCTGATCTGGATCTGCTGTTTGCTTATGAAATTATATAGATCTGACTATAAACTTTCTGTCATGGCCAACATTTCTTGTGTTCATGAACGATTATCAAAAATAATGTAAGTAATGTTCACAGAGTCATTATAACTGACGTCAGTATTCATGGAGTAAAGGGTTAATGGTTTTCATTCTTCAGTGAATATAACTGCTAGATCTACTACCTCTTTAGTTGTAACTAAGCAATATTAGCAAAATAATTCCGCAATACAGTAAAACTCCACTAATACAATCACATAATGAATAAGCATGAGTGTCTTTATAAGCAGGTGGTTGCTTAATGCAGGACAAAAGTAATGCAGAAAGCTCCTCTACTTTTGTCCTGCATCTAGCACCAATAAGTATACCTCTTAGGTGGTCGCATTAGCGGGGTTTACTGTAATAAAAACAGATTTCATAAATTCAAAAATACACTTCTTGAGGACCATAAATTGAATAAATCGATTTCTTAGGCATTCATAGTTTCAGTTTCCAAGTTACTGAAAACGGTGTTTATTAAATTTATTAATCACTTTACCGAGTTTCCGAAGTGGAATGGTCCATCATTGTTTAACAATGGCGTCCATTCCGTATGAAAGACAAAATTTTGCAAGAAGAATTCGAGTTACAAGCAGTGCAGAGCCAGATGAGAGGGCTCAGTTTACACTTTTTTTACAATTGTTAGAACACTCATTTACCACATTTAACCTTTTATCCATCTTTGCAAACAGAGTAGACCCAGATCAGACGGCTCCTGTAGGAGCCGCCTGATCAGGGTCTGCTCTGTTTGCTTAGGAAAGAATATAGATACTGCCAAAACTTCCTATGTTCAAGTGCCATTATTAAAAAGTAATCTAATCAATATTCATGATGTCATTAATTTCTTTCATGAATATTCATGGAGTAAAGGGATAATGGGTTAATCACTTTCAAAAACAACAATGTGAAAAGACCACTTCACAAACACATACAACAACATAGCACTATTCAATTAAACGCACACAAGCACTCCAACGTACAAGAAAAATCCCTGTTATAAATGTTACATGCATAATGAAAGCTAGATTTACAGCATATCATAGGATTATACAGTAGACCTTCTCTGTAGTTACAACTACATAAATAACCGTAGTTCTCTTTTAACCCTTTCCCTCATATAAACGTGTTTTCATGCGTTTGCAAACAGAGTAGACCCAGATTAGACGGCTCCTAGAGGAGCCGTCTGATCAGGGTCTGCTCTGTTTGCTAATAAAATTTGATAGGTATGTTTCTTTCCTTTCTGAAATGTCTACAATGTTTCACCTTCCATATTTCTTTATAATTATTTTGTTATGAATATTCAGTAGGTTTTAAAATTTGGCCTAAATACAGAACAGGGAAATAACCCTTTACTCCATGGATATGCATGTTAAACTGATGACATCATGAATAATAATTAGACTAATTTTTAAAATGGCATATTAACAGAGGAAATTTTTGCCATGACAGAAACTAGAATCATATCTATATTATTCCATAAGCAAACAGAACAGACCCTGATCAGACGGCTCCTATAGGAGCTGTCTGATCAGGGTCTACTCTGTTTGCAAATGCGTATTTATGAATTAAAGGGTTAAAAACAGGTGGTTACTTAAGCAGGACGAAAGTAATGCAAAAAGCTCCTGTAGATAGCTTTTCGCATAATGTTTGTCCTGCAGAAACTCTTTACTCTATGAAATTAATGTAAGAAATAATGATATCAATAATATTAATCAGATCAACTGTTATAATAGAACATGGAAACAGAAATGTTTGGCCATGACAGAAACTGTAGAGTCATATCTATATTATTATATCACAAGCAAAGCAGACCCAGGTCAGACGGCTCCTACAGCTGGCTGATCTGGGTGTACAGTAAAACCTCTCTATAACGGCCACTAAATTACATCAAGTAATTTGTGTTAAAGGCAGGTGGATGCTTAAAGCAAGGTGAAAGTAAAACAGAACGCTCCTATAGGAGCGTTCTGTTTTACTTTCACCTTGCTTTAAGCAACCACCTGCCCAAAATACCAACTAATTAACATAATTTAGTGGCCGTTATAGAGAAGTTTTACTGTACTCTGTTTGCAGACATAGAAAGGCGAATTTATGGAGTAAAGGGTTAAGCTACCACCTGCCTTATATAAACCCAGAATAAAACCTAATTGTAATAGGATCCAGGGTCTAACAGAACAGTTTGCTAACAGAATTTGATAGATCTGTTTCTATACTTTCTAAAATGGCTACAATGTTCCACCTTCCATATTTCATTATAACTAACGGTATTTTGTCCATGAATATTCAGTAGGTATTGAAAACTAGAATAAACATAGAACAGGGAAAGGGTTAACCAATACCCTGGTGTCAAACTTGTCTCTGCTCCAAACTGGAACAGTTTTTACTTATTTCAAATTTGTTCAAGCTTTTTGAGAATGTAATGAGTGTCAAATAGTTTGGATCCTGATGGGATGTTGAGTTGCCTGGTGATTAGTCTGGATCAAAGCTATTCAGAGCAACAGATAAAGATGCACACCCAAATACTAAAAATCATCATTTCTCCACCAAACCCTATGTTGTGACCACTCTTTAGAACTGTCTCGAAGATTAGTCACAACATTGGTTTTGGTGGAGAATTACAAAAAGTAATTCTTGTAAATGTTTTATCTTATCCAGGTCTATTCTGTTTAGAAAGGCATGAAAAGGATTATAGTCAAGGGTCAAGACTTTCCTTTATAATATAAATGCCTTATCATGCCATTGCAAACAGGGTAGGAGAGGTCTGATCAGAGTGGTCTCCCCTGTTTGCTTAAGAAATTATAAATATATCTAATGCTAGTATGTACCAATACCAAACCAAAACTTCATGCGTAAATACGCAATTACAAAAATTCGACTAATAAATATTCATGATGTCATTATGTCTTACATAAATACAGTAAAACCTCGATTATTCGAATTTTCGTTATAGAAGAATTTAGACCCTTTTAGGCAGGTGGCTGCTTAATGCATGGTGAAAGTCATGCAGAAAGCTCCTAGAGGAGCTTTCTGCATGACTTTCACCATGCATTAAGTTGCCACCTGTCTTAAAGATCGATAATAATATGTATTTTAGTGTTCGAATAATCGAAGTTTTACTGTATTCAACAGGGAAAGGGCTAACAACAGGTCACCTTATACAGATTCTACTATAGCTCTAGGATCAACAACCTAACAAAAACATCCCTTCAAGAAAAACATGAATGTGGGTATGGACCTGCCTCTTAATTCAGGTTTTTTTTTGTATATTTTGAGCCACATGTGCAAATTCTTATATACATGTATAATTATTAATTTGCATTATGATCTATCGATCCATATCAAGCACTGAATTACAGTTAAACTTCGATATCTCGAACTTCAAGGGACCATACAAAACAGTTCGAGATAACAGAAGTACTAGTTATATGATTTCTAATCTGGACAATTTATGGAGTTCACAGCTTAATGCAGGTCTAAAGTAATGTTGAAAGCTCCAGTAGGAGCTTTCAGCAATATTTTAGACCTGTATTAAGCTATCACATGTGTTTCTAGATATCAGTAGTGATATATTTTAAAGCAATTCTGTATTGTAAGTTTTGGAAGGACCAAACTTTTAGTTTGAGTTATCCCAAAGTTCAAATTATCCAAGTTCGAGATATCGAAGCTCAACTGTATTCCCCTGTAATGAGATTTCTTTGGTACAAAAAAACATAACCAAAGATTAGTTGTTTTTTTCTTTGTAAAATGGGGACAAAAAAAGAGAAAATAGTTCTGAAGAAGTAGTAACAACAACAAAATAGAACCTAATAAAACTTCTACAAAAACAACTCATAAGAAATCAAATTTAGGGTCTATGGGTTTGGTATCTTAGGACAAACAAAAGGAAATTTTCTCCAAAGGAACTTTCTGCATAACTTTCATCCTGCATTAGGCAACCACCCACTTTTAACCTTTTATTTGTTATTCACTGAGTAGCTGATAAAGAGTTTCTTTTGTGCAGAAAATAAAAATTGGCACTGCTAGGGAAAAAAGGGGGTCATGCCATGAGATTATTGTCTACAATAGGTCTGCAAACAGTCCAGACACAACTCAGGGTCATGACCATTCCGTACTTGTCTGACATGAAAGTAGTATATCCACAGCAGTTCCAGCATCAGTAGCCTATGAAAACATATTTTCCGCAAGTTTCAGTTCAAATAAGTTATCATTTTTACTAAAACATCTACACAGGTTATGTGTTAGACTGGCCTAGTATCAAGTAGTGGTCAACCAGTATAAACCTTTCCCCTGTTCTATGTTTATTTCAAATGTCAATACCTACTGAATATTCATGAACAAAATAGTTATGAAATATCGAAGGTGCAACTTTATAGCCATTTTAAGCAAACAGAGCAGACCCTAATCAGATGGCTCCTATAGGAGCCATCTGATCTGGGTCTACTCTGTTTGCAAACGCGTTTATATGAGGGAAAATGTTATCATTTTGACAAAAACATCTACACAGGTCATGTGATAGACTGACATAGTAGCATGTAGTGTTAATTCAGTATGAACATTAATTAACCATTAATTAACTAATTATTTCATACTGCTATGTAAAACTTGTGATAATATAGCTATGCCAAACAGCTCTCTGATCTAGCTCTACTCTGTTTGCAAAAGTGCCAAAAGGCGTCTCAATGGAGTAAGGCTAAAAAAAGACTTGACATCCCATTATGACTACACTTATTTGACCAACTTCTTTTTCATTCATTTGGTTTTCAATATTAGAATTTTTTTATGTTAACCCATTACCTCATACTAGGCTCATAGGCTATTTTTAGATCCTAAGATTTGGTTGTGTTGAATCCATTGCTCTATTTATCACAATGGTTTCAGAAAGTGACTTTTAAAGAGGTATCAAAAGACGTCAATAGGGAATGGATTAATACTTTCACAGCTGAGGTCCGTCTTATGAAAAATCTCAATTATTGTAAGTCCTAATTAACGACTATCATTACTACTCACGCAGCTAAAATGGTCGCACTTTCTTCTGACCAACAACTTAGGCTTGCCATGTATGACTGCAAAAATCCTAATTTCTAACATACCAAGATTGCATCGTATAGTTGTGATCATCATATACTTAAAATAGATTCAGACATACATGCTTTCATATGACGGGCCCCTTGGTAATCAATACCATTTATATGAAATGGAAAGGGGGGGGGGGGGGGGGGGAGGGGGGGGGGGGGGATGATGTAAATACTGATATACAATAAATCTTGAATATCATCATGTTAATAGCACTGAAATGTTTTGGCTGATGCATTCTAATTAACCTAGGTATTTGGACAGACTGACTTGGGCATATAGTGCAGATCCAGATAACCTAGGTATTTGGACAGACAGACTTGGGCATATAGTGCAGATCCAGATAACCTACGTATTTGGACAGACAGACTTGGGCATATAGTGCAGATCCAGATAACCTACGTATTTGGACAGACAGACTTGGGCATATAGTGCAGATCCAGATAACCTAGGTATTTGGACAGACAGACTTGGGCATATAGTGCAGATCCAGATAACCTACGTATTTGGACAGACAGACTTGGGCATATAGTGCAGATCCAGATAACCTAGGTATTTGGACAGACAGACTTGGGCATATAGTGCAGATCCAGATAACCTACGTATTTGGACAGACAGACTTGGGCATATAGTGCAGATCCAGATAACCTAGGTATTTGGACAGACAGACTTGGGCATACAGTGCAGATCCAGATCAAACTGCTCCTTCAGGAGGGTCTACACTATTTGTTTTTCATGTTCGTGTAATTTAAATTGATCTGCCAAAATGAATGATTCAGCATTAACCCTTTATCATGCTAGCAAAACAATATCATTTGTTACATTTTTACTTAACCCTTTCCCTGTTCTATATTTATTAAAAATTTCAATACCTACTGAATATTCATGGATAAAATAGTTATAATGAAATATGGAAAGTGGAAAATTGAAGCCATTTTAGAAAGTAAAGAAACAGACCTTTCAAATTCTATTAGCAAACAGAGCAGACCCTGATCAGACGGCTCCTCTAGGAGCCGTCTGATCTGGGTCTACTCTGTTTGCAAATGCGTGAAAACATGTTTATATGAGGGAAAGGGTTAATCTGATTTTTACAAGCGTTTGAGAAACTATTGACCAAGTGTCCAACACTGTGGATCCTGTTGAGAGGTCCAGTTACTCGCCGTCTCATCTGGTCCAGGCTGTTTGCAAAGCCGCGTCAGGTCATCTTTAGCATGACAAGAGTTAAAACCGGGAGAGTGGAGATTGGCTGTCTGAACATGTAGGGTAATTAGTTAGGGTTTTGTGTATCGACATGTTTATAAATAGTTCATGTAACAAAAATGCTGTATGCTAGCAAGGTCTCATCAGTGGACTGCAAGAAAAATCAAAACACGACCTGTAATTTCTTATAACATACTGTGTCAAATGTGATAAAGTTTAACACTCCTTTCATAAGATAGCTATACTTTTCAAAAATGGAAAAGCCAGCAGCCAAACTTTACCCTTTGGTACTTATTAGAATAACCTAATATGGTAAAACTCCTCTAAATGGCTTTTCAATAAAGAACAATTTAGGTATCTTTAGGCCGGTGGCTGCTTAATGCATGGTTAAAGTTTCTGCATGGCTTTCAACCTGCATTAAGCTGCCACCTGTCTGAAAAACTGGCACTGATATTAAGTATAATGTCCAGTTCAGAGTGGTTTACTGTAAAGGCAAAACTAATGAGTACCAAGCATGTACAATGTGGCTGAGAAAGCAGAAAACATAACATTTTACCTACATGTACTGTATAGATCCCCAAAAATTTGCCTAAAACTAAGAAATGTTTAGCCTCATCTGGTGACACCTGTTTTATAATGGTGAAATAGAACTCATCTTTCTTTCTGAGCTCTTTGAACATTGCTGTAATTGCCTTAAATAACATTCAGGAGAACCTTAGGTAAATAGTGCAGACCCAGATCAGACTGATCCTGAGGGAGCAGTTTCATCAGGATCTACACAGTTTGCTTCTCCTAGACTTCATGTAAGAACATCAAAACAGTGCCAAACTGAAACCAATAGAGAGGGGAGACTAGCTGTTTGAATAGTTAAGATTCATTATGATAAATATCTTGTCTGTAAAAATAGTAGTATTGTATTATATATATTATATATTTTTTAAAAAAAACTTCAGAGTACAATGCTACTTGTCATCTGGATCTAAACTGTTTGCAAAGATTATCCATTTATCAACAAAAGTATTGTAGTCTCCAGTTAGCCCGTTACCTGTATTATTGCAAGAAATACAGTAGAACCTGTCTTAAGCGGCCATTCATCTATTAAACCTAGCAGTCGTAAAAAGCAGGTGGTTGCTCCAATAGGAGCTTTCTGTATTACTTTTGACCTGCATTAAGCTACCACCTGCCTCACAGATCCATAATTAGACCTCTTTTTATGATTGCTTAAGACAAGTTCTACTGTAATGAAATCCAGTGCAACAGGTGCATATTCAGATGTTAAAATCATCATTTCTCCACCTAAACCTATGTTGTAACCACTCTTTAGAAACGTCTCAAAGAGCAATTCTAAAGAAAGATCAACATAGTGTTTGGTGGAGAAATATTGGAGATATTCTTGAAAATGTCTTAATTTATGCATCACATCAGGACCTCTGATGGCATAATTAATATTAATTAAATAATTCTAATGGCATATGAACACCAGACATGTTTTGCTCTGACAGGGAAAAACTGTAGAATCAGATCTATATTACACCATATGACATAAAGCAAATAGAGCACGCCCTAATCAGACAGCTCTTATAGAAACCTTCAGATCTGGGTCTACTAAGTTAGCAAAGACTACAAAAGGCATTTATATGAAGGAAGGGGTTAACAAATAAATCATATATAAAACACCACAAAAGAGTTCCTTCAGAGTCATGGATAACATGTTCTGTAGACCCTTGCTTCTAATTTTCATCTTGTAAAACAATTGCTCTGTTAAATTTATCCCAGTCCAATATTCAGTATTTAGAAAGATACAGCTGCTTCTAGCTCTATAAAAAATTATCACAGAAATTTCATGCTCGTTTTTACTCCCATATTCACCACAAATCATATCAATTTTCAATCAGTGTGATCATTATAAAACCAACAAAAATACTACAGAACAACAACATATTTTGACATACCCTAACTACACTAGGTATTCAGACACTCAACCTCCCCTTTCCAAGGCTTTGTAAAGCTGAGTAAGTCAAACTGGCATCATTTTGATAATTTTAAAAAGTAAAAGTAAACTGACATACATGTAGTTGCAAATAGGTGTAGACCGTGGTCAAATGAGCTGTTTGTGATCTCATCTGGGTCTGCATTACATGTATTTTCCAAAGTTGGTTAGTTTTTTAGGGTAATCAGCCTATAAAATGAAAACTTGGGCAAATGACTTATACCAGGATCAACCTGGTCCCAATGGAGCAGTTTGATCAGTGTCTACAGATTTTGATACTCCATCAGTTTCATTACAACTATCAATATTGTGCTGAGTGAACTTCTGCAGCTTTTCAAACTGGTGGAATGGGGAAGATTGCCTGTCCTAATACAGTAAAAGCCCAATAATTCGAAATTTAAGTATAGAATAATTTAGACTTTTAAGGCATGTGGCTGCTCAATGCAGGGTGGAAGTCATGCAGAAAGCTCCCAGGGGGAGCTTTCTGCATGGCTTTCACCCTACAGTAAGCTGCCATCTGTCTTAATGATCGATAATGATACATATTAAGAGTTTTCAAATAATTGAGTTTTTACTGTATTTAGAATACAGTATAACACTTTTCATTCACATTTCCAGATTACTGGGGAGACAAGACTTTACAGTTTAGGTTCCAGCACATGTTGTTGACCATTAGCACGATGAGCAGGTGTGCCACTGTCACAACTTTTCATGTTCATCACTTCTTAACCCATTCCCTCATAGGCTATTTTTAGATCCAACCACTTTGAATAAATCTACTGAAAAGGAGCATCAACTAGAGAAAAGAATTTTTTTTAGAATTTTTCAGTGTGAAACCATTGTGATAAATAGAGCATTTGCTCCTATAGGAGCAAATGCTCTATTTATCACAATGGTTTCAAAAGGTGATTTTTACAGAGGCGTAGAAAGGCGTATTTATGGAGGAAAGGGTTAAATATAGGGTGTTCTTTTGTTTCTCTTTCAAAAACACAAAGTCTTGAAAAGTCTGAAACCAGATGAAATAGTGAGCAACTCAGCATCTAATCTGGATCCAAACTGTATACACATGTACAAAATTGCCATGAATTCATCAAATGCATGCATATGTTTACAGAGCTCCGATAAGAACTTCTGAGTATTCAAATCTTTCGGTGAAGACTGTAATTGAGCAAACCTAACAGAAATGCAATTTCTGTTCTCTTTTCAATGAAGAAAATTCATGACAACACTTAGCAGAATTGGACTCAATCTGCTATATTACAAAACTGTTCTATCCCTTCACTCCATAAATATTAATGATAGAAATATTGACTCTTTGAATTTATCAATTAACTGGCATCATGGGAATAGGAATTTCTACCAGGACAGAAACTGTAAAAATAGGTATATAGTTATACTACTCATAAACAGACCAGATCCTGATCAGATGGCCCCTACATGAGCCTTCTGATCTAGGTCTACTCTGTTTGCAAAGGTACCACAGTTGTCTCTATGAAGTAAAGAGATGTATACATGTTTTCATACCTCAATAAATGCAACAATTTTGTTTTCTGCAGGGTACTGGCACCCAGCATTAATCTTTTTAGGTAAAATAAAGAGTCACACTGAACTTCATCTTGCATCTTTTTCATCTTTCTTATTTCGTTACTTTTTAAAACTCTAAACTGGAATTTTAGTAGAGAAGAATTCAGATACTTTTAGGCAGATGGCTGCTTAATGAAGGGTGAAAGTCATGCAGAAAGCTCCCAGAGGAGCTTTCTGCAGGACTTTCACCCTGCATTAAGCTGCCACCTGTCTTGAAGACCAACAGTATTTTGAATCCATGTCTTACTGCACATGTGCAAAATCCTGATGACCTATGGAAACAGTCTGGATCAAGATGAGATGCCAAGTTACTGTGTACCTCACTAGGATCCAATCTGAATGACATTTATCATATTCAACTCTTTACTCCGACCATGAATATTCATGTAAGAAATAATGCCATCATGAATATTAATTAGATTAATAGTTATAATAGCACATGGACACATGACGTTTTGTCTATGACTGAAACTGCAGGATCATATATATATCATGTCATAAGCAAACAGAGCAGACCCTGATCTTGCAGACGACTCATACAGGAGCCGTCTGATCTGGGTCTACACTGTTTTCAAAGGCATAGAAAGCCGTAGTTATGGAGTAAAGGGTTAAGAAACATTTACCCTTTGAAAGCTGAAAATGCAAAGAAGAATGGACCATAATCCATCTAATGTGAAAGACTTCAATTTGCTGGGGGACAGTACAGACCCTGACCGGAGGACTCCTCTAGGAGTCATCTGATCTGAATCTACAGTGTTTGCAAATGCATGTGTATTTGTAGCTACGACAATCCTAAGTAAATATTTCAGCAGACATTAACCCTTCCCTTCATATAAACGCCTTTTCACACATTTGCAAACACAGTAGACCCTGATCAGATGGCTCCTTGAGGAGCCATCTGATCAGGGTCTGCTCTGTTTGCTTCTTAAATAATAGAGATCAAATCCAAAACTTCAAGCATACATATACCAATTTAAAACAAATCGGCTAATAAATATTCTTTACTGAATACTGAACATGGAGAGGGTTAATATTTACTTTAAATCTCATAACCCCCAAACCCCCAAACCAGTCTTATAAACCAGTCTGTACATTTAACCCTTTACCTGATCAATATTCACTAAGAAAGAATGACACCATACAAATTTATATGCTGAATTTTTATAATAAACTTTTTGTCCTGTCACAAACTGTAGAACTGGTCTATATCATTTTAACTGGGTCTATATCATTTTAACTGGGTCTATATTATTTTAAAAGCAAACACAGCAAATCCTGATCACAGTTTCTACAGAAGCCGTCTGATCTGGGTTTACTCTGTTGGCAAATGCATGTCTCAAGATAAAGGGTTAAACCCCCAAGAAATTGGCTCTCTGTGGACGACGTATTTTAGTACCCCATTAAAAAAAGGCAATATTGTATAGTAGACCTCAAAGCATGCCTCTTCAAGGTGAACTTCAAAGCACAGTGGCAAATGGGATACAAAGTTGTGGACAAAATTCGGCTGGAAATATTGCATGGATAAATCCCTGATGAAAATCATACCTCATGTATGTGATGAAATCTGAAGAAGAAACAAGGAAAAAAGAGTAGTATCCAACTGCCTTCAACTTTTACTGCATGAAAATTATTCATATAAGAAATTATAACACCATGAATATTTATTTTTATTAGCTAAATTTTTATAACAGTAATTTTTCAAGGGAAAATTTTGCTTTGACAAACACTGTAGAATCAGATCTACCTCATGTCGAATGCAAACAGAGCAGACCCTGATCAGACGAATCCTATAGGAGCCGTCTGATATGAGTCTACTCTGTTTGCAAATACGTAAATAGGTGTTTATATGAAGGCACGGGTTAACCCCTTACTCCATGAATTTTCATGTACACAATAATGACGAATAATGATTAGATTTATTGTTATGATAGCACATGGACACAGGGGATTTCTGCTCAGTTTGCATTTGATATAATATAGATCTGATTCTATTCTGTTACAATAAAAAGGTACTTTGTCCATTGTACCATTATAAAAATTCAGTAAATTAATATTCATGATGTCTTTATTTCTTCCCAAATATTCCTGGAGTAAATGGTTTATAACAGACAGTTTTGCATGTAACAGGCAGTGTTGCATGTATTTTCATGAAGTAAAAGACTAATCTCAAAGTTTCATCAATATCATTTTGGGATTGTGAGTTGAACTACATGTAGATGATTTCTATGCAAAGGCAAATTCCTTTCCAAATCTCAATGAAAGAATTTTGACAGCATGTTTCTTCTCAAGAAGGCTATCGATTATACGTAATCTGCTTCAAATCTCACAGGAGACATCATTTCAATTTCTTTTAACCCATTCCCTCATATGCTATTTTTTGATTAACCTCAATGAATAAATCTACACCAAATGGAGCATTAACTAGAGAAAAGGAAAAAAATAGAATTGTATAGTTTTGAAACCCTTATGATAAATACAGCATTTGCTCCATTTATCACAATGGTTTCAAAGTGATGTTTACAGAGGCGTCAAAAGGCATTACTATGAGGGAATGGGTTAAGAATCATGGTCAATCGGTCATGAAGAAATGTAAAGCTACATGGCATCTCTCGATATAAGCTGTTTGCAAACGTACTGGCTAACTTATTAAAATATAAAATAAAGAAAATGTGTCCATGGGACATAGATGCCCCCGCTGAACGACAGACAAGAAAATAGAAACAAAGTACAAACCACTATGATTATACATCAGACCAAATAACCAATCATTCCAGCATATACATGTACAAGCCAAGAAATCGTTGACGAAACTTTTACAGGGCAGATACACAGACGTTCATATTGACGAACGGACAAGTGTAAAACTTAATGCCCAGCCACCTAATGGCGGTGGCATAAATTTTTTTAAAACACTGCCATACCAGACTGTGCATGTACTAATATATCTGAGAACCTTATCATGACATCATATACTTACATTCTGTACAATATTGATAATTATTAATCTAACGCTTCTTGACTTCTTCTCACATTTTTTGCAACTTCTCTTCTAAATTCTTCAGGTCTTTCTCGCCACATTTTCTGTTAGGAGAAAACATTAAAATAATCTATCATTTAAAAAGACATTTCTTCATTATGTGCATTGACATACCTGTTTTTATCAGCTAGCTTCTTCTCCAGGACCCATCTTATGGAATATTTTTCAACTAAAATCGTCTTAAGTTTAAATATATGAAGATTGCAACTGGAAGCTGTGATTGTCATGTTAGAACTTTATCATATTTTCTGTCGTACTTGACGAAGTTAGCTTTATTTGTGCTATCCCTGAATGTGCGATAATTTTGAATATGTGGGTGTACACTTTTTGCAAATGCCAGTGCATGTGTGACCCACCTTCAGAGACGTTGATAAGCATCTGTACTGTAAAGCACGTTAACTTGGCTCCTAAACACTCTACCACATGAATGTTCAAGACACACTCCACCCATTAACAATATTACAGAGCTCCAGATAAGATGCGTAAATTAAAACATTTTCAAGAAAAACTTCTTTATTTCACCACCCAAACATATGTTGTGACCACTCTTTAGAATTGTCTCTTTGAGACGATTCTAAAAAGTGGTCATAACACAGGATTTGGTGGAAAAATTACGATTTTTAAAATTTAGTATTTAAGTGCACACCTTTATCTGTAGCTCTGATATTAATTAACCCTTTCCCTCATATAAACGTGTTTTCACGCATTTGCAAACAGAGTAGACCCAAATCAGACAGCTCCTAGAGGAGCCGTCTGATCAGGGTCTGCTCTGTTTGCTAATAGAATTTGATAGATCTGTTTCATTAGTTTCCAAAATGTCTACAATGATCCACCTTTCATATTTCTTTATAACTACATGTATTCATTGAATATTAAGTAGGTATTGAAATTTGTCCTAAATACAGAACAGGGAAAGGGTTAAAAAATTCTTGTACTGCTGTATAAAACAAGTGATTGCATGGCTGCTGCAGGAGCTGTCTGATCAGGGTCTACTCTGTTTGCAAAGGCATTAAAAAGTGTCTATCAGGTAAAGGGTTAAGCATATCCCTCATACATGTATAAATGCCTTTTCACTCCTGTAGGGGCCATCTGATCAGGGTCTTCTGTGGAAATGTATTTATAGATTCGATTATGCAGTTTCAACACCAGTGAAAAAAAATCCCTTTTCCATGTTCCATTTTATTGAATCTGTCCATGAATATTAATGAGGTGAAGAAATCTTGAATAATTAATAAACATGAAAAGTGTTAACAATCTTGAACAATCTAGGAAACAAGCAAACATGTTTGACAATATATTCTTGAGTCTATAGCCTAAAATCCTTGACAGTAAATTCTTCATCATAATTATATGTCCCATTACTTACTGCTGCGTCTACGTTGGCAGGGGATTCATCGTTAGGTTCGGCTAACATTGAGATTACACTGACAATGATTGTTTCTACTGTGTGGATTGGTAGCCATCTTTCAGCAGCAGTCTCATACCCCCACTTGTCATCACCAGGCTCATGAAGAATGGAAATACAAACACTCCCATCTTTCTCAACTGTAAAAGTAATTAAACTTCAGTAAGCTCACATACCCCACGCCACCACATTGTCTGAAAAAAAGTCTCTGAAAATTAAACTCACTCAAGCTTTTATTCATGTCAATTCTTAAAGCAAATTTGACAAAATTTGGTCAAGAAATGAAAGTGCTAGATGAGCAACAATGTATGACACACTGTAGACGGGCTGACAGACGAGCCAAAAACTATATACCACATGCAACTTTGTTGGGGCTCAATTCTTAATCCTTTACTCCATGATAATTCATGTGAGAAATCATTACTGTATGAATATCAATATTTTAAGGTGATTTTTAGGTTTCGGACTACTTTCCGAAACCTAATAGTAATGCATCCCCATGGCATGCCTCAAGCAAATTTATAAAGAAATTCATATCCCATAATGCGCAATCAGACCACTGTTATACTACGAAATATCGATTTATGCTTACAATGTATACGTTCATTAGCCCAAATGCAGAAATTTTGAATGGTTTAACGTTGACAGAATGTTTATCACGTAGCGCCGATTAAACGATTTAGTTGTCTACGGGTGTATTTCACCCGTATTTTTACTTTCATTTTGCCCAAAATGTGATTTTGTTAACACCCCTAGACAAAAATATAGTTCCAAGTGCAATGCGTTAGATAAACGATATCGATAATTCTTCATTTGGTATTTGTGTCAATTATTAAAATGCGGATGAAACTGTTTCAATTACCAATAATTTTGCCATGTAAAATGCTACGTTATATGATAAATTTGGTACGAATATATACAACAGAGCGCCGGTAAAAATGGGCCAGAAAGTAACCGACTTCTGAAAGTCGGGCGGATATTTTGAAATCTACAACCATTTCTTGAATTTTTCGGATTGGTACAGACAACGTTACGGAGAAAACAGTAATGAATAATGGTCGGAACATCGTCAATCTCTACACATTACACACGAACTATGGGAATGAAGATAACGACTGGATTTTGCAAGATACAGTCTAAACACCCGATATGACGGGTATGACTCATATCCGCGGATATGAATTTCGCAGCCTAAAATCGGCCACAATTTAAGGATTATTTTTTTATTAGAAAAACCTTTTATCGAGCTTATTGGCTAATATTGTTCAAATTTATTATTTGAAATACGTAAATTTAACATTCAGTGCATAATAAGTAGTTATAGTTGAAGTTGAAGAAACTAAAAAAAATCATAGTATTCGGCACCGACCCTTCGGCACGAAGGAGCACGGACCGTAGTGAAACGTCCCGGAGATATATGGATAACCTTGAGTCTCAAAAGCAATCTGTTTTCTGAATGGATCAGAAGTATTTATGTTGAGTTTGGAAGATCATAATTATATTTTTACATGATGTGTGACAAGCATCGTAAACATTGATCATTGGCTTTTCAGTTCTCTAAGAGCCATGTTTATAATGTGTGTAATGTCTTAGGAGACTTGGTACCAGGTTGTAAGCATTTAAGGATAATTACTCCAATTATAGAGAGTTAGTGGTTATAAAAGAGATATAATGGAATTATTTTATTGTATGTTTTACATAATGTTAATTATAACATATGCTGAACGCATATAATTCTTGACAAATTTTTGTTAGTAGTGTGTGTTTAAGCTTTTCCCCCAGCATTAATCTGTGTTAACATACAAGCATGCTGTTATTTTCACCCCCTGGTATATAATAATGTTCGAAAATGAAGTAGAGGGACATATTGTGTTTGCTCCGTTTCTGATTCTTATTATTCTTTCTTCCGAGTCTGATTCTTCCAATTCTTCTTCTTCCGTCGTGAACTTGTCCAACGCATTTCTCAGTAAGACTAAGTAATTGTCCGATCCTAATGAAACTTCATATGAATATTGCTTGTTACATGCAGATGAACATCCCACTTTTTATTTTTTGAAAATCACCATAACTAAATGGTTGGCTATAATTGGTCGAAATTTAGATATTGTTTGGCGAAGTTATATATCATTCGATTTTTTGCTGAAAATTGGTATCATGGGATATTTTAGTACTCCAAATCAAATGGTAATTTAAGTGTTTCGAAAGTACATGTATTGGTTGATTTTGCTAAAAATTGGTATGACGGTATATTTTGGCACACAGGACTAATTTATAGGTCTTTTTAAAGAATTGGTTGCCATGGTAACTGAATGGTGGCTCTGATTGGTTGAAAATTTAGATCTTTTTCGACAAATTTAGATATTGTTCGATTTTGCCGAAAATTGGTATGTCGGGATATTTTGACACTCCGAATTGATTGGTATATGTCTTTCAAAATAATTTGTTGGTATGGAAACTGAATGGTGAGATCTGAGTGGTCAAAATTTTAGATATTCAAATTTGCTGAAAATTGGCATTTAGGGGTATGTGGGTACCCCAAACTCAGTCAAGTTGTTTTGAAATACTTGGTTGCCATGGTAATGGAGTGGTGTCCTCTGAATGGGTCACAATTTACATATTAGATTTTTTGGAAAATTGGTCAGTAGGGATATACGTATATGCAGTTGTTTCAAAAGTGTTGGTTGCCATGGTAACCAAGTGATCACTGATGGCCTGTTATTGGTTGAAATTTATATATTTTGCTCATCAATGCCAGTTGTAAGTTTCGTTTAGGGGACATTCTACAACATATTCTGTTACAATTAGATCTTGGTAACTGTATGATATCTAGATTCACATGGCATATATAATTTATCCAAACTCGGTTGTAGTGTATAGATGGATAAGTGATTGATGCACGCCAAATACTGTTACAATCCACCAAGTTAGTAGCAGAAATATGACTCTTTGTTGCTTTCAGATAGCCATATAGGAAATGTGACTGTTAGAAGTCATATCTTGGAACAGCTTGCTCAGATTTCATTTAAATTTGACGGGGTATTTACATGGATAGGTGCATGAGGCACATTATATGACGCCAACGTCGGCCAAATAATAATAATAATATGGCCCTTTACTACATTCAAATATCAATTTAAGCAAACTTCAGGCACACAGTGGCAAATTGAGCTATTGGAACTGCACTGTGTGCTACTAGTCATCAATTTATTTCTTTAAACAATATCTAAAACACTGACAGGATTTTCAGAAAAGTTCACAGCAATTATGTTCAGATGACCTGTCAATTTTAACAAACAGTTCCATTAAACACCATTTTTGTTCAGGAAATAATGCTTTAGAGGTCATCTTACAATGTATCAATGGTACCAGTCCTTCCCTACCAAGCCTTTTCGTACTGTATAGTCACAATCGACATATATATGGTCCGAAACCTTCAGTACTGTCAGTACTTTGATTAGGTTTCAGACTACTTTCCGAAACCTAATAGTAATGCATCCCCATGGCATGCCTCAAGCAAATTTATAAAGAAAATCATATCCCATAATGCGCAATCAGATCACTGTTATACTACGAAATATCGATTTATGCTTACAATGTATACGTTCATTAGCCCAAATGCAGAAATTTTGAATAGTTTAATGTTGACAGAATGTTTATCACGTAGCGCCGATTAAACGATTTAGTTGTATACGGGTGTATTTCACCCGTGTTTCTACTTTCATTTTGCCAAAAATGTGATTTTGTGTACACCCCTAGACAAAAATATAGTTCCAAGTGCAATGCGTTGGATAAACGACATCGACAATTCTTCATTTGATATGTGTGTCAATTATCAAAATACGGATGAAACTGTTTCAATTACCAATGATTTTGCCATGTAAAATGCTACGTAATATGATAAATTTGGTCGCGTACGAATATAGACCACAGAGCGACGGTAAAAGTGGCCCAGAAAGTAATCGACTTCTTAAAGTCGGGCGGATATTTTGAAATGTACAAGCATTTCTTGAATTTGTCGGATTGATACTGACAACGTTACGGAGAAAACTGTAATGAATAATGGTCGGAACATCGTCAATCTCTACACCTTACACACGAATGAAGATAACGACTGGAAATTGCAAGATACAGTCTAAACACCCGATATGACGGGTATGACTCATATCCGCGGATATGAATTTCGCAGCCTAAAATCGGCCTCAATTTAAGCATTATTTTTTTATTAGAAAAAAAACTTTTATCGAGTTTATTGGCTAACATTGTCCATATTTATTATTTGAAAAACGTAAATTTAATATTCAGTGCATATTAAGTAGTTATAGTTGAAGTTGAAGAAATCAAAAAATAAATAATCATAGTATTCGGCACCGACCCTTCGGCACGAAGGAGCACGGACCGTAGAGAAACGTCCCGGAGCTATATGGATAATCTTGAGTCTCAAAAGCATTTTGTTTTCTGAATGCATCAGAAGTATTTATGTTGAGTTTCGAAGATCATAATTATATTTTTACATGATGTGTGACAAGCATCGTAAACATTGATCATAGACTTTTCAGTTGTCTAAGATCCATGTTTATAATGTGTGTAATGTCTTAGGAGACTATAAGCATTTAAGGATAATTACTCCAATTATAGAGAGTTAGTAGTTATAATGGAGATATAATGGAATTATTTTATTGTATGTTTTACACAATGTTAATTATAACAAAATTATGCTGAACGTATATAATTCTTGACAAATTTTTGTTTGTAGTGTGTGTTTAAGCTTTTCCACACGCATTAATCTGTGTTAACATACAAGCATGCTGCCTTACCAGTTCTTTACTTGTACCATTTAAATATGCCCAGCAAGCCTAAATGTATCAAGAAGGAAATTCAGAATTCCAGATGAGTTTTATTCATGTTGATATCTTGTTCTGGATAATCCATATTATTGAATATCCAATTTTTGAAAATCACCATAACCAAATGGTTGGCTATAATTGGTCGAAATTTAGATATTGTTTGGCGAAGTTATATATCATTCGATTGTTGCTGAAAATTGGTATCATGGGATATTTTAGTACTCAAAATTAATTGGAATGTGTTTCGAAAGTACATGTATTGGTTGATTTTGCTAAAAATTGGTATGACGGTATATTTTGGCACTCAGGACTCTGATTTGTCGAAAAATTAGATCTTTTTAAACAAATTCAGATATTGTTCGATATTTCCGAAAATTGGTATGTCGGGATATTTTGACACTCCGAATTGATTGGTATGTCTTTCGAAAAAATGTGTTGCTATGGTAACTGAATGGTTGGATCTGATTGGTCAAAATTTTAGATATTCAAATTTGCTGAAAATTGGCATTTAGGGGTATTTGGGTACCCCAAACTCAGTCAAATTGTTTTGAAATACTTGGTTGCCATGTTAATGGAGTGGTGTCCTCTGAATGGGTCACAATTTACATATTAGATTTTTCGGAAAAACGGTCAGTAGGGGTATATATGCAGTTGTTTCAAAAGTGTTGATTGCTATGGTAACCAAGTGATCACTAATGGCCTGTTATTTGTTGAAATTTAGATATTTTGCTCATCAATACCAGTTGTAAGTTTCGTTTAGGGGACATTCTGCAACATATTCTGTTACAATTAGATCTTGTTAACTGTATGATATTTAGATTCACATGGCATATATAATTTATCCAAACTTGGCTGTAGTGTGTATATGGATAAGTGATTGATGCAAGCAAAATACTGTTACAATCCACCAGTTAGTAGCAGAAATATGACCCTTAGTTGCTTTCAGATAGCAATTTATATAGGAAATGTGACTGCTAGAAGTCATATATGGGAACAACTTGCTCAGATTTCATTTAAATTTGACAGGGGCATTTACATGGATAGGTGCACGAGGCACATTATATGACACCAACGTCGGCCAAATAATAATAGAGTAACGGCCCTTTACTACATGCAAATATCAATTTCAGCTAACTTCAGGCACACAGTGGCAAATTGAGCTATTGGAACTGCACAATGCACTACTAGTCATCAATTTATTTATTTAAACAATATCTAAAACACTGACAGGATTTTCAGAAAAGGTCACGGCAATTATGTTCAGATGACTTGTCAGTTTTAACAAACAGTTCCATTAAACACCATTTTAGTCCTGGAAATAATGCTTTAGAGGTCATCTTACTATGTATCAATGGTACCAGTCCGTCCCTACCAAGCTGTATATTCACAATCGACATATATATGGTCCGAAACCTTCAGTACTGTCAGTACTTTGATTTACATTGGGATCATGAACAAGGAAATGTTTACCATGGCAGGAACTATAGCAATGAGCAAACAGAGCAGACCATAATCAGGCAGGAGCTATAGAAATGAGCAAACAGAGCAGACCATAATCAGACAGGAACTATAGAAATGAGCAAACAGAGCAGACCATAATCAGGCAGGAGCTATAGAAATGAGCAAACAGAGCAGACCATAATCAGGCAGGAACTATAGAAATGAGCAAACAGAGCAGGCCATAATCAGGCAGAAACTATAGAAATGAGCAAACAGAGCAGGCCATAATCAGGCAGGAACTATAGAAATGAGCAAACAGAGCAGACCATAATCAGGCAGGAACTATAGAATGAGCAAACAGAGCAAACCATAATCAGGCAGGAGCTATAGCAATGAGCAAACAGAGCAGACCATAATCAGGCAGGAACTATAGAAATGAGCAAACAGAGCAGGCCATAATCAGGCAGGAACTATAGAAATGAGCAAACAGAGCAGGCCATAATCAGGCAGGAACTATAGAAATGAGCAAACAGAGCAGGCCATAATCAGGCAGGAACTATAGAAATGAGCAAACAGAGCAGACCATAATCAGGCAGGAACTATAGAAATGAGCAAACAGAGCAGGCCATAATCAGGCAGGAACTATAGAAATGAGCAAACAGAGCAGACCATAATCAGGCAGGAACTATAGAAATGAGCAAACAGAGCAGACCATAATCAGGCAGGAACTATAGAAATGAGCAAACAGAGCAGACCATAATCAGGCAGGAACTATAACAATGAGCAAACAGAGCAGACCATAATCAGGCAGGAACTATAGAAATGAGCAAACATAGCATGAGCAAACAGAGCAGGCCATAATCAGGCAGGAACTATAGAAATGAGCAAACAGAGCAGACCATAATCAGGCAGGAACTATAGAAATGAGCAAACAGAGCAGGCCATAATCAGGCAGGAACTATAGAAATGAGCAAACAGAGCAGACCATAATCAGCAGGAACTATAGAAATAAGCAAACAGAGCAGGCAATAATCAGGCAGGAACTATAGAAATGAGCAAACAGAGCAGGCCATAATCAGGCAGGAACTATAGAAATGAGCAAACAGAGCAGACCATAATCAGGCAGGAACTATAGAAATGAGCAAACAGAGCAGGCAATAATCAGGCAGGAACTATAGAAATGAGCAAACAGAGCAGACCAGCAAAGACCATAATCAGGCAGGAACTATAGCAATGAGCAAACAGAGCAGGCCATAATCAGGCAGGAACTATAGAAATGAGCAAACAGAGCAGGCCATAATCAGGCAGGTACAGCTGGGTCCATACTCTGATCTGGGTCTATACTCTGGAATATACTCTGATCTGGGTCTATTGATCTGGGTCTATACTCTGATCTGGGTCTATACTCTGATCTATACTCTGATCTGGGTCTATACTCTGGTCTATACTCTGATCTGGGTCTATATTCTGATCTATACTCTGATCTGGGTCTATACTCTGATCTATACTCTGATCTGGGTCTATACTCTGGTCTATACTCTGATCTGGGTCTATACTCTGATCTGGGTCTATACTCTGTTGAATAGGTGCCAAAAGGTGTCCAGAGCTACAGATACCCAAATATTACAATCATTTCTCCACTAAACCCTATTTAGAATCGACTCATTGAGATGATTCTAAAGAGCGGCCACAGTATAGGTTTTGGTGGAAAAAACAGGAGCTACTGCTGTAAATGTTCAAATCTATGCACTTTATCTGGACATCTGCCAGGTGTCTCTTTGGAGTTAAGGGTTAACACTTTGAATGCTAGTGACAAGCATGTGATAATCTATGTAATCAGTCTAGATCCATGCCGAGTTACTTAACCCTTTCCTCAATAAATACGCATTTCTACGCCTCTGTAAAAATCACCTATTGAAACCATTGTGAAAAATAGAGCATTTACCACAATGGTTTCAAACTAAAAAAATCTAAAACTGTCCTTTTCTCTAGTTAATGCTCCTTTTAGGTAGATTTATTCAAAATGGTTGGATCTAAAAATAGCCTATGAGGGAAAGGGTTAATGCCTCATCAAGATTCAAATGTCTGACACTCCGACTATATGTACGAGAAGAAAGGATAAAAGAAACATTATGAGAAGTGGAGCAGACAACATTTTTTGCAGACAATAATTCATTACTAAAAGCTCAAAGAGAAAGTTTCCTCTAAGTATCATTTAACCCTTTCCTCCATAGGCTATTTTCAGACCCAACCTCTTCGAATGAATCTACCGAAAAGGAGCATTTACTAGAGAAAAGTAAAATTTTAAAATTTTGTAGTTTGAAACCATTGTGATAAATAGAGCATTTGCTCCTATAAGAGCAAATGCTCTATTTATCACAATGGTTTCAAGAAGTGATTATTACAGAGGCGTAGAAAGGCGTATTTATGGAGGAAAGGGTTTAACAAACCCTTCTAATAGGAAAATAATAGGGATGATGGAGGCAATCTTCATCTGTACCTATATAACAGGTAGGTTCGACATGACATAATGATATACATGTACATGGCATATGAGCATTCTAATTTTTGGCCAATGTACAAAGTGCAGAATCAGATTATTCAACTTTACTTCATATGCAAACAGAGCAGACCCTGATCAGATGGTTCCATCTGATCTGGGTTTACTCTGTTTGCAAAGGAGTAGAAACTTTACTAGAAAGGTGTAGGTATCTATGGAGTTCAGCTCTGTTTGCAAAGGAGTATCTATCTGTCTATCAAGTAAATAGAGCAAGGGGAGAGGATCTATATATTAAAACAGTTTTGCTTTTGATCCAATCCTGTTTGTACCCATGATGCTCTTACTTAACTGATAATTTATTCAAATAAAATGTTTAAACTAACAAGCAAATATCAATACTAATCAGTTCAATTTCCACAAGACATTATACCCATCTGATCTGGGTCTACTCTGTTTGCAAATGTGTACAATATAATGATATATGAAGGGTTAACATACATGTAGATACTTACTATTTGGATGCCATAATTGGGTCTTAAATATCATTTTCGGAGGCTTCAGTGGATAATCTTTTGTAAATGTCAAATGGGCTTTGAACACACCCCCCTCACTGAAAAAAACAACCAAAAACATGGGTAAATATAACCACTTTCCTGTTGAATATTCATGTAAAGAAATAATGACATCATGAATATTTATTAACTGAATTTTAATATGATATTTTTTTTAACTAGTCAGGTCTGCTATACATTTTCATAAGCACACACAGCAGACCCTGCTCAGACGGCTCCTAGCACACACAGCAGACCCTGCTCAGACGGCTCCTAGCACACACAGCAGACCCTGCTCAGATGGCTCCTGTAGGAGCTGTATGATATGGGTCTACCATGTTTGCAAAAGCATGAAAAAGCAATTATAAACCTTATGTATGTAAGGTATGTAGATGATATTTTACTTTATTGAAAGTAACAATTTTTTGTTACATAAATATACGATTTTAAAGAGTGGTCACATCACAGGCTTTGGTGGAGAAATAACAATGGAATATACACCTTTATCTGTTGCTCTAAATACCTTCATTCTATATGAACTCTTTGCATTCTGCTGTAATTACTGTCTGTAAAATCTGTCATTTGCTGCAATTCTGAAAGTGTGTCAAACAGTTTGGATGCTCATAAGACACTGAATTACTTGGCATCCATCTGGATCCAAACTTTTTCATGGGTAACCACAAAATCACCAACACTGTGCAAGATGTTGAGCAGCACCCCGTCATTAGCTCTTTCGCTGCCAAATTTTGTCGTCTGCAAACTTTTTTGTCGGCTACAACTTTAATTTTTCTTATTTTATTTAAAAAACAGTCACAGTAACAGACAGTTTGGATCCTGGTCTTATTTTATTGGTTCCAAACTGTTTGCATTGGCAATCACAGATGCAACACTGGCAACAAAAGAATTAAAACCAAAATTATTGTTCACAAATTACATGAAGTCATCTTAACCCTTTCCTTCATATAAATGCATTTTCATGCATCTGCAAACAGAGTAGACCCAGATCATGCAGCTCCTTAAGGAGCCGCCTGATCAGGGTCTGCTCTGTTTGCTAATGGAATTTCTAAAATGGCTACAATGTTCCACCTTCCGCATTTATTTTGTCCATGAATATTCTGTAGGTATTGAAACTTGGACTAAACATAGAACAGGGAAAGGGTTAATGATCCTTGCAGTATGTGATATGCCGGAATACACCAGCACAAGTTGTACTCACTACAGGGTATCCTGAGGGCCAATAATCACCACCTCCCATTTGTAAATGTCATTGTCGTCTATCAGGCCAGCAGAAAATCCTTCCACTGGGTTTTTGTTTAGATCTGTAAGTAAATGAAAGCCAGAGCTCTAAATTGGATGTATATTAAGCTATCTATATAAATGTAATTGTATCCTATTTCTCAGTTAAACGATACCCTTTTGGTACTCAATAGAATTGCCTATGATCTTATTAACACTTTCCTCCTTTCTATGCCTTTGCAAACAGAGCTGACCTAGGTCAAACACTCCTGTAGGAGCCATCTGATCAGGGTCTGCTGTTTGCTAATGGAATAATATAGATCCAATTCTACAGTTTTCACAAGGGTCAAAACTGTTCTTGTTCTTATGCTATAATAAATATAAAGCTTATTAATATCCATACATTCATTAGTTCTTACACAAACATTTATGGAGTAAAGGGTTAATCAGGGATGCATTCATTGTTGAAGCATAACTGTCACTTGTGAGTTCTTAACCCTTTACCTATATGTAACATATATTAAATATTCATGTTAGAAATAATGACATCATAAATACAGTTGAACTTCGATATCTCGAACTTCAAGGGACTATATATATATATATATAAATTAGTACAAGATAACAGAAGTTCGAGTTAACCGATTTGTAATCTGGACAATTTCTCAAGTTCATAGCTTAATGAAGGTCTACAGTAATGCTGAAAGCTCCTGTTTGCTTATGGAATGATATAGAGTGTTCGGAGGAACACATGTGTCACCTGCTCGCAGCTGACACAAAAACTTATTGTTAATATGAAAAAGGGGAATAACTCAAAAATTATTGATGCTAGAGTTGTGGCCCTTGTGCATGACACTCCCTCTCATCATGCTTGTGCCATGTGTGAAATTTGAAAGCTCAATAATGATTAGTTTAGAAATGACAGCCAAAAAAAGAAAGTGTGACAGACAGACGGACAGACAGACAGACGACGGAAAAGTGAACCCTAAGTGACACACTGCCTCTTGGCAGGTGACACAAAAAATATCGTTCCTGTGCTGACAAAACCTTGTATATCCATTTTTGGCGAAAATCTTTTCTTCACGATTTCTGATTTAAATGTACAATGCCCATATCCTGTCAAAATTTCAGTGCAATCGACCAATCAAGTGTCAAAACTTGCATGTGACTGAACCTCACATTAAACACATTAAAACACATGCAGATTAGGCCAGTGGATGTATTGTGGTACATAGAGCATAGGTCTGTCCTTTTCTTGGTGTGTCAAGGTACAAAGCTTAGACTCAATTTCGATGAAATGTAAATTGTAGTATATCATGATCGTCAGATAAAATGCAAACAAAGAAATATCGTATAAGTCGTAGAGACTCATATACACATGAGGTGGACTAAACTTGGTAACCAACGTACATTTAAGACATCGTCATAGCAGATGATAGAATAAATAAAGTTTTATCAATGATAGAATAAATAAAGTTCTATCAATTAATTTGTGTTTTAATATGGCACCAGAATGTAAACCTTATTTGTCACATAAAGACGCATTCATAAAAATAATCAGTTTTTTGCTTCTCCTAAAAAAGTAATGATTTTCATTATATGAGGTTTTGTCAGCACAGTGACGATATAAAATTTGTGAATAGATAGATAGAAAGATTTGGCTGTCTCTCCTTTATATCTAACCACTAGCATATGTTTCAGTACCAGTTTCTCCTCCTTTTTGAAAGATACTAAACAAGGAGACTCACATTTGAGACAGAGCCTTAGTCACATCATAGATCTTAACCAGGACAAAAACTCGTTCTTATTCATATGCCATTATAAATATTACGTCAATAAATATTCATACATTATTTCAAAATGAATATTCATGGAGTAAAGGCTTAACAGGTACACTGGCCTCTCAAATAGGCCAATAGCTTAACATTCAGAAAAGGATGCACTGAATAAAAAAAATGCACAACATGTCACCAGGAAATCTCTTTTGTTCGTCGGCTTCATTGGGTCAAGTTGGAAAGAAAAAATCGTTGATCAAATCTTTATTTTACCTGCAAGCTGCTTTCGTAGCAAAAGAGCAGATTGTTCGGTGGCCATAGAAATTGCCCTAGATTGAAGAAAGTAAAAAATGTATGAAGAACGAAAAATCGTCGAAGTCAACGACGACGCAGGCGCAGATGAGAATGGGCAACTATGGAAGAAAACGAAAGGAGTCCGGATAGAAATTTCGACAAATGTCGAGATATTCCAACTGAAAATCAAAGACAAGGGAGGTCACCCTTTGAAACTTAACATATTCTGGCTGGTTCCCATCTTGCAACGGGCGTCTCGACCTTAGATCAGTTCGATCCTTTATTCACTTGTCACGAAAGTTTCCTGTTTATATCTCAAATAAATATACTTATTTAGTTATTTTTTTCCGAAAACTACAGTATTATTATCCAGATAATGATCTGAAAAGCGGAACCTGGAAACTTTTCATGATAACCAGATACATAATCTTAACGCGGATTAATTTCGTCATGATACTATTTTGAACAGCCGCCACTTATAAAATTAATTATCTTAACTAATTATTTATCACAAAAGAGATACATGTACTTATTAATTAACTAGAAACGTTTCAAGTTACGGCTTTCCTCAAACAGAAAATTGTATTCGGATGACTGCGGCAGTGGCCCATTAACGTGCAAGGACACAGAACATGATATCTATTTTTTAGATTTCTTAAAAAGATTTTTTTTTTAAGAAAGAAAATGCGTTATTTATATTCTTCCTCTTCTTCTTTTTCTTCTGCAATAATGGCAAACGTTAAATACTGAACTTTATGGTCATGCGTGGGGTGTAAATTGTGAAAACTATTGGGTATTGACTGTTGATAGTGTCAACGTAGATGTAGATGTATTCCTTGAAGCTACTTTTTTCACCTAGAATAACCTGACAGGTGCAATCCTAAAAAGATTAAAAAAATAATAATAATAAAAATAATAAAAAAAATACAGCAACATCAGTTTACCCAGTTTCTATGACCAAAAGTTGTACATATATACACTATGCAGAAGGATGGTTTAGTATGTTAAACAGATAACAAGAGTGTACGTGTTTGCGAAACACTTATGCCCCCGACCTTTGACCCTGAAGGATTACCTTGACCGTTGACCCATCGACCAGGGAGTTGAATGCGACACATCGTCTTTGTGTGGTGAACATGTGTGCCAGGTTATTTTGAAATCTATTCACAGATAAAAAAACAACAACAAAAGTTACAGAAGGGACACGAATTTTGTCGATCCCTTCTGCTCACATAAAGACAGAAGATTTAAGTCCTGCTGAAAAAATCCAGGGTCTGACGCTGACCTGATGGGTCTGTACAGGACGCAATCATCAGCAAAGAGACGGGCATTTATGTAGAGCAAAAATAGGAGAGGTCAAACAACAAACTCTTGCGGGACTCCGGATAGTACAGCAGCCACAGAGGATGTTGCTCAATCCACAACAATTCTCTGTGTCCTATTTCCTAGGAAAACCGTCACCCAAGCCAAAGTTTGTGGTGGCAGTATATGGCACTAACAGGTCATTTTGACGAGGTAAAATAATTATCATAAAAATGTTCCACTCTCCAATGTGAGATATTTGTAAGATATTAGCTGTAAACTTTTCACGAAAGGTAAGTGGTATCATAAATATGCCTCCATAGTTTACTACAAACTCTAATACCTACTGAAGTTATCATAAACGACAAGAACCTGCATAATGCGACCATATGATGAATAAACACGGATCTATTAGAACAGGGCAATGCTGAAGGAACAGTGTGCATAACTTTCGTCTAACTTTATCATTGACATTTTAACCATATCCCTGTTGAATATTCATGTAAGAAATAATGACACCATGACTATCTATTAGCTGATTATGCATACAGGGGTATTTTGGTTTTGGTATTGGTAGAAACAGTTGAGTCAAATCTAATTATAGAACATAATTTCTGATTACAGAAATTGCTGCTTTTTAAAAGAGATCCAGGAGTAAGATCGCGAGGGCTTATTCTATAATCGAGAAAACGATAAAAAAACAAAAACTATGTGAACTTGAGAAAATGTTCAGATTATAAATCGGATATCTGTGTGCATATATGCTATTATAAAACACCGGCTTATAAATATTCATGATGTCTTTATTTCTTACGTGAATACTTAACAAGATGGGGGATAAGGTGTCCAGTATGAGACTGGAAGGGTTATTGTATAACTAGGACCATCTGACTGAAATGGCTGCTGTTTCAATGATCCTTTGTGGTGAAACGGAAGAATTGTGTTGTGTTACTAAGATCACAGGAGTAGTACAAACATTTTGTTGACAATATATTATATAAAACACGATTGATTTTTATTCACTGTTCAGTAACACGCGCCTTTGATGCTTCGCATCAATGGTTTTCTTGTAATTTAAATTATTGTCTTAGGTGTTACAACTGTGTGCTCGTTTTTGATTCTAGATAGATTCTAACTCGTTTTAAGTCCTAGACTACTCGTCTAATCTTAAGCTGTGTTTATCCGATTAGAATTGCACTTGAAATGGTTATCGTAAAGCACCTTTGAACGTGCATACACGTTTATGAAACAAGTGCATGAATAGCCGTCTTGCATTGGTCTACATTTTTGCACAGGCGTGAAAAAGCGTTTGTACGAAGGAATTGGTTAATAGACGCTGTTTTTTGTTTGCTTGTTTGTTTTAACTGTATGAATCTAGTAAACTGGCATTTGCAAACATTGTATACGTACCAGATCAGTCGGCTCCTGGTCAGGTGTGTAACTAGCGAAATGCACATACACACTTGTGCAGGTGCGTAACATCAATCAGAAAGGTCAACACAGTATTAACCCAGTGGACTCTTCCATGCTTATATAATGGATTAGTCCATTTTTTATCTAAGGGATGCCTGATCTAAAATTTCATTTTCGCTTTGTTATATATTGAATTTCCTATCAGCAATCAGTGTAGACTCTGATCAGACGCCGCATAATGCGGCATCTGATCAGAGTCTACACTATTTGCCTATATCCCATATATGGGACCGTGGACGTAAATGGGTTGAGGCCAAAATGGAACACAAACCGAAGGCGTTAGGGTGTAGACCGTTCCAATGCGGTACTGCTGCTTTCACCCTATGGTCAACTTTGTTATTATATCCCCACAATCCAAGTTGGGTTTTGTGGAAGGGGGGGGGGGAGGGTTATACTGGAGTCACCATGTCCGTCCGACTGTTCGTCCGTTTGTTCGTCCGTCCGTCCGGTTTGTCCGGATAATAACTTCAAACGCATAAAATTAAGCTATTGACTTCTAACTTCAAATACCACAAATTGACCACAAGAGCAGTGCACCAGGTTCGTAACTCTGTCTTCAGTATATTGGAGTTATTGCCCTTTGTTATTTTCTCAAAATCTGGCTTTACCTGATCATAACTTTCCAAGTATAAAAGCTATTGACTTCAAACTTCATATACAGATAGACCACATTGACCACAAGTGCAGTGCACAGTGTCCATAACTCTGTCTTCAGTATTTTTGGAGTTATTGTCCTTTGTTATTTTTGTCAAAATCTGGTTTGATTTAATAATTTCTCTGTCATACCTCAACAGACCGTATTTAAATTTTGCAGTATTGTTGAACACCATCTGAAGTTCTGAAACTGCGATAAAGGTTTTGATTTGTCGCTTCGTGCATGAATAAATTATCTCCCTTTTCGTAAATTGAGCGGTCCGAGCTTTATTTCTATAACCCCCATATCTGTGTCAAATGTGCCAGTGGGGGTATTAATCGCCTGTAGTGGTAGTTCTAGTTTAATATGCTTAATGTTCAATGTTTTGTGTCTTGATATGCGTCCCGTTACGTTTTGTCTTGTGGCTGTGTCGTTTCTTGTTTGATGGTGTTTGACCGGTACAGTGTCCTTTCGTATGTGGCCCTCCCTGATTGACTGTTTTCTCCATATTAGCTTTAACTCATTCCCTCATATTGACGCCTTGTTGGCGCCTCTGTAAAATTCGCCTCTGAAACCATCGTGATAAATAGAGCATTTACTCCAATAGGAGCAAATGCTCTATTTATCACAATGGTTTCAAAGACACCCCTATAGCCACGGTGCGTGCATTATATTTGGATTCAGGTACGCTCCTGACGCCTGCTTGTGAGTTCTTATGTACTGTTTGTCATTCAAAAGTCCTCTTACAAATTATATACTTTCACACGGGGTGAGCTCTAGCATCCCTTTCCCTCATATAAACGCCTTTTCACGCATTTGCAATTAGAGTAGATACAGATCAGATGGCTCCCATAGAAACAGCGAAGGCCATATCATCGTGAATAAGCAGTATTGTTCTCGCGAGTTGAATGTGGTCGTTCCTGTGTTATTCGGTATTTAAAGTTCTTATACTTCTTTATCCCTTTACTGCAGTTTCTGCTATGGTCAAAAACTCCTTTGTCTATTTGCTACTGTAACAATTAATGTATTTAATATTCATGATGTCATCATTTCTTATATGAATGTTTATGGGATAAAGAGTTATATTGTACTTCACATACCGGGATAGTTATCATTTTAATCATTACACTACTTCGTTATTCTTCTCCATTGTCACGTTAATTACTTCTTCAATTTGAAGATTATCTGTCGGCTCCATACTAACCCTTTACAAACAGAGTAGACCCAGATCAGACAGTTCTGTTTGCTTATAAGAATATCGTAGAATTGATTAATTACTACTCTGATTAGCCTTGTATTCCATTGTTTTTATGTAGCAGTGTTTAGCTAATTAATGTTCATGATGGGCGGAGTTTGCCATGAAGACTCGTGGAATATACATGGTTTAGGAACCCAAATATTATATAAAATTATTCAATACTGGTAAAAGGTTGGAACAGTGGTGGCAAACTATATGGTTTCACAGGTTAACGTTGGCCTAACGTCATGCCAACGTGTTGGCACTACGAGCAACAGCTAGTACGTTAACTGGGCCAACGTATTTTCTGACGTTGTGCCAACAGTAGACCTAAGTTAGACGGCTCCTGTACGAGCAGTTTGTAGAGTGTTGGCATGGTAAGCCAGAGACCCTGGGTTCGAGTCCCAGTCGAGTCACAACTTTTTCACCATGTTGAGTATTCGTATGTTTATATGTTATTATATAAAAATACAGTTAATTAGCATGCATGACTTGTTCGGGCGGCTGTGTGTTTTGTATGTTGTGTTTCCCGCATGACTCATACATTGTACTTAAATTTCTTTCACGACTACACTTGGAGTAATTAAAGTGTTAAAAATAAATTATTTTCAACTACATAACAACTACCTAATACGCGTGTCTATATAGTGCCAACATTTATGCCATCAACTCATGTCGGATATTCAACCTCTCCTCTCAAGAGGTGTGTAAATAAGTCACGTTGGCACAATTGCGATAATTTTGAAATAGGCTGACAAATAGTGTAGACTCTGATCAATGTAGAGTAGCTCAATATTGGGTCTACACTATTTGCATAATAAAGGCTTGTCTCTCCGAATTATTAGATTTTTTTTTATCAAAAGCAACATATGGCGTCTTAGTTATATATATTTTTTCGTAAACTTCTGTTTTACATTAATAATGTGTTGACATTTATTTACGGATCTAATTAGTTTTAATGAAATATATATGTTTTATCAAATATATCTATATATATTTTATTGTGTACTGAAACTTCTTTTAAAATTATCAATAACTACTAATTTAAGCAAAGACCTATGATAAGACATGTCTTATCATAGGTCTTTGATTTAAGTGACTTTTTTTCTTTCCATTTATAATCTTATGTTTTGCGGTAAATGTGTTGACATAACCCTTTCGCTGCCAATGCCGGATCTGTGATTACCTATGCAAACAGTTTGGATCCAGATGAGACGCCGAGTAACTCGACGTCTCATCAGGATCCAAACTGTTTGTTACTGTTACTATGTTGTTGAAACAAAAATGAAGAAAATCAAAAGAATGAATTTTTGTAGCAGACGACAAAGTTAGCAGACGACAGAGTTTGGCAGCGAAAGGGTTAACTATAAGTATGTAGCGAGATTTGGGTTTAGCTCCATCTGATATCATTTGTTGGTGTTTGATGTTACTTTTACCATCATATATCAGATGGAGACACATTCTGGACAGTGTTTATCATAGGATGTACTCCTTCATTGGAATACTCATTCTGGGGATTCCTACTTAGAGTACTTCCTAAATTTGTTTAATCCTTTTTTCCGGTAGAGATCCCTTTGACCCCTGTGCAGGTAGGTAGTCCCAGATCATACGACTCCTGTTATAAGTGAAGCGAATTATCATTTCAATAGCCTATATAAGCATAAACAATATAGTTTAAAGAGTTGAAAACACAATTCTAATTAATAATAGATGCGGAATCTTTAGGGCCGAGTTGTCTAGGGAACGAGATGTCCAGGAGACGAATTGTCTAGGGGCCGAGTTGGTTTGGTGCCGAGTCGTCTAGAAATCGAAACTCCTCTGGTCGGATTATCAAGGGGACGAATACGTTTTGCGATTCTCTAAGGGATTTCCCTAAGGAACTTCGGGAAATTTCTACTGTTTTATCAAAACATACAAGTCTTGAGAAAATATTAACAGAATTGAAAGAATTTAGAATTATTTTCTGAACATCGGACAATATCGCACGGTAAAATGTTCTAAAACTTTTTTGTTTTTAAGAATTTGTCAATGAAATCTGTCATTCATTGCACGGACTTTTCAAAACTTTTATCAATTCATATTGCGGTACCCATTCATTGTGTTTCAAGCGACAGACACACTCAAAACTCAGACAGGTCAGGATTTGCACAGTACGATACAGAACTGATCAGTGTTTGTCAGATGAATACTTACCAATTCCATTGTTAGAAATCGATTTTTATCAAATAACTCTTCCTTCAGATGAATTCTTGCCATGGATGGGAAAGTGCACCAAAGATTAGGGAACAATATAAACTCTTACAGAGCAGAGCCTGATCAGACAGCTCCAGCAGGAGTCACCTGATCAGACACAGACAGCTCCAGCAGGAGTCACCTGATCAGACACAGACAGCTCCAGCAGGAGTCACCTGATCAGGGTCTGCTCTGTTTGGAAAGGTGTTAAAATGGTGTCTATCACTAAAGGGCATTACCCTCATGTTTATCAAAATGCCATGGCCAATAGAACCTTTATCAATGTCTCTGGTATTGTAACAGGACTGGTGAAAAAACATGCAGCCCGACTGGGGATCGAACCCGGGACCCCTCACTTACAAAGCGAGTGCTCTAACCACTGAGCTATCCGAACCGCTTACTGTCTTTCACCCAGTACCTGTACCTGGCCTGTCACACTACTCCCCCTTTTTCCCTGAGATTCTCGCCGAATCTGCAGCAGAAATCATGGGCATGCACAGGGTCCGATTTTCAAGTTGGGCGCCAACTGTAACGGGACTGGTGAAAAAACATGCAGCCAGACAGGGGATCGAACACGGGACCCCTCACTTACAAGGCGAGTGCTCTAACCACTGAGCTATCTGAACCGCTTACTGTCTTTCACCCAGTACCTGTACCCGGCCTGTCACATTGAGTCTGGTACAGCTGACTGGTCGGAAATCAATAAGCCAAGGACTGTGTGGCTCATTAGCTCAGTAGTTAGAGCGCTGGGAGGGTACTTCTTCTTTCTGGTAATGGCCACCATCAACTATTTGATTGTTTTGCCATTGTCGAATGCGATACGTTACAAAATTCAAACAATTTTGTATTTATAAGTTAAAAATTGATTAAAACTACATGTATATACACTCGTTTGCATATACATAATGGCAGCTACACTAGCCTTGAATGCGGCCGGTGTTTCTGATTGTGCTATGTCCGGGGGCAGAGAGTTCCAGTCCTTGATAGTGTGTGGGGAAAAGGAGAACTTTCGGCAGTCACTGTAAGCAGACGGTAAGCAGACGGCCCTAGGTTCAAGTCCCATTCGGGGCACGCTCTTTTCACCAGTTGTCCTGTTAAGTTTAGTGCCCAACGAAATTTCGGACCATCATGTACATGCCTGCTTTCGTGTGAGTCGAAATGGCAATAAATTTCCTTTTTTTATGTATAAAATATTCATCATAGATTGAATGTCATGAATATTCATGATGTATAGGGTCATTTACAGCTCTGACAGTTTGCTTTGTGTTTTGACTTTCCAGTGGTGTGGTATCCGTTACTTGATGGTGCTTTGGACAGTTCTTTATCTGGCACAACTATGGATGATCATGACCGTAAGAAACTGATAAGTACAGTAGAACCTGTCTTAACGCTTTCCTGCATGACTATTCATGTAAGAATTATTGACATCATGAATATGTATAAGCTGATTTTTTATAAATGGTACATGAAGTGTATGTAGTAAGTTTTGGCCATGGCAGAAACTGCAGAATCAGATCTACCATATACCGGTATTACCCTATACACAAACAGAGCATATTACCCTATACACAAACAGAGCATATTACCCTATACACAAACAGAGCATATTACCCTATACACAAACAGAGCATATTACCCTATACACAAACACAGCATATTACCCTATACACAAACACAGCATATTACCCTATACACAAACACAGCATATTACCCTATACACAAACACAGCAGACCTGTCTGATCTGGGTCTACTCTTTTTGAAATTTTATAGGCACATGGTTATTTGGACATGGCAGTAACTGCACATGTATCTGTTGCTCTGACCTGTCTGGTCTGAGTTTACCCTTTCTGCAAAGTTGTCAAAAGATATCTCTATCAGGTAAAAGGTTAAAAATTTCGCAGCATTTTGCATTAGTTTCAGATTGCATTTGGTTTCTCACAATTCTTAAAAAAAAAACACTGAATGATCTTGATCTATTCTGTTGGCAAAGGTATAGAAAGGTGCATTTCCATCTCAAACATAGAGCCAGACTGTTTGAAAATGCTTGCTTAGATGTTTTTGTACAAAATTGTAACCCATTCCCTGTCGAATATTCATGTAGGTAATAATGACATCATGAATATTTATTAGCTGTATTTTCATATTGGCATTTGATCTATTATTCTTACTTTCTTCAGCAAACAGAGCAGACTCTGACCAGACAGCTCCTACGGGAGCCATCTGATCTGGGTCTACTCTGTTTGGAAAATTGTTAAAAGGTGTTTATATGAAGGAAAAGCCTTTTAACACATTTATGGTGTGCGGTGGTCTAGTGGTAATGCGCTTGACTTTCAACCCGGAGGTCCGGGGTTCAAACCCCGATCACGCCCGGAAATTTCAGAGACGCTTTTCAGTGTCTCCCACCCGCACCTCCTCTCCACAAAGGGGTTAAAATGTGTACCTGTATGAGTCTCTAGCCGGTACTGCAGCTGCATGATTGCGCCTTATGTTAGCAGTGCTCAATATTGTAGAGGAATGACTCATTGACCAGGGGAGTAAATGTACAGTTGGCTGAGCGGTACTTCGTAGACTATAACTAGGTACTTTACTTTACATTTTAACACATTTACAAATTTTAAAACAGAGTAAATGAAGATCAGATGCATGCTTCCAAGCTGATTTTCAGAAAGTCCTTGGGTTCTACGCAGATGTTTTTCTGTGCACGAAATAGTGCATATAGTTCTGTGCACAGAACCTCCACCTGTAATTACTTATTAGCTGGACATAATTTATTGAACAGGTAAAGGGTTAACAGAGCTCCAGTTAAGTTGCGTAAATTAAAACATTTTCTAGAATAACTTCTTTATTTCTCCACCAAACCCTATGCTGTGACCATTCTTTAGAATCGGGCTTGGTGGAGAAATGGCGGTTTTATTATTTGAGTACGCGCCGTTATCTGTAGCTCTAGTTAAGGTGTAGATCTAGAAAAAAATAAGGTCCAGATGTGATGTGTGAATTAAAACATTTTCAGGAATAACTTCTCTATTTCTCCACATAACTCTACATGTATGTTGCGAACACACTTTAGAATTGTCTCTGAGACGATTCTAAAAGTGGTCACAGACTGACAGTATATGGTTTGGTGGAGAAATGCCAATTTAATATATTGGTATGCACCTTTATCTGTAGCTCTGGTATTTGATTGGTTATTTTTTTTACTTTGATTTTTGTTCTCTTTTAGAAATAGGAGGGGCTGTGCTGTCAGCCATTCTTGAAAAGGATGAGCCTTGTTCAATAAGAGAGTTGCAAGCCATATCTGGGATGAGAAATACTTCTGAAAACAAACTGATAGAAATATTATCGTCACTGGTTGAGATAGGAGTAATATGCAGGCTACAAGGGGAACTTTATATAGATGCTGATAAAGCTGGTAGATATGCAGGTATTCAACCCTTTACTTCATGAATATTTATGTAAGAAATAATTTAATGATGTCATGAATATTAATTAGATTATTTTTGATAATGGCTAATGAATCAAAAAGATATATTTACACAAGAATGAAGACTTCATGACATCATGAATAGTCACTAACTGAAGACCGATGAACAAAGACATTTATGGCAATGGCAGAAACTGTAGAATCTGGGTCCATGCTTATAAAACTTTTAGTTGAGTCTGAGTTCGTTCTCAAGTTTTTGATTGATCAGATTTGAGCCTATGGCTCAAATCTGACCAATCAAAAGCTTGAGAACTCAAATCTGACCAATCAAAAGCATGGACCCAGATCTACATGTATATTATTCCATAAGCAACAAAGCATGGGGATGGGTGGGGAACTAACAATCAATAAAACCCTATTTAATAACCATCATCCCTTTACTTCATAAATACACCATTCTACGACTTTGCAAACAGTGTAGACCCTGATCATATGGCTCCTATAGGAGCCATCTGATCTGGGTCTACTCTGTTTGCAAGTCACCTTTTGAAATCATTGTGATAAATAGAGCATTTGCTCTTATGAAGCAAATGCTTTACTTATCACAATGGTTTCAAAAAGTGACTTTTACAGAGGCATCGAAAGGTTTCAATATGAGGGAATGGGTTAAAACTTATTTAGGGTTGTCGCTGTAGACAGGCTTAACTGCATCAGGTCAAATGTCACAGGTCAAATGTACATGTATTATCAGATAGCAAATGTCAGGTAAACTATATTTGATACAGAAAGTGAAAACAGGAGGCCAACACAGAGACGATCTGAGCCTTTGCCCCACAGAGAAGTGCCCCCCATGGAATCAACAGTTGGGACGCGACGATCAGCACCTTTTCCTTCCAACCACTCAACAGGCACAAATTTAACAGGTCAGCAGGGAGCCATGGCCTTACACCAACAGGCCGTAGGTAAGAATACTTGAACTAAAAATATCTATACCCTTACATTTGTTTGCTTCCCTACTGACAGTTGTGTGATTTCTTTAAATTCACTCTTTACATGAAGAAATATTCATGTAACAAACAATGACATTATGAATACAGGTATAGATTAGATCGTTATAATGGTATTGAACACGAGACATAATGCTCCTAGCAGAACTTGCAGAAGTAGATCTATGTTAGTCAATCAGCATACACAAAATTGAAGTTGCTAAATGCAGGATGAAAGTAATGCAGAAAGCTCCTAGAGGAGCTTTCAGCATTACTTTCGTCAAGTATTTTGCTACCACCTGTCTTAACCCATTCCTCCATAAATTTCTATGCCTCTGTAATAAATACGCCTTTCTATGCCTCTGTAATAGTGACCTCTTGAAACCATTGTGATAAATGCTCTATTTATCACAATGGTTTCAATACTACATAATTATAACATTTTTTTCTTTTCTCTAGTAAATGCTCCTTTTCAAAGATTTATTCAAAGAGGTTGGATCTAAAAATAGCCTATGAGGTAATGGGTTAAAAACCCAGAATTAAGACTTATTTGACTGATAACTGTAGACCTGGTTTACCGTACACCTCTTCAACTGTCTTCAATGGTCACATTGGTGCACAGTAAACTACTGGTAATTTACAGTAGAACCTGCCTTAAGTGGCCATAAACAGAGGTCTTATGGGCCTGCAAGGCAGGTGGTAGCTTAATGCAGGCCAAAAGTAATGCAGAAAGCTCCTATGTGAGCTTTCTGCATTACTTTTTCCATGCATCAAGCAACCACCTGCCTTTTAAGACTCCTATTTTCAATAAATAAATGGCCGCTTAAGATAGGTTCAACTGAACTATATAATGTGCATGTACATAATTTGCTATGAATCTACTACTTTTTCCTATCTGATTTACAGTTCAAAGAAGCCAACACAATCAAGTTGCTACAACCCAAAGTTATGATTCTGACGTAGCACAGACTCAACAAAATTTAGGTATGGTATCAGCTTGAGGACTTTTGTGCAAAAGTACAGAACCTGCACTCTAAGTACAAATATAGACGTACATGTACACTACAAATTGTCTTACCTTCATTCCATGAACATTCATATCAGAAAAAATGACATCATTACATTAATGAAAATCAATTTCATAATGGCATATGATCACAGGAAATTTTAGCCATGGCAGAAACTGTAGGGTAGAGCTGGGTATCGCCTCTGGAAAATGTATTGCGATATATCGTGATATTCAGTGCCATATCGCGATATATATCACAATATTTTTTAATGGGATTTTCTGTATGCTATTCCTGGATAAGAATGCAATAATATATTTTTGTTTAAAATTTGCTGCATAGAAATACATCTGGATACACTACATGATATATAACACAAGAAATATCGGTTATGAAAAAAACATGTGTCTTCCTCTCATTGAGGACCATTGATGTAACTAAGATCCATACACCTTTCTATGCCTTTGTAAACAGAGTAGACCCAGATCAGAGCCATCATATTCAATAGAAGACACAAGTTTCATGTGTTTAGCACTAGCCATTGCAGAATTATCTCCCCTTGAACTTTGAGTATGTTTTTATCATTTGGGTCTTGGATTTGCTGCTTTTATCATTTGGGTCTTGGATTTGCGATCAAGGCTGCCATGTGGGGATATACATCACCTTTAGTGATCAAGGCTGCCATGTGGGGGTATACATCACCTTTAGTGATAGTTCTAGTTATTTCTTACATGAATGATCAACAGGGAAAGTGTTAAAGCATTATGAATTATAGATGATTAACCCCTTCCTTCATGAATAATTATATAAGAAATAATGATGAAACTGTAGAATCATATCTATATTATATCATAAGCAAACAGCAGATTCTGATCAGAAGTCTCCTATAGGAGCTGCTGATCAGGGTCTACTCTGTTTGCAAAGGCGTATTTATGGAGTAAAGGGTTAATTGTTATATACAAAATATAATGAATTTCATAGCATTGGCAGACAGTGTAGAGTCAGATCTATAGATGACATTACCTTAACAACTAGAGCAGACCCTGATCAGCATCTACATGAGCTGTCTGATGAGGGATCTACTCTTTTTTTTAAAGGCATAGAAAGTTTGGATCAAAAGTTAAGGTTTAATTTTGTTTCATTTTCAGATAAATTTCAGAGGATTCTTTCAGTGTTTACACCAGAGGTTGTAGCATTACGCGGTCATGAAATTGCCAAAAGGTCCGGACTTGGAACATCAAGGGGAGATGTTAATAGACACTTGTATGCTTTGAAAGAAAGAAACATATTGCGTAATGACAACAATACTTGGTCCCTTGTTAAAAACTGTAGTGGTAAGTACATGTATATATAATTGGATTTTAAGAGTTTGCCTCAAATTATGATTACGAATTCTCAAGCATCTGATATTGAAGTGATATTTGAATGATTCTTGAAAATGAACTCAAACTCCCAAGTTTTATAACCATTGAAATGGGTTGGCAGATTAGTGCAAAATTGTTGTATATATGTTACATGTAAGACTCGAATTGAGGGCCGGTCCCAGATCGAGGGCCGATTCGAAAATTGTGGGCCGATCCAAAATCGTGGGCCATTTGCTCCCAAATCGTGGGCCGATTTATAACCCACAAAAAACATATCCTATGTGACAAAATACACAAATCACGAATTTGATATAGCCCATGGCAAAGTAAAGGCATTCCATGCTCATTAAAAATGGCAAATACATCTAAAATTTTAAAAATATAGATCTATATAGACTGGCGAAGTTAAAAAACATAAAATGTCCAAATAATGGTGGCGCGAAATGATACGACGTCAAAACGGACGACGTTGTGCATAAATGAGGCCATATATTTTCAACCGTAGATGTTGGAGTGAAAGTAGATCTAGTTCAGAACCAGAGACAATCAATGTCAAAAGATCCAAACCCCAATTGGTTCTGGAAAGAGATGGATTTTATAACAGAAGTTGCATGATTGAAGGTTTAAAATCCTATGTGGAGCGCCTTTCAAGATTTCAGAAAACAGGCCACGATTTTGGATCGGCCCTCGATCTGGGACCGACCCACGATTTGAGTCTTACATAAATACCACCATCTTGTCTCTTAGATTGTCATAGGAAACCTTTGTCTATAATCATGAATCTTTGGAGCAGGCAAATTCACTTCATAATATTTTCATTATTAGAAGAGTCATTTGTGACAGAATATTGCTTTGAAAACATTGAAATCTGATTTTTTGTAGACAGGCAAATATTTAAAATTGTTGAAAGGAGAGAAATTTACAAGTCAAGAATCTTTATATATAAAGGAGAGAAACTTTAAAAAAGCAATAAACTATGTAAGACTTATAGTCTTTCATCCTTTCTTTGTAATGTATAATTGTATAGTATGCACATTTCTGACTAGTCCATAAATATGCTTTTCTACACATTTGCAAACAGAGTAGACCCGGCTCAGATGGCTCCTGTTGGACACTCCGGATTATATTAGGCCACTGTTATCCTATTACATGTTATATCATATTCAACAGGGAATGGGTTAATGAACAGATAACATTATTTATACAGTGGAAGAGCTGACAGTGTGCGCATCTACTCTGGCAGGAAAGAAAGGAACTAAATCTAGTACTGGACAGACATCATCAAGTGGATCCACACCACAAGGTTTGTACATGTTTTTTACAATGTACTAACCCTTTCTCTCATGAATATTTATGTGTCAATGCTTTACTCGATAAATACGCCTTTCTACGCCTTTGCAAACAGAGTAGACCCAGATCAGATGGCTCCTTTAGGAGTCGTCTGATCAGGGTCTGCTCTGTGTGCTTATGATATAATATAGATCTGCAGAATATAATATAGATCTGATTCTGCAGTTTCTACCATGTACAAAAAATTCCTGTGTCCATGTGCAATTATAACAAATTCATCTAATAAATATTCATGGTGTCATTATTTCTTACATGAATATTCATGGAGGAAAGGGTTAAAGTAATAATAACATTATGAAATTGAATGTTTATAAGCTCAGTTTTAACAATGGTATATATGTACAAGGATCTTTTGGTATTGGTAGATAGCTCTGTGGACTGATCTATAATAATTCCATAAGCAGTTAATAGAGCATACCTTGATCCAATAGGAGAGCTATCTGATTTGGGTCTACCCTGCTTATAGGAGCTGTCTGATTTGGGTATACCCTGCTTATAGGAGAGCTGTCTGATTTGGGTCTACCCTGCTTATAGGAGAGCTGTCTGATTTGGGTCTACCCTGATTATAGGAGAGCTGTCTGATTTGGGTCTACCCTGATTACAGTATATAGGAATATGGGATCGTTTGGCCACTGCAAGAACTATATAATCAGATCTATATTATTCTAAAAGTAGACAGAGCAGACCCTGATCAGATGGCTCCAGTTTGCAAAGGTGTAAAAAGGCATCTCTTTATAGGAATGGTTTAACTGAGTGATGTGGTTTAATTTGTCATCCTTTTAACGCATTGATTGAATTGGCAAATGCAAACTTTGGATCCGGATCCGAGGATCAGAGCTCCAGGTAAGATGCACAAATTAAAATATTTTTAATTTCTCCAATTTTAGAATTTGAGTACGCAAGTTTTTCTATAGCTCTTTCTGTAGGAATTTTCTTTGCAGGATCTGCAGTTTTTCATTCAAAATCCAGCAGCAAAGTTGAACATTTAATACCAAAATGACTGAGCGGATGTCATTTTTTATTACATGAGTATTCATAAGTTAAAAGATTAAGACATGTGACAAAAACAATGCAGGAGTTTCCCAAAAGGAGCTTCAAAGTTACTGTACATCCACCTACTTTCAAAGACCCCCCGGCCATTTTCAAAGTGGTAGTTATGAGTTATGCAGGAGTTCAACTGTTTCTTATTATAGACTGTCCATGTCCAAATGCAGGTCCCAACTGTCAACATAATCATTTCCACCAGACGAACCACTACCACGAATATAACGTTCAGGTCGGGGATGGAAACCAGCTGTACTTTGATAAAGGTAACCAAGGTATGAGGTTATAAAACTAGCAATTTGATCAGAGTCTACACTATTTGCTACTATGTCAGTCTAATGTGAAGTTGTTAAGATGTGCCAAATTGATTTAACCCTTTTCCTGTTCTATATTTATTCCAATTTTCAATATGTACTGAATATTCATGAGCAAAGTACATGACTACATGTAGTTATAATGAAATATGGGAGGTGGAACATTGTAGCCATTTTAGAAACTAAAGAAACAGAACTATTAAATTCCATAGGCAATCAGGGCAGACCCAGATCAGATGGCTCCTATAGGAGTCATGTGATCTGAGTCTACTGTGTTTTTGCTCTGACAGCAGATGCGTGAAAAGGTGTTTATATGAAGGAAAGGGTTAACCCATAGAGAGGGGAAGAAAGGATGTCTGAATACCTGACCCTTTCAATGGCCAAATTTAAACAGATCTAGCTTACCATGAATATTATTACATAAATAGATAAGGTTTTTTTTAAAGGAAAGAGTAACGTGACAAACAGTGCAGACCTTGATGAAAGGGTTTTTCTAGAAGCCCTCTCATCTCTGTCTACACAGTTTGCAAAGGATTTTAGTAATGTGTTTCATTCACAGAAAGGGTTACGGTAATATTAAAGGGTATGTTATCATTTTACCCAACCTTCTACACCAATATGGAGCTTTTTACTGTGAACAAACTACAATTAGGTTGCATTTTACCCTAAATCCTTTTCAAACAGAGTAGACCCAGATCAGACTGTAAATTGAATGAGCTTTTTGTTGAAAATACTTTAAATGGACACAAAAATTGTTTCATAGAATTGTTTTTTTTCGTACAATTGATTTGGTTATATAATAATGGATACAAATTTATATAGAATTAAGAAGACCATCAACTTTAATCGTAAGAATGAGAATTTGATTGGAACGGGTTTCGTTATTCCATTCTTGTGTTATAAAATAATATTTACTGCGGAAATAATCACATTATGAATACATGTATTAACAACTTCATGAAAATTTATTGTCATTACAAACAGTATAGGCATATAACCCTTTCCTTCATATAAACGTGTTTTCAAGCATTTGCAAAGAGATCAGACGGCTCCTATAGGAGCTGTCTGATCAGTGTCTGCTGTTTGCTAATGGAATTTGAAAGATCTGTTTCTTTCCTTTCTAAAATGGCTACAGTTTTCCACCTTCCATATTTTGTTTTAACTGTTTAACAAGAAAAGGGAAAAGTAGTTATATATAAGCAAACACAGCCTACCCTTGTCAGACAGCTCCCACAGTAGCTGTCATATCTGGATCTAGGTCTACTCAGTTTGCAAGTATGCATTTTGATTTACTCATTCTCGCCTAGACTGACATAAGACTATTTTTAGCTTGTCTGATTACTGTGTTATAGTTATAGACGTCCTTTTGAGCAAATGCTCTATTTATCACAATGGTTTAACCCTTTCCCTGTTCTTTGTTTATTCCAATTTTCAATATCTACTGAATATTCATTAACATTTTAGAAGGCAAAGAAACAGATTTATCAAATTCTATTAGCAAACAGAGTAGACTGTTTACAAATGCGTGAAAACAAGTTTATATGAGGGAAAGGGTTAAGAGAATTACTTTTAGAGGGCATCAAAAGGCATCAGTAGGAGAGAGAATGTGTTAAACAAAACGTCTAAGACTTCCATACTGTAATCAATTTCATTTTTAGCTCTACTTTTTCAAAAAGTGGAGCTATTGTCATGACCCTCTTGTCGGCATCGGCGTTGGTTAACCTTTTTGTTAAGGTCCTTTTCTCAGAAACCATCAAAGATATTTGGTTCATATTTGGTATGTATGTTTACTATCACAAGGGGAACCCATTTCACAAGGGTAGGTAACCCTAAAATTAATTTTTCCTTAGTTATGTCCCTTTTTCGACTTAGAATTTTCATTGTTGGTTAAGTTTTATGTTCAGGTCCATGTCTCAGAAACTGTCAAAGATATTTGGTTCATCTTTGGTATACATATTAACTATCACAAGGGGAACCCATTTCACAAGGGTAGGTAACCCTAAAATTAATTTTGCCATAGTAATGCCCCTTTTTCGATTTAGAATTTTCATTGTTGGTTAAGTTTTATGTTCAGGTCCATGTCTCAGAAACTGTCAAAGATATTTGGTTCATCTTTGGTATACATATTAACTATTACAAGGGGGACCCATTTCACAAGGGTAGGTAACCCTAAAATTAATTTTGCTATTGTTATCTCCCCTTTCTGACTTAGACTTCCACTACACTATCCAGCACTAAAGAAAGTGGAGCGCGCTGTCTGCGGACAGCTCTTGTTTGGTTTACCATTTCCCTCATAAATGTGTTTTTTCACGCCTTTGCAGAGTAGCGTGATGTTATTTAGCCCTTAATGTGCGAGAACCAATTATTTAAGAACTTTGCAAAAAGTGTAGACCCAGAACAAACGGCTCCTGAGGGATTCCTTTGATCAGGGTCTTAACTCATACAAATGATTTTCTTAACCCTTTCCCTCATATAAATGTGTTTTCACGCATCAGCAAACAGAGTAGACCCTTTAGGAACCGTCTGATCAGGGACTGCTCTGTTTGCTAATGGAATTTGATAAATTTGTTTCTATACTTTCTAAAATGGCTACAGCACTCCAACTTCAATATTTCATTATAACTAATTTGTATATGAATACTCAATATTTCATTATAACTAATTTGTCAATATTTCATTATAACTAATTTGTCCATGAATACTCAATATTTCATTACAACTAATTTGTCCATGCAATATTTCATTATAACTAATTTGTCCATGAATCCTCAATAGGTATTGAAATTTGTAAATAAACACAGAACAGGGAAAGGGTTAAGAGCTAAATGTTAAAATGGAAGGGACAAGTTTTAATTATCGAGCAGATGAACCCATTCCCGCATAGGCTATTTTCAGATCCAACCTCTTTGAATAAATCTACCGAAATGGAGCATTTACTACTGAAAAGAGCTTTTTTAGAATTGTATAGCGTTGAAACCATTGTGATAAATAGAGCATTTGCTCCATAGGAGCAAATGCTCTATTTATCACAATGGTTTCACAATGTGGCTTTTACATAAGTGTCAATATGCAGGAATGGGTTAAGGGTTAAAGTCCTACTTATGAATTTACTTTCTAATTTCAGAGAATCAGAAGAGTTGATAGAAATACAAAGAAACCTACTCAAGCATCATCTGTTTTTTAATTTAATTGTGTTAGCTGCCATGACTTGTCTGGAACTGTAGTGTTTTGCCATGTGATGGCTTGTCTTGAACTACATTGGTTACCATTATAGACAATGACATGGCTTGTCAGGCACTAGTGTTTGCCATACCATGGCTTATCTTGCACTGTAGTGTTTGCCATTAATGACCATGTCATGGCTAGTTTGGCACTATAGTGTTTGCCATTGTTTACCATTCCATGGGTTGCTATGGTGTTTGCAATTGATGACCATGTCATGGTTAGTCTGGAACTAGTGTGTGTCATTGCTGACTATGTCATGGCTTATCTGTAACTATTGTTTGCCATTGTTGACCATGTAATGGCTTATCTGGCACTGTAGTGCATGCCATTGTTTACCATTCCATGGGTTGCCTGACATTATGGTGTTTGCAATTGATGACCATGTCATGGTTTGTCTGGAACTAGTGTGTGTCATTGTTGATCATGTCATAGCCTTCTGGCACTTAGGTGTTTGTCATTGTTGACAATGCCATTGCATTTCTGGCAGTGTAGTGTTTGCCATTGTTGACCATGCCATGGCTTTCTGGCACTTTAGTGTTTGCCATGCCATGGCTTTCTTGCACTTTAGTGTTTGCCATTTGTTGACAATGCCATTGCATTGCTGGCAGTAGTGTTTGCCATTGTTGACCATGCCATGGCTTGTCTGGAACTAATGTTTGCCACCTTTTACCACGCTGTTAGCAAATGTTACCAGAAAGAAGTCGCATGTAGCATGTTATTACAGAAATGTTCAGTTTTGTTCATGTAGATATGAAATAGTATTGAAAAGTTAGGATTTTGTTACATTTACAACACTGGTTAATATTTGTCATATTTTACAATAATGGCCAGGGGTTTTGTTGCATGTTAAAACAATTGTCAGTATTGTTTTTGCATTTTACGACAATGACAAGGGATTTTGTTGCATTTTACAACAATGGTCAGTGTTTTTGTTGCACTTTAAAACAATGGTCTCTGTATTTATTGCAGTTTAAAACAATGGTCTGTGTTTTTGTGACATGTTGCAACAAATTGCCATAGGATTTTGTTGCACTTTACAACAATGACCAGGTTTTGTTTTGTACTTTATAATAATAGTGTGTGTTTTTGTTGCGCTTTACAACAATGGCCAGATGATTTTGTTGCATTTTACAATAAAGACCAGTGTTTTTTTTTGTTGCATTTTACAACAATATCAAGGTTTATTGTTGCACTTCAAAACAATGGTCTTTGTTTTTGTTACACTTTACAACAATGGTCTTTGTTTTTGGTGCATGTTACAACATTGGCCAGGTGTTGTTCTATTTAAAAACAACAATAAATTATTTTATTAACATTGGTCATATAATGATCAATGTTTGCCAACACTGTATATTTTTGTGTAAAAACATCTGAAGCTGTAAGCTTTTTAGCTCACCAGAGCACAAAGTGCTCAAGGTGAGCTATTGTGATACCCCTGTGTCCGGCGTCCGTCTGTCCGTCCGTCAACAATTTCAAACGACTTCTTCTCTGAAACCGACTGCCCAATTGTAACCAAACTTGGTCAGATACATACTGTGGGTGGGTGCTTCAAAAGTTGGTAAAAGATAGTGGGTGGGGCCATCGGTCTTGTTGCCATGGCAACTGTACACAATATCTAGAAAAATCTTCTTCTCCAGAATGACTTGTCCGATTTGAATATAGTTTTCACCAAAATGTTTCTCAGTTGATAGACTTTAAAAGTTGTTAAAAGAATTTTGATCTGGCAAAAAACATGGCCGCCAGAGGGCGTAGTCTTTTTTTTCCATATATGGTAATATTGGAAAATCTTTAAAAATCTTCTCCTCTGAAACTGTAAAGCCTAGACCTTTGATATTTGGTATGTAGCATGATCTTATGGTCCTCTACAAAGATTGTTCAAATTATGACCCCCGGGCCAAAAATGGCCCCGCCCAAGGGCTTATCAGTTTTTCATAGGAAAATCTTTAAAAATCTTCTTCACTGAAACTGTAAGGCCTAGAACTTTGATATTTGGTATGTAGCATGATCTTATGATCCTCTACAAACGTTGTTCAAATTATGACCCCCGGGCCAAAAATGGCCCCGCCCAAGGGCTTATCAGTTTTTCATAGGAAAATCTTTAAAAATCTTCTTCTCTCAAACTGTAAAGCCTAGACCTTTGATATTTGGTATGTAGCATGATCTAATGGTCCTCTACAAAGATTGTTCAAATTATGACCCCCGGGCCAAAAATGGCCCTGCCCCGGGGCTTATCAGTTTTTCATAGAAAAATCTTTAAAAATCTTCTTCTCTCAAACTGTACGGCCTAGACCTTTGATATTTTGTATGTAGCATGATCTTATGGTCCTCTACAAATATTGTTCAAAGTATGACCCCCGGGCCAAAAATGGCCCCTCCCAAGGACTTATCAGTTTTTCATAGGAAAATCTTTAAAAATCTTCTTCTCTAAAACTGTAAGGCCTAGACCTTAGATATTTGGTATGTAGCATGATCTATTGGTCCTCTACAAACGTTGTTCGAATTATGATCCCCGGGCCAAAAATGGCCCGCCCATGGGCTTATTAGTTTTTCAAAGGAAAATCTTTAAAAATCTTCTTCTCTGAAACTGTAAGGCCTAGACGTTTGATATTTGGTATGTAGCATGATCTTATGGTCCTCTACAAATATTGTTCAAATTATGACCGCCGGGCCAAAAATGGCCCCGCCCAAGGGCTTATCAGTTTTTCATTGGAAAATCTTTAAAAATCTACTGAAACTGTAAGGCCTAGACCATTGATATTTGGTATGTAACATGATCTAATGGTCCTCTACAAATATGTAGCTGTGGCTTGTGGTCCTCTGCCAAAAATGTTTAACTTACGACCCTGACCACTGGGCGAAACTTGGCCCTGCCTCAGGGCTTATCAGTTTTTCATGGGTAAAATATAAAATATTATTTTTCTCTGAAACCATAAGGCTTAGACCTTTAATTAATGGCATACTGCTTTGCCTAGTGGTTCTCTACCAAGGTTGTGCACATGATTTCTTGTGGTCAAAAATGGCTCCGCCCCTGGGGTTATCTCAGGTGAGCGCTTCAGGGCCTCATGGCCCTCTTGTTTTATCATATTCTTGAAATCATAAAAATGTTGTTGTTTTTTTCGATGTTGACTTTAACCTTCATCAGATTATGTATTTATGGAATTGTGAGAGAATTAAGAGGAGTTACAATTATGCTAATTTGTGAGATACTTTTATGGCATAAAACGCTACTTAGCAACATTTTTTAAACGAAGGGTTTTGCCTAAAAAGTAGATGAGATTCTTTACTAGCAACTGTCACAAATTGGTCAGTATGAATAGAATGTCCTTATAATAAAATGTGGAGGATTCCTATTGTATCAGTCACAATGATGTTCAATACTGGAGCTTAACTCATTCCCTCATAGGCTATTTTTAGATCAAACCTCTGAAGAAATCATTAATGTTATTACAAAAAAGGAAAATTTTAGAATTGTGTAGTTATGAAACCATTGTAATAAATAGAGCATTACTAATTTTGGTCCTATTGAGCGAAGGCTCTTTTTTATCACAATTGTTCAAAAAGTGGACTGTTACAGAGGTTTCAAAAGGCGTCTGACAGTATAAAGAAATGGGTTAAATCTTTACTCCATGAATATTTTTTAAGAAATAATAAATTTATGAATATTAACTATTAAAGTTTTATAATGGCATTATGAACCAGGGAATTTGTTACAAGGACAGAAACCATAAAACCATGTCTATGCAGTAAAGCCTCTCTATAACGGCCACTAAATTGTGTTAATTAGATGATATTTAGGGCAGGTGGTTGCAAGGTAAAGCAAGGTGAAAGTAAAACAGAACGCTCCTCTAGGAGCGTTGTTTTACTTTCACCTTGCTTTAAGCAACCACCTGCCTTAAGCGCAAAATACTTTATGTAATTTAGTGGGTTTTATAGAGAGATTTTACTATATTATTTTATAAAGCAAATTCAGTAGACCATGATCAGACAACTCCTACAGGAGCCATCTGTTCTGGGTGTACTCAGTTTGCAAAGGCGTTAAAGGTCACATTTTGGAGAAAGTCGTTAAGAAAGGTCGCACAACTTAATTTATCATAAATTCAAACATGCAACAATCACATCGCAACTGTTTGCTCAAAACCTTATGCGACTAGCATAAATTGTTATAGTGTAATGATTTCGGTTGTGCAAAGTGGTAGTGATGGTCATAAATTCCGTCTTGCAGTAATTTTGGTTGTAGTATCTATCGTAAGACGAGTACAGTAAAACCTCTCTAAACTGGAATTCTAATAAAGATTTTAGTTACTTTTAGGCAGGTAGCTGCTTAATTCAGGGTGAAAGTCATGCAGAATGCTCCAAGGGGAGCTTTCTGCATGACTGTCTCCCAACATTAAGCTGCCACCTGCCTCCAAGTTCATATTTATATACCTAATTGAATGTCCGGCTTAGAGGGGTTTTACTATACCTGATACATAAATCCAATAGATCTCTGAAAGCAATAGACAAGACAACCATAGTTTTCAGTTGTCATTGGCTACTATGCAAAAGGTGTTCTTTTGTGCAATTCATTATGTCTCCCTCAGTATACTGGGGAGACGTAGTTTTTGTGCGTGGCGTCCGTCTGTCTTTATGGCCATCCGATTTTACTTTGTCTGTGCGGTTTCTCTGAAACCTTTGATCAGATTTGCATATCGTATTCCTGTTCAGGATCGATGATTTTCTGCAGAGTTATGTGACTTTGAAATTTTTGTCCACGCTGTTTCTCCAAAACCTTTGGTTGGATTTTCATGAAACATCATAGGATTGATCGACACCAAGCCTAGTTGTGTATGTTTTATTCCTCTTCCGGTTTGATGATTTTCTGCAGAATTATGGAACTTTGAAATTTTTACATGGAAATTTTTGTCTGCGTGGTTTCTCAAAAACCTTTGGTAGGATTTGCCTAAACTTCATTGGACTGACAAGTACAATGCCTAGTTGGGCATTTTATATTCCTGTTCCGGTTTGATGATTTTCTGTAGAGTAATGGGACTTTGAAAGTTTTTACATGGAGGTTTCTCCAAAACCTTTGTATATGTATGGATTTCCTGAAACTTCATAGGATTGATCAGCACCATGCCTAGTTGTGTATATCTTATTCCTGTTCCAGTTCGATGATTTTCTGCAGAGTTATGGGTCTTGAAATTTTTACATGGAAAATTTTGTCCGCTTGGTGGGGTAGGGGGTCACGTTTTTATGTCAAAAACGATTCTAGTTTTATGTTATCATTATTATGGCATTTCGCAAAGTTTATGTATCGTCAACAAATTTGGAATATGATTTATGTGCAATCAATTATTTGTTTGTCTCCAGTAACACCTATCTGTGCTCAACCTTTTACCTGATTCTTGCAAGAAATAATGAATATTGATTAGCTAAAATATTTTCATGGCATATTGACAGGAGAATTTTTGTACTTGGCAGAAACTGTAGAATCAGATCTGTATTAAACCAGATGGTTGTCAGATGGCTCCTATGGGAGCGGTCTGATCCGGGCTTAACCCTTTCCCTGTTCTATGTTTATTCCAATTTTAATACCTACTGAATATCCATTGACAAAATAGTTATAATGGATGGTGGAACATTATAACCATTTTAAAAAGTGAAAACAGATGTGTCAGATTTCAAAAGCAAACAGTAGACCCTGATCAGACGGCTCCTATAGGAGCCGTCTGATCTGGGTCTACTCTGCATTGCCTTAAAACATGTTTATATGAGGGAAAGGCATGAAAAAGCATTTGTACGAGGTAAAAGGTTGATAGATAAACATATAACTCTGTTATTTTGATGTTCAGATCTCCAGTATGGTTATGAATAACATAATTAATTAATTATCCCTTTACTCCGTGAATAATCATGTCAGAAAGAATAAAATCATGAATAAGTTTAATTTTTATAATGACACATAAACACCGACATTTTGGTCTTGGCAGAAACTAGAATCATGTCTATATTATTTCATAAGCAAACCGAGGCGAGCCTGATCAGACAGCTCCTATAGGAGCCATCTAATATTGATCTATGCTGTTTGCAAAAGCATAGAAAGGCATATTTATGGAGTAAAGGGTTATTTTACCAAACTATATGAATAAATATTGATTTCATATGGGGTTATTATCATTTCTTGCCCTTCATTCTTATGTAAAAGTTTTTCATCTGTTGTTATGGAGTTAACCCTTTCCTTCATTTAAACACATTTCCATGTTTTTTCAAACAGAGTAGACCCAGATCAGATCACTTTCCTTCATTTAAACACATTTTCATGCCTTTTCAAACAGAGTTGACCAAGATCAGATCAGGGTCTGCTCTGTTTGCTTATGAAATTATAATAGATCTGACTCTAATTTCTACTAAGGGCTGTTCCATTTAAATGTGTATTAGGGGGCAGGAATGCACTTTAAAAAACAGCTATGCATGGATGGGTTTCGCTGCAAAAATGGTACTAATTGGTTTGTAGATTAGTAAAAAACTTCTGTGGGTGGCACTGGGTGGCCGAATTTGAAAGTGCCTTCCTGCACCCCATGCACATTTAAATTAAACAGCCCTAATACCAAAACTACATGTGTACACATGCCTATACAAATATATGTCTAATTAATATTCATGATCTTTGTTTTCACATGAATATTGAACAGGGAAAGGGTTGCCCCATTATGCGAAGGCTTCGCAAACAGCTATCCAGATGAGATGCTGATTAACTCAGCACCTAATCAGGATCCGAACTAAAAATCCACAAAGGTCCTATGTAAGTAGACCACTAAAGAAGAGAACGTTATGTACAGGTGTCCATTTTCTCAATTAACCCTTTCCCTGTTGAATATTCATGTAAGAAATAATATGTCATTAATATTTATTAGTGTGTCATGAATATTGTGTTTGTATACATACACAGGCTGTTTTGATATTGGTAGAAACTGTAGGGTCAGCTCCATAAGCAAACAGAGTAAACCCTCGTCAGACAGCTCCTACAGGAGCCATCTGATCATCATCTGGATCTACTATGTTTGCATTTGCATGAAAAAAAGAGTTGTTTATATCAGAAAAAGGATTAATTTAACCCCTTACTTTATATAAACGTGTTTTCACGCATTTGCAAACAGAATAGACCCAGATCAGATGCCACCTGAAGTTATATAAAGTCAAATGAGGCCTACCCCAGGGGTGGCCAGTTTTCTATAGAAACATAGTGAAAACTTTTAAAAATCTTCTCCTCTGATTGTCTGGTGAGCGGTATCAGGGCCATCACGTCCCTCTTGCTTTATTATCATAGTACCGGTATATAAAACATGAATTTTTGGCCATGGCAGAAACTGTAGAATCAGATCTATACAAAGTAACAATTCCATAACCAAACTAAACATGAGCTGTCTGACCTGAGTTTACTCTGTTTTCAAAGGTGTTAAAGGGCCTTTCTATCAGGTAAAGGGACAATAAACAAAAGACTAGAGATATGTTGTATTGAATTATTATTTTAATTTTTCCTGACATAAAAATTGAGACAAAAATCATTTCAAACAATCTTGCTTTTCAGTCAGAAGCAAACACATCAAAAACATGATGAGTGATAAAAAAATAACAGGAATGATTCCGATTGGTCAGTCGGCTCACACATCCTAAGATGTGCATATACATAACCCTTTGCTGAAATATGTTTGACTTGACAGTAAAATGATCAGTAACATCTACATGTATCTTAACCCATTCCCCAATGAATGTTTATGCATGAGTTGATGATAGATCACTTCATGAATATTCATCAACTCTTTCCTCCATAGGCTATTTTTAGATCCAACTTCTTTGAACAAATCTACCCAAATGGAGCATTAACTAGAGAAAAGGATTTTTTTATGAAATTCACATTTTGAAACCATTGTGATAAATATCTAGCATTTGCTACTATGAAGGAAATGCTCTAGTTATTACAATAGTTTCAAGACTACACAATTCTAAAACTCTCCTTTTCTATAGTTAATGCTTCTTTTCGGTAGATTTGTTCAAAGAGGTTGGGTCTAAAAATAGCCTAGGAGAGAATGAGTTCTCTTGATTTTTTAAAACTTTGAAAGGGAATTGTTGGCTTTGACAGAAACTGTACAATCATATCTATACAATTCCATAAATAAACCGAGCTCACCCAGATCAGATTGCTCCTGATGGAGTCGTCGGATCTGGGTCTACCCTGTTTGCAAAGGCATGAAAAGGCGTTTATATGAAGAAAAGGGCCAAGTTTTCTGGCATCTGAAAAAGTTGAAGACCAAGATCATAGGTCTCTTTGAAGAAGTCCCCTGTAAAGGGTTTTCACTGTGTGTCATTCAAAATCATCAAAACTGGAAACTTTGATGGGACTACCTCTCTTTGTAAGATCAGCATTGAAAGAGTTACACAGAAATGGCATTAACAGTTGTACATATGATTTAACAGTTGTATGTATGATGTTATAGTTTGAATTTAACCTACTCGGGGGACAAAAATTCACTTATCCACTCGTCCTGCATGTAATTTTCTCTTCTTTGTCTATATTGCAGGACTAGTGAGCATTTTGTGTTGCCTTCTTTGTCTATATTGAAGGACAAGTGAAAATTTTGAATTTTTTTGTGCCCTGCTACTCAATGTGGGTTTGTTCATCAGTGCTTAACAAAAGACTCATTTCAGTACATTGCTGAAATTGCAAGAGGGTTTTGGAAGACAAATAGTATATACCCTGATCAGAGGATGCCTACACTAACTCTCTGATCCGGGTCTACACTGTTTGCAAATGCCTGAAAATGCATTTATAATATGAAGGAAAGGGTTAACCCATTCCCTCATAGGCTATTTTTAGACTAATCTCTTTTAATAAATTTACCAAAAGGGAGCATTTACACTAAAGAAAAGGAAAATGTTAGAATTGTGTAGTATTGAAACCATTGTGATAAATAGAGCATTTGCTTCTTTGGAGCAAATGCTCTATTTATCACAATTGTTTGAAGAAGTGACTATTGCAGGGGCGTAGAAAGGCGTATTTATGGAGGAAAGGGTTAAGAGCATATGAAATAAGGTACCCGCTAAAAAATGTAACCTATGTTGATCAAGATCAGGGATTCCCTAACATCTAACCATGTTCTGGACAGTTCGCTACAAGACACTGAAGTCTTAACTATTTACTTTATAAATATTCATGTAAGACTAACCTAAATTGAACACATACACTCTAGTGCTGAGGCAAATTACTAACAGAGAACCAGGGCCTGCTGAGATCTTATGACCAAAATTATAGCAAGTCTTCATGTAAGACAACGGCTACTACTATAACAGCCGAAATTTACGTTCTTAGTAACATACGACAATCTTCACATCTTCATATGCCAGAAATCACAATAATTTCAGTCATGACTTGAACGATCTTTGGAAATATGGGCCCAAGAGTCCTTGATATGAGGAGTTTTTAGGAAATCTAATACATGTGTGTAGTAAAAACTCGATACTACGAAATTTCTGTAATGAAGAATTTATGTCTTTGTAGGCAGGTGGCTGCTTAATGCAGGGTAAAAGTCATGCAGAAAGCTCCAAGCTTTCTGCATGACTTTCACTCTGCATTAAGCAGCCACCTGTGTTAAAGATCAATAATGGTACATATTGGAGTGTTCGTAGTATCGGGTATTTACTGTATATCTTTTATATTTCTCTTCCAAACCCTATCATGCTCATACTCATTAGAAGCATCTCTCAAAGGCCATTCTAATGAGTAACTAATAGCAAGAATTCGGCTGAGAAATAACAGTATTATCTATAGTATCAGCCTATTATCTACAGCTCTGAGAGATGTGACAGCACCGAGTCGATCTTTACATCATAGGCGACCACACAGTGCCAGAGATCATAATACATGTGCTATTCATTCATATCATGTAGCTCAGTTAGCTCACACTTGCATGTCCGGCTGCTAACTAAATGTTAACCCTTTCCCTCATATTGACGACTTTGTAAAAGTCACTTTGTGAAACCATTGTGATAAATAGAGCATTTGCTCCTATGGGAGCAAATTCTAAAGAAATTCCTTTTTTCTAGTTAAGGCTCCTTTTCGGTAGATTTATTCAAAGTGGTTGGATCTAAAAATAGCCTATGAGGGAATGGGTTAAATCCAGATCCCATTATAATTTATAAGTCTTTTTTTCCACCCTGGGCAGGCCAATAAGCAATCTAATGCTACTGTTGCGACAAACACAGGGAGGGATTAGTTGAAGCAAATTGACAATTTATTTTTAACTAACTGAGGATCTAGGGACAGCTAACTATGGGTTTAGCTGTAATTAACTTCAGGATGTAGTTGCAGCTTATTGAGAGTTCAGCTGTATCTGAGGATTTAGATGCAGCTAACTGAGAGTTCAGCTGCATCTGAGGGTTCAGCTGCAGCAAACTGAGCTTTTATTTGCAGCAAACCCAGTGATTAGTTGCTGCAAACTAAGGGTTTGGCTGCTGTAAACTGAATGTTTAGTTGCAGTTGTAATCCAAACTATTGTCTCCATCATCTTCAAAAATGAAATTTCCTTTTTTATGTTTTTCACAATTACTCAAACTGTAAATGACAAGTTAATCTGTGTTTCATCTGAATTCAAACTGTTTCACAAAGTCATCCATAGAGTTGCATACACATAGTTGTGCTGAAGTCTTGAAATGTGACTGAATCTGAATCCAAACTAAGAATAGCCTGACTGTCACGTGGTAACACTATTCCCTTCAATTCCATACACTCTGAGACACTGGAAATTGTCATGGCCAAACTTGTAGCCCTGTCTCAAAACTGAGGTGGTTCCCTGACACATCGGAGTCCCTCACTCCCTTACAACCTGACCCGACATTGCCCAGAATAGCCCAATACCCATGTCCAAGGAGAGTTATTCCATATGGCACTGTCTCTATTTACATGTACACATCCTACACAATAAGCAGGCTGTCACATGACTTGGAATTGATCGTGATTAGGACTCTGAAATTGAGAATTAGTACACTTTATTTGACTATAGAACCTCTCTATAATGGCAACTAATTGGATCAACATACTCTTTACTCCGTGAATATTCATGAAAGAAAAAATAACACCATGAACATTAATTAGATTGTTATAATAACAAATGGACCAATGAATTTTTGCCCCTGGCAGAAACTGTAATATGTTAAATCTATATCTTAAGCAAAATGGAGCAGACACCAATAGGAGCCTTCTGATATAGATCTAATATGTTTGCAAACTTGAAAGGCGCACAAAGGCGTATTTATGAAGTAAACCCCGCTAATGTGACCACCTAAGAGAGGTATAATTATGCAGGTGGTAGCTTAATGCAGGATGCAGATGAATCGGTTTATTTTGTATCACATGGGCAAAAGAGTAGACCCATATCAGACAGTTCCTGTACGAGTGGTCTGATCAGACCCATATCAGACAGTTCCTGTTCGAGTGGTCTGATCAGACCCATATCAGACAGTTCCTGTACGAGTGGTCTGATCAGACCCATATCAGACAGTTCCTGTATGAGTGGTCTGATCAGACCCATATCAAACAGTTCCTGTACGAGTGGTCTGATTAGACCCATATCAAACAGTTCCTGTACGAGTGGTCTGATCAGACCCATATCAGGCAGTTCCTGTACGAGTGGTCTGATCAGACCCATATCAGACAGTTCCTGTACGAGTGGTCTGATCAGACCCATATCAAACAGTTCCTGTACGAGTGGTCTGATCAGACCCATATCAGACAGTTCCTGTACAAGTGATCTGATCAGACCCATATCAGACAGTTCCTGTACTAGTGGTCTGATCAGACCCATATCAAACAGTTCCTGTACGAGTGGTCTGATCAGACCCATATCAGACAGTTCCTGTACGAGTGGTCTGATCAGACCCATATCAGACAGTTCCTGTACGAGTGGTCTGATCAGACCTATATCAGACAGTTCCTGTACGAGTGGTCTGATCAGACCCATATCAAACAGTTCCTGTACGAGTGGTCTGATTAGACCCATATCAGACAGTTCCTGTACAAGTGGTCTGATTAGACCCATATCAGACAGTTCCTGTACGAGTGGTCTGATCAGACCCATATCAGACAGTTCCTGTACGAGTGGTCTGATCAGACCCATATCAGACAGTTCCTGTATGAGTGGTCTGATCAGACCCATATCAGACAGTTCCTGTATGAGCGGTCTGATCAGACCCATATCAGACAGTTCCTGTATGAGCGGTCTGATCAGACCCATATCAGACAGTTCCTGTACGAGTGGTCTGATCAGACCCATATCAGACAGTTCCTGTATGAGCGGTCTGATCAGACCCATATCAGACAGTTCCTGTACGAGTGGTCTGATCAGACCCATATCAGACAGTTCCTGTATGAGCGGTCTGATCAGACCCATATCAGACAGTTCCTGTATGAGTGGTCTGATCAGACCTATATCAGACAGTTCCTGTATGAGCGGTCTGATCAGGGCCTGCTCCTTTTGCTTATGGAATAATATTGATCTAATTCTGCAGCTTCTGTTGTGTTCAAATGACATTATAAAAATTCTACAGCTAAAACGTTCATGATGTTATTTCTTTCACAAATATTCATGAAGTAGGCTGCTGCTAACTGCAGAATGAAAGTAATGCAGAAAGCTCCCTAATGAAATCCTAATGCAGAAAGCTCCCTAATGACACCCTAATGCAGAAAACTCCCTAATGACACCCTAATGCAGAAAGTTCCCTAATGACAACATTTATTAAATTATTTTCTATAACGGCATACAAGCACAGCAAATTTGGCTGTGACAGAAACTGTAGAATTAAGATTTATATTAGTCCATATGCAAACAGAACAACCCTGATCAAACAGATCATCCATGAGCAGTCTGATATGGATCTATTTGGTTTCAATTAGCGCTAACAGGCCTATCTAAAGGGTAAAGTGACTTTGTAATCCCCCATTAGATCTTCAGAGTACAATCATAGCAGTAATAACAATTGAATTCTGTAAAATATATTTCAAATACTTCATATTTTAGTATGCATTAAAAGGCCTATCTACAGAGTTAGGATCTGCTTCGATTATCAGTGGCCACAATTCTGTAAAATATATTTCAAATACAACTTAACATTGTACAACATAATGTAATTAAATCTTTGCATGTTAAGTAATTTTTTTCATAAAAATTGTCGTTTGTCACAATTCTCAACATTAAATTTTCTTCAATTAATCCTAAAAATTGAATAGTTTAGATCCTGATGAGTAAAGCTTAACTCTCATCTGGATCCAAAGTATTTGCATTGGAAATTCTAAATTCATGGTAAGTGACTAAGCGTGCTAAGAGCTATGGTAGATCCTTACCTTCATCTTTCTCTCTTCTTTTTTCTTTTTCTTTTTATTCCTTTTCTTGCCACTGCCTGTTTTACTTGATGACTCTTTTGAGCTTTCTTCTTGGTGCTTTGGCGTCTTTTTGTTTTTGATCTTTTCACCTCCTCCATCTGCTGTGTTCTCTGTAAAACCATCAATTATAATTAACCCTTTCCCTCATATAAATGTGTTTTCACGCATCTGCAAACAGAGTAGACCCAGATCAGACGGCTCCTCTAGGAGCCGTCTGATCAGGGTCTACTCCGTTTGCTATAAATAGAATTTCAAAGATATGTGTCTTTACTTTCTAAAATGGCTACTGAATGCTCCACCTTCCATATTTCATAATAACCTTTTTGTCCATGAATATTCAGCAGGTATTGAAAATTGTAATAAACATAGAACTGGGAAAGGGTTAATAGTAAAAACTGCCTTAACCCATCACTCCATTAATACTCATGGATATCAATTAGATTAATTGTTAAAATAGCACAAGGACACAAGTTGGAGATATTCAGGTTCCACTGTATGTGTATGATATATTTGTTTCCACTTGTTAACAATAGGCTTCGTAATTTTCACATGGTGTACAGTTTTTTTTCTCTTAGATTTAAAGCCCACTACATATACAGCTGAACTTCGATATCTCGAACTCGGATAATTCTCAAAGTTCGGTCCTTCTAATACTTACAATACAGAATTGCTCTAAAATGCTTTACTACGCACATATAACAGCTTAATACAGATCTAAAATAGGAGCTGGAGCTATCAGCATTACTTGAGACCTGCAGTAAGCCATGAACTTGAGAAATTGTCCAGATTAGAAATCTGATAACTCGAAAGTTCGAGATATTGAAGTTCAACTGTACTTAAATCAAAGTCCTGACGCCAAGGCGCCTAAATTCTTCAACCCTTTATTCCATAACAACTATGCAAACAGAGTAGACCCAGATCAGATGACTCCTATAGGAGCTATCTGAGCAGGGTGTGCTGTTTGCTTGTGATCTGTAGTTTCTGCCATAGTGTACATTTCCAGTGTCCATGTGCCATTATAAGAATATATCTATTTAATATTCATAATGTATTAATTCTTGCATGGATATTCATGAAGTAAAGGCTTAAACCTATTGAATGTAAGTAAAATATGCTGAAGATCACAGTTAAAGCAGACATCAACATTTCCCATTTATTTTAACCCCGTACACCATGAATAGTGGTGTAAGAAATTACGGCATCAAGATTAACCCTTCGCTTGCTATTCACGTCAATATAACTACCTGTAAATAGTGAAGACCCAGATGAGACAGCTCCTGCAGGAGCTGTCTCATCAGGGTCTGCACTATTTACAAGTTGATTGTGCAACCAGAGCACTCCACAGCAGTGATTGCACATCGAAATACTTGTACACAGTGAAGATACAATGTATATGTAATTATACAACAGGGCATGGGTAAAGAAGGAGAAATGTATTTTAAAATTCAGCAAGAGAAGGGTTAATTACATGAATGTTTAAAATGGTATATGAACACAGGAATTGTTTGCCAAAATAAGATCTATATTCTTCCATTTAAAGGCAAACAGAGCAGACATCTGATCTGGATCTACTCTGTTTGCAATGGCATTATCAGGTATATCCATGGAGTAAATGGTTAATAGCTCCAAGAGTTGAATGAACAGCCAAAAAGATACCTGTTGCTTCTTGTAATGTCCCGTTTGTACCAGACTCTCGTTTTCGCTTGTGTTTCGGCTTTTTCTTTGTTGGCATCTGACTCATGAACTTGTACTGTTCAGGTAACTGTGCAAATAGAATAGGAACATGACATTTCCAATAGCAACATGTCATTTCCAATACCAACATGTCATTTCCAATAGCAACATGTCATTTCCAATAGCAACATGTCCAATAGCAACATGTCATTTCCAATAGCAACATGACATTTCCAAAACCTTTCAACAGTATTTTTACCCTTTCCCTTATAAAAATGCTTTTTTAAAACCATTGCAAACAGAATAGACCCAGATCAGAAGAAAGCTTCTGTAGAAATCGTATGATCAGGATTGTTTTGTTTGCCTATGACATACCAGTAATTTAGATCAGATTCTCGTTTCTGACAATACCAAACAAATCTGTGTTCATACCATTATAAAATTTCAGCCAACAAATATCCATGGTGTCATTATTTCTTACAGCAATATATTCATGCGGGAAATGCTTAACCATTTCCCTGTTTAGTATTATAATATGAATACATGTATATATATATGCTCAATTTTTATAATGTAAACTTTCCAAGGAAAATTTTTGCTTCGGCAAAAACTGCAGAATCAGATCTATGTCATGTCAAAAGCAAACAGAGCAGACCCTGATCAGACGGCACCTATAGGAGCCGTCTGATCTGGGTCTACTCTGTTTGCAAATGCGTGAAAAGCCATTTTTATGAGGGAAATTGTTAAATGCTGAATTTTGAAACTGGACCATCAGATTGTCAAATTGTAAACAAGGTTACTTGTAGTTTTTTCGTTTTATTAACCCTTTCACTGCTCAATATTCATGTTTAGAAATAATGGCATCATGAATATTAATAAGGTTACTTTTATAATGAATATGAACACAAGACCTTTTGGCTCAGGCATACACTGTAGAATCAGATCTATATTACACCTTAACCCTTTCCTCCGTAAATACGCCTTTCTATGCCTCTGTAAAAGTCACCTGTTGAAACTATTGTAATAAATAGGGTATTTGCTGCTATTTATCAGAATGGTTTCAAAGTTTGAAACTACAAAATTCTAAAATTTTCCTTTTCTCTAGTTAATGTTCCTTTTTGGTAGATTTACTCATAGTGGTTGGATCTAAAAATAGCCTATGAGGGAATGGGTTAAACAAACAGCATACCCTGATCACATGGCTCATTCAGGAGCCGTCTTATCTGGGTCTACCGTTTGCAAATGCGTGAAATGATGTTTATATGAGGGAAAGGATTACAGTAGAACACCCTAATCAATGAGTTCTCTGTTTGACACCTACACCTTTTGCATAAAATTATGTTAGTTACTCATTCCTTGCATTTAATGAGGCTAACATTTTGGGTATTGATCCACATTATCATACAGTTGAGACTGAGAGTATTATTGTAAATTCATAGTAAATTTACATAACTTGTGCAGGCGTATATCATCATGCATAGGTAGAACGTCCTTCCAAAATACGCATATATCACAATAGTAAATCATACATCATATAATGCAAAAAAGTATCTTCTATGTCATACTGAGCATATATACAGTAAAACGGCGATAATCCGAGGAGCGATTTTCCGAGTATATGGTCTAATCCGAAGGAATTTGTATGGTCCGGACATGAAATCTATTATTTCAATACAACTATGTACCGTGTAATACGAGTCTCGATAATCCGATTTTTCGAGCACGCTTCTCTGTCCCTTCAATCAATTGCTTCATTAATTTACCTGCCTAATCCGAGCATGCATCGCGGACACTTCGAAGTCAATTTATCACACCACCATTGTTGATGTCTTGTGACTCCGTGTGCCCCCAGCAATTAGAGGTGCCACTGTGTTAGTTTGCTACTATGTGTGAATAACTCCGGGTCCAACAGTATACACGTATGTTGGCAGTAATTGTGAGCGCATATTGTGTATAATGCATCGATTCTTTACTTATATAAGTGATAACAGTAAACACCATTCACAGCTGAGACCGAAGTTTCACTGTAGTTTGCTCCATTCTACGGACCCTTCACAATAAACCCAAATTTGGTTTCAAACTATTAGACATAGAACAGTCGTAGCTTCTAACCTCATACTTATGGATTTTAGTTTGCCTAAGTTTCCATTCGTTGACATTTCATTTTAGTTTTGGATGTTAAAAAACAACATCGCTTCGCTCCCGTACTGTTTCGTGATAAGAAAAATCAGGGCGAGTTGAATTAATTAAGAATCGGAACACTCGGTGTTATTTGTCTGAAATACTCTATAAATATTGTTTACTCTTGTAATAAGCGTTTGGTTGAACGAGACTTTTCTAAAAATACGCAAACATATCAATTTATCTGTTAAGCATTCTGTAGGCAGACAACACATGTATGTGCATACACTGTACGATATATTTGACACGTTGAATCCACAAAGTATGAATTCATGGATAATCCGAAGGTAGCGGTAATCCGAGCATTTTCTCAGTTCCCGACAGTCCTCGGATTATCGCCATTTTACTGTAGTAAATCGTAATGGTATGTTTATCGTATATCAAACGTATATGGCATCAATTTTATATTGTATATATTGAATGTATATTCTGACAACTAACGTGTTCAAACTACCAAGATTAAGCACAACCAATTTAATCCTTTCCCTCATGAATTTTCATAATGTACATGTATATGACAAATGTATGAATTTTAACCCTTTCCTCCATAGGCTATTTTTAGATCCATCCACTTTGAATAAATCTACCGAAAACGAGCATTAACTTGAGAAAAGGAAAATTTTAGAATTTTGTAGTTTGAAATCACTGTGATAAATAGAGCATTTGCTCCTATAGGAGCAAATGCTCTAATTATCACAATGGTTTCATAAAGTGACTTTTACAGAGACCTAGAAAGGAGTATTTATGGAGAAAAGGGTTAATGTTTTGCACTTGTCATCTGCAAGTATTGTTGTCTGCTTCAATTCTATATTAAAGTACATTTTTCTTTCATTCTGTTTAAAAAAAATGTATCAGAGTGACAGTCAGTTTAGATCTTGATGAGACACCAAATCATCTGGATCCAAACTGACAGCAAGAACACAAAGTCACCAGTAGAGTGCTGAAGGTGAATAAGCTGAATCGTATAATGACAAACAGCGCAGACCCTAATCAGGAACCCTCTGATCTGGGTTTTCATTGTGTGCAAATGCCAGTACATCCGTTTCCAATATTCAAAATCTTTTAACCCTTTACTCCACAGACTATTTTTAGACCCATCCTCTTTGAATAAATCTACCGAAAAGGAGCACTAACTAGAGAAAAGGAAATTTTTAGAATTTTGTAATTTGAAACCATTGTGATAAATAGAGCATTTGCTCCTATAGGAGCAAGTGCTCTATTTATCACAATGGTTTCATAAAGTGACTTTTACAGAGGCGTAGAAAGGCATACTTATGGAGGGTTAAACTTACTGGTCCTGGGTGAAGCCTGAACCCTGACAAAGCACTATTTGAGAGCAGAGAAATCTCTTTCCCAGTAATTGGTGGCTTCTGTATCACAGACTGGAGGGAACTGAAAAACAACATCAAAGTGCTAGTTAAAGGAACAGATTCTAAAGTATGACCAACAGTGAAAAACAAATAAAAGTGCATGTTAGGAAACATCTCAACTGAAAATTGATATTGAGAAGTGACGAAACCTACCGGTATCATGTTTAAGTCCTGAACAGTTGTTGTATCTAAGTTCTGAAAGTAGGAGATCTTTCAAAAACAAAAGCAGCAATGTGAAAAGATAATTTTGAAGACTTGATTTTTGCTTTAGTCTGTTCACAAGCAGTCATCAAAAGCACAATACCACCCATGCCACCAAGTACCAGCCCAAACAGCAGTCAATCTTCATAACTTAAAGTATTGAAACTGATGATCCCGAAGGACCAGAAAATATAGCAACACTGAAAATCAGGTATGGGGCAACTATTTATGACTGAGCTACACAAGCATTTAACAGCTGCTGTTGAGAAGAACATAAATTCTGAAAGTAAGAGATCTTTCTAAAGCAAAAGCAGCAATGCAAAAAGAGAAAATTGCCAACTTGCCCGGTTTTATTGAGTCTATTCATATGCATGATCTCATCAAAAGTGCAACACTTGAAATGAAGTGAATGAACTTAAACAGTTAATTCTATATTAACCCATTCCCTCATATTGACGACTTTTGACGACCCTGTAAAAGTCACATTGTGAAACCATTGTGATAAATAGAGCATTTGCTCCTATAGGAGCAAATGCTCTATTTATCACAATGGTTTCAAACTATAAAATTCTAAAATGTTCCTTTTCTCTAGTTAATGCTCCTTTTCGATAGATTTATTCAAAGACATTGAATCTAAAAATATCCTATGAGGTAATGAGTTAAATTGTTTTCTGACTTATCTATCAGCCATACATATATACATAGCACCCATAGAGCTATAGATGCACAATAACTGAAATTTACTCCTTGAATATTCATGTAAGAACAATCAGCTGAACAATAAATGACATGATAATTATTGATTATTGATTGTTTGGCCATGGCAGACACTATTTCATCAGACCGCTCCTACAGGGGCTGTCTGATCTGGATCTAGTCTGTTTGAAAATGTGTTTAAAGGAGTATCTATGGAGTTAACAATAATGTCAGACTATACCTGTTATCCTGCATTCCAGGTGCATCTATGTAGCCTGGCAAGTTTGGAAGGAAAGAACTCAACTCCTCTTTGCCTTTCTTGTTGCAGAACTTGTTGTATGTATGTTCCAGTCCATAATGCTCTATCATATTAGTACAGCCTGTGATCTCTGGTTTTTCTGTAAGGTACAACAAGTATTAACTCTTTCCACAATATTCTTGTAAGACATAATTAAATGACATCATGAAATTAACATGAATATTAATTAGATTATTTTTTTACATTTTACAATGGCCATCATTTTACAACAGCACATTTTTTTCTGAAATTTGCAATAGCAAAAAACTGTAGAATCAGATCTATATTTATTTGTAGCTGTTATAATAACTCATCACTAAAACTGTTTGGCAATATCCTAGAATAGCTCCCCTCACCACAAAATGAATCGGAATACCTTTGACATTGCAGTGTTTCTGCGATAGCGTGTTTTCTGCATTTCGGACTTGACGCAATGAAATTCGAACTGCGTTTTCGATGACGCAGGAATTTTTGTTCGTCACCAATTTATTTACAGTCGTGAATTCCGTGTTCAAGTGTATCGGGTTTTAGTCGTACCCAACCTATTCCCGGTCAGTAGACGCTTATTCATTATCGCAGACATATAAGCGCCTAGGGCGAGTGTGTTGATACATGTATTTTGTCATATTCCGCGAAAAAGAAATACACACTGTCTGCTTCAAAGCAGCACAGATTGACAGCCTTCTTTCGGAAAAGAATCACCCTGTGACGTAAACAATTGTGGTAAAAGTGATGATTTACAGACTGAAATGGGGGCTAGTTCCTGAACACATCTACTTCATCTGACAATTAGCAGTGTTTGGTGAGTGAAAAGTTGGTGAGTGAAAAGTTTGTCACCATGTCAGAAAAAGCCACCCCTATTTGTCTAAATGGGAAATTCACCAGGAATGAACTGAATGAAAACTTGTGGGCTTTCTTACGATTGTAATAAAATGACTTGTAAGGTTTTGCACCAATAAAGGGAATGACAATCCATTAACAATTGGCTGCACCAACTTTCACCAATAAACTCTTTGTTCGACATTTAGCCTTAAATCAACATAGGGCAGTTCTTGAGGCCACT
>OY755240.1:805421-902793 GCA_963576725.1 Azorinus chamasolen
ATGGCGTCTCATAAGTTCCAAAACGCATGCACATTTTATTACAAATTAGTCAGTTGAGATACTGAACGTTAACTCCTTCCTCCATAGGCTATTTTTAGACCCAACCTCTTTGAATTCAAATCTACCCAAATGTAGCATTCACTAGAGAAAAGTAAAAGAATTTCGTAGTCTGAAACCATTGTGATAAATAGAGCATTTGCTCCTATATGAGCAAATGCTCTATTTATCACAATGAATTCAAGAAGTGGTTATTACAGAGGCGTAAAAATGCGTATTTATGGAGGAAAGGGTTAACTCCTTTCGTCGCAAGCCATGAAAACTTTTGCAAACAATTTGTATCTTAAACGAGGAGCAGGTCCAAACTGTATGACACAGTGTTTGATGACACCGCGTTTATATATTTGCACTTTGCAGAGATATTGAAGAAATCGCGATCGAGCCTCACTGTGAACCCTGAGACAAACATGCAATAGGGCCTACTCTTAACACATTATCCCCTAGTGACGCATTTGTGCGCCTCTATAAAATTCACATTGTGAAACCATTGTGATAAACTACAAAATTCTAAAAAAAATTCCTTTTCTCAGGTTGATGCTCCTTTTTGGTAGATTAATTCACCTCACTGGCATCTTTTAAAAGATGTCTAAAAACGCATTTCTTCAACATATTTTACTAGGATGGCAGATATTAGTTGAGTAATTACCTGTCAGTTATTTAGTTGGGCACTGTTTGAGGGCACTTTGTGTGTCACATTGTGCTGTGTGGTGGATCTTGACGGTAGGGATAGCCCAATCTCTTTTGAAACCATTTGGATTGCGTCTCGGGACAGCATTGTGTGTCTCACTCAGTGTCAGTTGATGTAAAAAAACGCTTGTCTTTGGCATATTTCACTAGGACATTACTAGGGAAATTAATGGGTGTAGCTGATGATTATTAATCGCGATGACTGTTGCCTTGGCCACGGAGTGGTGGATCTTGACGGTAGGGATAGCCCAATCTCTTTTGAAACCACTCGGATTGCGGCTCGGGCCAGCATTGTGTGTCTCATTCAGTATCAGCTGATGTCTGAAAAACGGGGTTCTTTGGCATATTTTACTAAGGAATTATTAGGGAAATTAAGAGAACGTAGCTAATAATTATCAATCATGATGACTGTTTCCTTGGCCACGGGACATTTTCGAATCCCTCCCATATCGAGCATTTTGTTACTTGCAAATTATTGGTCAGGGAATATCCTGTCAGTTGTTTGGATGGGCACTGTTCGTAGGCACTTGATGTTTGTGTCGCTTTGTGCTGGCTGGTGGATCTTGATGGTAGGGATAACCCAATCTCTTTGAAACCACCTGCGTCGCGGCTTGGCACGGCATTGTTTGTCTCGTTCAGTGTCGGTTGGATTGATATTACGATACTCCTTTGCCAATTTTGCACACGGGGTGTATATATTGGTGATTTGTTTGTAATTGCATTGTGTTTGTTTATATGCATTAGCTACAAAATTGACCTATTCTGTTAACCCATTGTCCTACATGTGTAAGGCAATATCTTATTTATAGTGTTGTATGTCATACATAAACCCGATCCAGATGTTTCTGGGTCGTAACTGTATGATGTACTGACACTGTACATATAATACTTCATTTGAGTTTGGTAACATAAGTGGGCGGACACAATATACCGGTAGTCACGGTGTGCGTCTGTTTCCCTTGAATTGCGGACATAAAATGTACAGAAAAGGATGATTTTGTTTTTATCTATAGTTCTTAAATTAATTCAATTTTTGATAGTTTTATTGATATCTCTATCTTAAATTTCATTTGTTTTAAATATTCTATATGCATAATATATACTCAATTCTGTACATGCAATTTAATCATGTGAAGCGCTTTTGAACGCACACATCCTGTGTGAAAAGAGCGCTATATAAATGTGGTATAATAATAATAATAATTCAAAAAGGTTGGACCTAAAAATAGCCTAGGAGAGAATAATCGAGTTAACAGAAAAAATCATTTGGCCGCCTATATCTTTAAGGCCGCCTAAAGTATCTACTATCGCGTTAGAATCAAGGTCAACACAGACGGTCAGGTTGAATAGTTACTGTAGAACCTCTCTATAACAACCGGCAGTAAATTAATAAACAAAATTGTCTTAACCCTTTACTCCATAAATGCGCATTTCTACGCTTTTGCAAACAGTATAGAACCAGATTAGATGGCTCCTACGCGAGCCATTTGATCAGGGCCTGCTCTGTTTGCTTTAGTACAAATATAGATCTGGTTCCAGTTTCTGCTATGTCCGAAAATTCCAGTGTTTATGAGCCATTATAAAATCTAATTTAATTAATTTTCATGATCTCATTTGAGTCATTTCCCCCCTCACATGAACATTCATCAGGATTAAAGGACGGTGGATGTTTAATGTAGGACAAACATAATTTAACAAGTTCTTGTAGGAGTTACTGACTGGAAGTATGTGTGCAAGTACGAATCAAGTCGCGTTCAACAGGCGAAGGGCAAGAAAGCGTCACCCTATTAGCTTGATATGGTATGTGTGTGTGTGTGTGTGTGTGTGTGTGTGTTGGGGGGGGGGGGAGGGGGGGAAGGGGGGGTTACCGGGGGCAACAGTTACAACATATGGGTAGTATTTGGCATATATCATGGTATCAGCCCTAAGAAGCGAAGAGTTAATTGCAGCACACGAAAGCGTCATTTATGAGCTTGGTCTTGATATATCTGTGTGTGTGTGTGTGTGTGTGTGGGGGGGGGGGGTGTTGGATTTTGGCATATACCATGGTATCAACCATATTAACCCTTTCCCTGTTGAATATTCATGAATACTTATTAGCCGAATCTTTATAGTGGGAAATAAGCACATGATCTTTGGAATTGGTAAAAACTGTAAAGTCAGATTCTATATTATCTATTATCTATGCCAAACAGTATTGCTCCAGATGAGCTGAGAATATCTAGATCCATACAGCATGCACTCATGATTTAACTACATGTACATATATATTGTGCTGAAGGTTATTCGCTTACTCCATGAATATTCATGGCAAACTCCGCCAATTATGAACATTAACTAGAATCGTTTTCTGATACAAAAACTGATACTTCCCCTCCCCTCCCCTCCCCTCCCCCTGCGCGGACAAAGTTTTCCGTGTAAAATTTCAAAGTCCCATAACTCTGCAGAAACAACATCGAACCAGAACAGGAATAAGATATGCACCACTAGGCACAGGGGCATAATTTATATAACTTTTGTAGAGGACTTCTACATGCTGCTATGTGTCAAATATGAAAGCTGAGAACCTTCTTCCAGTTCCAGGAGAAGATTTTCCAAAATTTTCACTATATGTTTCTATAGAAAACTGGTCACCACTGGGGCAATAAATCTAATTTACACAAAAATAGACTTACTTTACACCAATATAACCAAATATGAGTGCAAATTGCAGCCAAAAATCATTTAAGAAAACCCCTTTTAGTGTAAGTCTGTAGCTCCTAGGCTCCAGAGCCATTAATTCAGAAAATCGTCAATTACACAATTTAGATAATTTGAATAATTCTAGAAAAATATCAGTCCTAAATCTGGCATATAAACAAACCCTAAGAACATATTTTCAGAATTTATAACAACTTGTTGACTTAACAAGGCAAAAACTCCAAAACCTACTACAGACTGATGAGCAATATGATACACTCCAGCTATCCATGTATGCTAAAAATAGCCACTGGTCAAGGAGTAGACACTGACCTAATTACGCAAATGATAAGAAAGCTGTAAACAGCAGTCTGCTATAGAAAACTCTGGGATGGGGCCAATTTTGATCCTTGGAGGATAATATTTATAACTTTTGTAGAAGACCTGAAGCTGATGCTATGTACCAAATATAAAAACTGAAGAACCTTCCAGTTTCAGAAAAGAAGATTTTCAAAATTTTCGCTCTATGTTTCTTTAGAAAATGGCCACCCCTGGGGCGGGGGCCAATTTTGACCCCAGGGGCATAATTTTTATAACTTTTGTAGAGGACTTAACATGATGTTATGTGCCAAATATGAAAGCTGAGAACCTTCCTGTTTCAGAGGAGAAGATTTTCAAAATTTCACGTTTCTATTGAAAACTGGCCACCCATGGGGCAGGGCCAATTTTGACCACAGGTACATAATTTATACAGCTTTTGTAGAGGACATACAGATAATGCTATGTGTCAAAGATGAAAGCTGAGAGCCCTGTAGATTCAGAGATTTTTAAAGATTCAAATTGTTGACGACGGACGACGCATGCCGACGGACGACAGACATCAAACAATCACAAAAGCTCACCCTGAGCACTTTGTGCTCTGGTGAGCTAAAAACATCTACTTTGTTAATATTCCTGATGTCAGTATTTCGTTCATTAACATTGACCGAGTAAATTTAAATGCAGGATTGGTCAATTGATCAATTGATCAGGAGCTGTACTGTTTGACATTTTAAATTCTTTACAGCAATCTTAAGTTTTTTTAGAATAAAATATATGTTGTAACAGAACATTGAAATGACCATTTCAATGAAAACAAAAGTGAATGCTTTTGACACATATTTTAATTTCATTTTTGCATTTTTTTTATTGCAGACATCTCATAATAACATGTGATATCAATACATAAAATCACAAACAATATAATAACAAATCTTGAGCGAAACATACATCTGTTTTGGCTCCGAGGTTAGCTTTTTGCTTGAGTCTGAGATCATTCTCAAGCATCTGATTGGTCAGATTCTGAGCTTGCTCAGAATCTGGCCAATCAGATACTTGAGAATGATCTCAGACTCAGAAGTTTTATAACCTTGGACCCAGATCAGACTAGGTAGATCTGGATAATTAATTTCTATATATGGAGACAAGTTTCCGGGCCCTGGTTTCACGAAAAGGCTTTAACCTCTTATGTCTTGGCTTAAATCCTGAATTCCGCTCAATAACCGACTCATATGATTGACTCAGCTTCATCTGCCTTGCACAAAAATATGGCACTCAATAACTGGATAAAAGTTGAGCTGATGCTGTTAATTTGAGATAGGGTAACAGCAGGCAAATAACTGGGTCAAACATTAAAGAGACAATGAAGAATTCGGAGACATTTACGACCGAAAAAAAATATTTGCAACATACCGATTTGATTTACATGTATGAATATTTATGACATAATGTAGTACATGTACATGTATTAACAATATTTCTAATAAATCTAGTGTTAACTCATGCCTTCATAGGCTATTTTTAGACTCAACCTCTTTGAATAAACCTACCGAAATGGGTCAGTTACTGGAGAAAAGGAACATTTTAGAATTGTGCAGTTTTGAAACCATTGTGATAAATAGAGCATTTGCTCCTATGGAGCAAATGCTCTATTTATCACAATGGTTTCAAGAAGTGACTTTTAAGAGGCGTCAAAAGGCGTCAATATGAGGGAATGGGTTACGGGTCTTAGTTTGCATAAGGCACTGATGTTTCAAAGTAGAATATAGAAAAGAGAGCAGATTCTGTCTTCAGAATCAGAATTTCTCACATAACTTCCATTATCTCCGGGTTAGAACAACGGGTTAGATTTTCTTATCATTAACACGTGTAAGAACACTTTAGGATATATATGACATCATACGTCATATATGATGTCAAATGTGGGAAAACGATGTTCACATGTCGTTAAAAATAAGGAAATATATCTAAATCTACACTGTTTTGGTTATGTGAGAAAAAGAATCTGGATCGCTAAATAACATTTTCTAAGGTTCGTTTAGGAACATGTGATCTTAAAAGACAACTCGCAACAGATCCTCTATATATGTGACTTGAAACTATCATAGTGTCTAAGCAACATGGTAAGGGAAGGCAACATCGAGGAATGGACAGGAAAAACATTTGAGGAGACGCAAGCGCTGGCACACGACAGACAGATGCCCCCATGACTCTGTCCAGAGTTAAGGAATGGACAGGCAAACATTTGCAGAGACGCAAGCGCTGGCACACGACAGACAGATGCCCCCCACGACTCTGTCCAGAGTTAAAGAGACCAAGGTGTCCCAGGTTATATAAACTGTTGTATAATGGGCTGCAAGCATTATTTTAATGATATTGGTGTTGACTGATTTATATGACAGCATATAACTTAAACAGCTGAAGCAAAAAAGTGTCTTGAGTGTTGATTAGACTTATTGTGTCTTTTCTTGATCATCCAAACTGTATGCATTGAAAATTCAAGCAAAGAATATTAAAGTTGACTAACGCTATCCAATTGACCTAGTCAAAGCAACAGGTAAGGGCACTTACTCATATACTAAAATCGTCCTTCTCCACAAAACCCTACGATGTTACCACTCTTTAGTATCGTCGCTTAGAGACGATTCCAAAGAGTGGTCACAACACAGGGTTTGGTGGATAAATAATGAAAGTATTTTTGGAAATGTTTTAATTTACTCATCTTATCTGGACTTCTGTTTCGTCTTTTATAAAAACCAAGACAAAGGCATTTTCAGTATGTAATGGCAGTGTTTAGACAAAGGCATTTTCAGTTATGTAATGGCAGTGTTTAGACAAAGGCATTTTCAGTATGTAATGGCAGTGTTTAACCCTTTACTTCATAAATTGCCTTTTAAGTTTTAACCCTTTCCCTGCTCAATACTCATGTAAGAAATCATGACTGCAGCAATATTTATTAGCTTAAGTTTTATAATGTGAATTTGTCAAGGATTTTGTTTTGTTTTGACAAGAACTGTAGAAGTAAATCTTTATTATATCAAAAGCAAATAGAGCAGACCCTGATCAGGCAGCTCCTATAGGAGCCGTCTGATCTGGGTCTACTCTGTATGCAAATGCGTGAAAAGGTGCTTATATGAGGGAAAGGGTTAATACCTTTGTAGACAAGAAAGACCCAGATTAAATGGCTCCTGTAGGAGCTGTCTGATCATGGTCTGCTCTGTTTACTTAATATGAAATAATATAGATATGATGCTACATTTTCTGTCAGATCAAATATTGATTATTCCTATATTCACATGCCATTATAAAATTTCATTCAATTAATATTCATAATGTCTTTATCTTAAAGATTAAACAGAGCGATAGATAGGCATGTCAGAGTTACAGATAAAGGTACATACCTAAATAATAAAATTGATATTTCTCCACAAAACCCTATATGTGTACTGTGAGATGATTCTAAAGAGTGGTCACAGTCTAGAGTTTGGTGGAGAAATAAAGCACCTGTGTGTGTAGTCAAATGCAGAAATTGTCATTTCTCTATTACACCCTATGTTGTGACCACTCATTAAAATCGCCTAGAAAAACTAGAACTACCACTAAAGGTGATGAATACCCTCACTAGCACATTTGACACAGAATTGGGGGTTATAGAAATAAATCACTACAATATCTGCTACAGTTTAGAAAAAAAACTCCGGAAAACCTGAAATTTCCTAAAAAATTCAAAGTCAATATGCTGTAATTCCGTTAAAAATCAATGTAGTGTAACAAAATTCAAACTTGATCTGTAACACATTATTATAAAGCTACATACCAAATATCACATCAATATCTGCAAGGGTTAAGAAAAAAACTCCGGAAAAGCTGAATTTCCAGAAAAATTCCAAATAAAATATCTGTATTTCCGTAAAAACCAATGAAGCGTAACGAAATTCATACTTGATCTGTAACGCATTATAATAAAGCCACATACCAAATATCACTTCAATATCTGTAAAGGTTTAGAAAAAAATCTGGAAAACCTGAATTTCCGGAAAATTTCTAAGTAAAATCGCTGTATTTCTGTGAAAAATCAATGAATCGTAATGAAATTCAAACTTGATCTGTAACTCATTACAATAAAGCCACATAACAAATATCACTTCAATATCTGTAAAGGTTTAGAAAAAAACTCCGGAAAACCTGAATTTCCAGAAAATTTCTAAGTAAAATCACTGTATTTGTGTGAATAATCAATGAAGCATAACGAAATTCAAACTTGATCTGTAACTCATTATAATAGAGCCATATATCACTTCAATATCTGTAAAGGTTTTGAACCCCTCTAAAGCAACCCCTTGACTAAATGAATATTTATTAATAAATAATGAATATTAATTAACTGTATTTTTATAATAATTATGGCATTATGAACAAAGGAATTTTTGACCATGGTAGAAACTATAGAATCATATGTATATTATTTCATTAGCAAACAGAGCAGACCCGGATCAGACAGCCCCTAAAGGAGTCATCTAATCTGGGTCTACTCTGTTTACAAAGGTGTAGAAAAGTGTGTTTATATGGAGTAAAGGATTAATGCATTAAGATGGATGGATTTAATCCTTGAACTGTACAGACACCTTTGAAAAAAGAGTAAACCCAGATCAGATGGCCCTTGTTGGAACCATCTAATCAGGGTCTGCTCTGTTTGCTTCTGACATACTATAGATATGATTCCACAGTTCCTTTATCCAGTGGCCATTATAAGAAAATCAATGATTGTTCATGGAGTCATGAGTTCTGGTATAACCCTTTACCTCATAGGCTATTTTTTAGATACAACCTCTTTGAATAAATCTACCGAAAAGGAGCATCAACTAGAGAAAAGGAACATTTTAGAATTTTGTAGTTTGAAACCATTGTGATAAATAGAGCATTTGCTCCTATAGGAGCAAATGCTCTATTTATTACAATGGTTTCACAAAGTGACTTTTACAGAGTTGTCAAAAGTCGTCAATATGAGGGAATGGGTTACAGGTGTGTGTTTGCTTAATGCAGAGATTTCTGCATTACTTTTGTCCTGCATTAAACTACCACCTCCCTTTAACAAGAGGGCCATGAGGCCCTGAAGCGCTCACCTGATATAACCCCAGGGGCGGGGCCATTTTTGACCACAAGAAATCATTTGTACAACCTTGGTAGAGAACCACAAGGCAAAGCAGTATGTCATTAATTAAAGGTCTAAGCCTTATGGTTTCAGAGAAAAATAATATTTCATATTTTTCCCATGTAAACTGATAAGCCCTGAAGCAGGGCCAAGTTTCGCCCAGTGGTCAGTGTCGTAAGTTGAACATTCTTGGCAGAGGACCACAAGCCACAGCAACATATTAGATAATGTTACATACCAAACATAAAAGGTCTAGGCCTTACAGTTTCAGTAGATTTTTAAAGATTTTCCAATGAAAAACTGATAAGCCCTTGGGTGGGGCCATTTTGGGTCTGGGGGTCATAATTTGAACAATCTTTGTAGAGGACCATAAGATCATGCTACATACCAAATATCAAAGGTAGTAATAACTAGTGGTTCAAGATAAGATGTTTCTAAATAGTGTGCATGGTTGCCATGGCAACAGGACTGATGAACCCCTACCACTATCTTTGAGCATCTTTTGAAGCTTACAACCATAGTATGTATCTGAGCAAGTTTCAAGAAGATTGGGATAAAACTATAGCCCTTGGGGTGTCCAAAAGCTATTTCCTGTGATTTGACCTACTGACCTACTTTATGACCCAAACTGACCTATATTCATGGATGAGCTAAATGTTATCAAGGACATGACTGTGACAAAATTTCATGAAGACATAACCATAAATAAAATTTCTAGAAGGTTTTTAACTTCAAATTCCATATTACCACATATGGAAAAAATGACCACGCCCTCTGGTGGCCATGTTTTATGCCAGATCAAAATTCTTTTAACAGCTTTTAAAGTCTATCAACTGAGAAACATTTTGGTGAAAACTATATTCAAATCGGACAAATCATTCTGGAGAAGAAGATTTTTCTAGATATTGTGTACAGTTGCCATGGCAACAAGACCGATGGCACTATCTTTTAACAACGTTTAAAGCACACACCCACAGTATGTATCTAACCAAGTTTGGTTACAATTGGGCAGTCGGTTTCAGAGAAGAAGTCGTTTGAAATTGTTGACGGACAGACAGACTGACAGACGGCCGGCCGGACGCCGGACACAGGGGTATCACAATAGCTCACCTTGTGAGCTAAAAACGGTGCATTTACCACATAGTTTAACCCTTTCCCTGTACTGTGTTTATTCCAAATTTCAATACCTACTGAATATTCATGGACAAAATAGTAAAAAAGAAACATGGAAGGTAGAACATTGCAGCCATTTTAGAAAGTAAAGAAACAGATCTTTCAAATTCTATAAGCAAACAGAGCAGACCCTGGTCTGATTCTACTCCGTTTGCAAATGCTTGAAAACATGTTTATATGAAAGAAAGGGTTAATCCTTTACTCAATAAATAAGCATTTCTATGCCTTTTCAAACTGTCAGAGTAAGACCCAGATCAGACAGCTCCTGCAGGAGCCGTCTGATCAGGATCTGATCTTTTTACTTATGATATACATGTAATATAAATATGATTCTAGAATTTCTGCCATGGCCAAAAGTTCCTGTTTCTATGTGCCATTATGACAATTATATCTTATTAACCCTTTCCCTGTTCTGTATTTAGGCCAAATTTCAATACCTACTGAATATTCATTAACAAAATAGTTATAAAGAAATATGGAAGGTAGAACATTGTAGACATTTTAGAAAGCAAAGAAACACATCTATTAAATTCTATTAGCAAACAGAGTAGACCCTGATCAGACGGCTCCTGTAGGAGCCGTCTGATCTGGGTCTACTCTGTTTGCAAATGCGTGAAAACACGTTTATATGAGGGAAAGGGTTAATATGTATAATCTCATAATCTCTTACATTAATATTAAAGGAGTAAAGGGTTAAAGCCCTGACAGAGTTTTTGGTGCTAATTTTAGACGGGTTCTATTGTACACGGATTCATCCTGTTCATGGCACATGCAGTTTCAATATTATCTTATCTTCTTGCTATTTGATGATTTCTTCTCTGTTATCCTGTTTTTTTCAGTCTGTACAGCTTTGTATTTGCAAATGGCTGCCAACAGAATGACTGCATTAATAATGTACGTTGAGACACAAACCACACACAAATCTTGCAGAATGAAGATCAGTATTATGGCCAGATAGACACACCCCAAGCAAGCCAACACTGATATGATCAGTTGCAGAAGTGCTGCACGAGGTGTGATGTTGAATGCTGAAAAACAAAAACAACATTTCCATATACTCATTATATTGTAATTCAGGACCTGATAAGATGCTTAAATTTAAACATTTTAAACCTTTCCCTCATATAAACGTGTTTTCACGCATTTGCAAACAGAGTAGACCCAGATCAGACGGCTCCTAGAGGAGCCGTCTGATCAGGGTCTGCTCTGTTTGCTATTGGAATTTGATAGATCTTTTTCTTAACTTCCTAAAATTGCTACAATATTTCAACTTCCAGATTTCATTATAACTATTTTCCCATGAATATTCAGTAGGTATTGAAATTTGTAATAAACATAGAACAGGGAAAGGGTTAAAGAATAACTCCTTAATTTCTCCACCAAACCGGATACTGTGACCACTCTTCGAGACGATTCTAAAGAGTGGTCAAAGTATAGGGTTTGGTGGAGAAATGATGGTTTTAATATTAGGGGATATGCATGTAGTTATCTGTAGCTTTGCATATTGTAATACCGGTACATGTATTTACATGTAATTTTACATGAAAGAAGTATTGCCCGGACATTCTAAATATTCAATGCCTGAGTAGCAGACATTTAAATTGTCAAGCAGAGAAAAAGAATCGTGGCAGGCATGTTATATTTATTTTATTATACAGAAATGCAATATCAGGAAAATTCCAATGCTATAGACAAGAATATGCATGTATATGGTTGAAGTGATATTGTGTGACCATATATTAGAATCTCCTCTAGACACTGGTTCTAATGAGCTGTCAGAAGAAAGAATTAACACATTCCTTCATATATACGCATTTTCATGCATTTGCAAACAGAGTAGACCCAGCGCTTCCTTATAAAATGGCTGATAATAAATATAAGTGGATTTACACGGATTCTGTGGAATCTCTTGTGGTAATTCGTTATTGCCATGGATAGAAGAGATTATTGGCTATTCATTATTAAAAAACAAGAGTTGTCTGCAGACAGCGTGCTCCACTTTCTTTAGTGCTGGATAGTATAGTGGAAGTCAAAGTCGGAAAGGGAAGATAACTATAGAAAAATTAATTTTAGGGTTACCTGTCCTTGTAAAATGGGTCCCCTTTGTAACAGTTAACATGCATACCAAATTTGAACCAAATATCTTCGATACTTTCTGAGATATGGACCTTAATATAAAACTTAACCAACAATGAACATTCTAAGTCTAAAAAGGGGCATAACTATGGTAGAATTAATTTTAGGGTTACCTATCCTTGTAAAATAGGTTCCCCTTGTGATAGTAAATATGCATACCAAATGTGAACCAAATATCTTTAATGGTTTCTGAGAAATGGACCTTAACAAAGAGGTTAACCAACGCGGACGCCGATGAGAGGGTCATGACAATACCTCCACTTTTTGAAAAAGTCGAGCTAAAAACGATACTTTCCCAATTGCTTTGTAGTTTGGCACCCTAAGCCTTTGTTGCCCTTTTATTTCACAATAGAGATACAGTAAAATGGTTTTACCCCTCTAAAATCAGATGTTGAATTAAGTATAAACATCAGTCTTGGAAACAGGTGGTAGCTATCTGCATGACTTTCACCCTGCATTAACCCATTCCCACATAGGCTATTTTTAGATTCAACCTCGTTTCACAAAGTGACTTATACAGAGTCGCCAAAAGTCGTCAATATGCGGGAATGGGTTAAGCAGCCACCTGTCTAAAAGTATCTAAATTCATGTTTAGAGGAGTTTTACTGTAAATGACTATATGTTCAGTTTTCATTTTATTTTCTTATTTTACTTACCAAGAAGTGCACTTATGATATAAAAGAGCATTCCTAAGACACTGTTTGGTTGATTTAAAATGTGGTCTTTGTCCAAAACCCTGTCAACCAGTCCAAATCCTTTCCCATATCTGAAAAGTCATAAATTAATACAAAAACTTAACAATTTAATAACATACACATAATGACATTATCCCTTTCCCAGTTGAATATTCTGGTGCACATTGTAGGACAATTGCCCTTTAGGACAACTGCCCCTTGATATCTTAAATATAGCAGTATATTGTAGTAACATATAATAATTATATAATGTAAATAGATGGGCAAAGAATTTGAAAGAAACCAGTTAGCCCTCTTATATGTATTGCATTAACTACAAATATTTAGACATGTAAACTTTGTTGCAATGTTCCCCCCCCCCCCCCCCCCCCGGTTCGAAATTAGACACTCATCAAATTTCTACTGCATGTCTCTGTACAATTTCAGTGATTAATAATTCTTTTAACCCTATGCCTGCTAAGAGCAACCTACATGTAACTGGTATTTGCATGCAAACAGTTTGGATCCAGATGAGACGCTGAGTAACTTGACGTCTCATTAGCATGCAAGCTATTTAACACGTCACCCGGTCAATACTTTCTCAAAACTTACTTATTGTTTGCATTTTTGCCTTTGAAATTATAAAATGAGTAATTATAATTGCCATAAATTATAAATATGCCCTGAAAATCCTTAAATTGGATTATTATTTATACTATATTCAAATACCAATATTTTATTAAGCATGAAGAAAAATATGTTGCATTCAGCCATTAAAAACATCTGCACATAGTGCAATTTTAATGTAATGATATTATCTGATTGTTATAAACATCATTTTTTTTGTAATTGAGAAAGCTCTGCATAGGTCTGGATAAGATGCGTAAATCAAAACATTTTCAAGAACAACTCCTTTATTTCTCCGCTATACCATATGTTGTGACAATTTTTAGAATTGTCTCTTCGAGACGATTCTTAAGAGTGGTCACACCATTGAGTTTTGTGGAGAAATGGTGACTTTAATATTTGAGTACGCACATTTATTTGTTGTCCTGGCTCTGCCAAATTTGACATGGGGCAATTGTCTGAGGGCAATCATCCTAAGGGGCAATTGTCTGCACCCCCAATATTCATGTACGAAATAATGGCACAGGGTCTACTCTGTTTTCTTATGAATTGTTTAAGTAAATCTGACTCTATAGTTTCTACAAATATTAAAAATTCCTGTGTACATATGCCATTATAAAAGGCAGCCGCTATTCGTACGGAAGTTCCGTAAGAATAGAAATAAGTACCATATACGCTATTCTTACGGGAGTCAATGACACTGTATGTTTTTATCTAATATACTATGTATTTACTTGTACTTTTCTCTATTTTTGCAGCAAGAAAACATTAGATTTTGTAAGCTGTGGATAATGTCCGAATTTCCGCCATTTTCGATCCAGTCCAGGAACGTTCCAGCTCATGTTTTAATGATTTAATAGAGAGCGTTTATAGTTACAGCTGAATACTGCTTGCAATAGACTATTCAACTGCATCTTTCCTCCGTGAATACAACTATAAGTCAACTCATAATATCTTATCTGTTCATTGAACTTCTTTTTAGGACATCGAGCTTAATTTAGCAGCTTCAAGAGATATCAAACTGAGGGTTTTTTTAGCCTGCTGATACTGTTCAATTTTACTCTCAAGAGATTTTAAAGGAGAGAATATTTTTCTCCAACCACAAAATTTAAAGAAGTAGAACTGTAGAAGCCATATAGTGACAATGAATAGACAATATGACAAAGATTCCATTATACATGAGGCTTATATACAAGAGCAATAGATTACTCAAATTCTCAGGAATTTTAGAGATTCTGCACCTACATTAACTAGTAAAGGAGCCGGTCAAAAATTGGTGCTAATTTCAGTAATCAAATAAGGATTATATTCGACTTGATTAAAGACAGGTTCCATAATCAAAGCTACTTCAAAGCAATAATCATATCTTTGATAAATCGGAGTTGTTTGTCAAGGAAATAATGCATTTTTAAGTTTAAATCAGTTTTAATCCTTTAAACTAATTGTTTACACATAATTCAGGGCAGGACTGTAGATCAGTGACCTCATTTGCAAAAAGACTTAATAAGTCGACAAAGAATAAAGCAACTCATCAATTGCAATTCAGTAATTAATCAGTTTTAATCCTTTAAGCCAATTAATTACAAATAATTAAAGATCGCACTGTAGATCAATGACCTCATTTGCAAACTGACTTAATTAGTCTTAATTAGTCCACACGGATTAAAGTAACACATCTACGGAGATTCAAACACAAACGATTTAAAATAATAACTATCTTTATTGAATAAACAATTTCAAATAATATAACATCTTTAATGAATGTCATACTGCAATTATCCACAGGTATCAAATTCTTGAATAACTCTCGTAAGAATAGCGTATACGGAACTTATTTCTATTCTTACGGAACTTCCGTACGAATAGCCCCAGCCGCTATTCGTACGGTACCGTACGAATAGCCACTGCCTTATAATTAACCAACATGAATCGGTTAAATATAAAGTTACAAAAAAGAGCCACAAAACTAGTTCCGAAACTTCAGAATATGGAATATGAAGATCGTTTGAAGGAATTGAAACTTCCAAGTCTTTCTCATCGAAGAGTAAGAGCTGATGCTATACAAACATTCAAAATTGTGAAAGGGATAGATGATTGTTCTTTTGAGAAGTTTTTCCGATATGCAGCATCTACAAGAGGACACAACCTGAAGTTGGAAATTCCGAAAAGCCACTCAGCAGATCAACTTTCTGTCAAAATCAGTTTTCAAGATGGGTGATTGATTCTTGGAACAAACTACCTCAATATGTGGTCGACTCGAAAGATGTAGATACCTTCAAGATACGTTTTGATCGTCACTGGCAGCCTGGCAGGGGAACACTTATAGCTATTAGTAACAAGAGTGATAGTTATCATAGGATAACAGAATAATAATCATAGACTAAACAAAACCTATCCGTATCATCACTGAAATAAGGTGTTGAAGAACTGCAGAAATCCTGTGCTGAAGTTGTGATACATGAGGGGGGGCTTAAAAAGGATTACATCCTTACCGAAGAGCCCAAGACCATTCTACAGGTATTCTACAGGTATAACATTGCCAAATATAAAATGGATCAAGTAAAAGTGAAGTAAACTTTATCGAAATATTCCGCAGATAGAGGCGGACATATAATAATTAAGCTAACACTTATATATAGAGTGCAGCAGACTTCAATTAAACGCATTGAAATAAATCACGATCGAGCTTTCTGGCATCGTAATAAAAATCTACACAGTTTATCCCTTTCCCTGTTCTGTATCTATTCCAAATTTCAATACCTACTGAATATTCATGGACAAAATAGTTATAATGAAGTGTGGAAGGTGGAACAAATAAACCATTTTAGAACGTAAAGAAACAGATCTATCAAATCCCATTAGCAAACAGAGCAGACCCTGATCAGACGGCTCCTGTACTCTGTTTGCAAATGCGTGAAAAGGCGTTTATATGAGGGAAAGGGATAAAATACAGCATACTTTACAACAGACTTCATAATCTGGTTTTACTTTACCTAGAAGACAACACTTTTGAGCAGCTCATCATCTCGGAAAAGTCGCAGAGAGCTTTGTAGGAAGGGTCTGAATGTGCTGCCATCTCCACGTGATATGCATACACCGACACACACATCCCCACGATACTAAATATCGCGATAGATATTGTAGGAATTCGGGATACTCTGCTGGTGGATTTCATGTTGAGCTAGTTTGTTTGGCGCTGCGCTCTACTGAAGTACACGTAATCCGTCAGCTCATGGGCGCAGCCATATTGGAATTGGAATAATTCACGTACCCTCGATCGTTTTGCGGGGCATTCTGCGGGTTCAGTGTAAATAATGATTATGGACCAACAGTCCAAACGCCTATATAAATTGCTTACCTCATGAATATTCATGTAGGAAATTACGACATCATGAATATTTAACCCTTTCCCTATTCTATATTATTTCAAAATTTTAACACCTACTGAATATACTTAATGGACAAAAAAAATAAAAATATAGCTATAATAAAATATGGAAGGTGGAACATTCAGGTTATTTTAGAAACTAAAGTAACCGATCTATCACATTCTATGAGCAAACAGAGCAGACCCTGATCAGATGGCTCCTATAGGAGCCGTCTGATCTGGGTCTACTCTGTTTGCAAATGCATGAAAAGGCATTTATATGAAAGAAAGGGTTAATTGGCCATATTCATTGGTGTTTATTTAACTCGATTCTCCCCATAAATACGCCATCTGATTAGGGTCTGCTCTGTTTGCTCATGAAGTAATATAGTTATGATTCTACAACTTCTGCCATTGCCAGAATTTCCGGTGTTCATGTGCCGTTCTAAAATTTAAGCTAATTATTATTCATAATGTCATTATTTCTTACATGAATATTCATGGAGTAAAGGGTTAACCCTTTCCCTGTTGAATATTCGTGTCAGAAATAACATTTTGACATCATGAATATTTATTAGCTGAAGCTTTATAATGGCATGATGTACACAGGTATTTTTAATTGGTATAGGTAATGAAGAGCCATATCTATTCTAATTTCATAAGCAAACAGAGCAGACCCTGATCAGATGGCTCCAACCGGAGCCAACTTATCTGGATCTACTCTGTTTGTAAAGGTGTGAAAATGCTTTAGTATGAAGAAACAGGTAAAATGGCATATACAATAAAGTACCAATATTTTATTCTGCAGTAAGAAAAAACATGCTGCTTTAAGCCATCTAAAATATCTGCAAAGTGTAAATATACAATGACCAAGGTATATAAACCAGAATATATTCTGATAATTTAATAACCTGTAGAAATAAATATGTTGGAAGAAAGCAGACTCTGATCAGACAGGTGCCTTCTGATCAAGTTTACTCTGTTTGCAAAGACATGGCAAGTTGTCTCTATCAGGTAAAGGGTTAAGGATAAATGATAATCCATCGAAGGATCATTGTGTTTAATCTAGAGCAAGCTGAACTTGCATAGACAAATGCAAGAAGAAAATATCTCGTTTCCCTCCCTCTCTCGCCCTGTGAACACTGATATGTTGCATATACTATGTCCCGATTAAGCCCACCTTTCATATTAGTCTGCATTGGGCAAACATGCCTTTATTAAACCTTTATTCTATAAATGCGCCTTTCTACACCTTTCCAAATAGAGTAGACCCAGATCAGATGGCTCCTATATGAGCCATCTGATTAGGGTCTGCTCTGTTTGCATATGGAATTATGTAGATGATATACAGTTTTTGCTTTGGCAAAACTTTCATGTGTTGATATGCCATTTTAACTCTTTGCACGCTTGCGGCGAAACTGTGATTACCTATGCAAACAGTTTTGATCCAGATGAGATGCCGCATAATGAGGCATCTCATCAGGATCCAAACTTTTTGTCACCTTGACCACATTTTTGCAAAGAAATGGGAGAAAGTTTATCTTAAGAATTGAAGCAGACGACAATTGTTGCAGACAAAAAATTACTTAGCATGCAAAGAGTTAAAAATTAATCTAATTAATAGTCATGGTGTCATTATCTCTTACACGAGTATTCATAGTGCAAAGGTTAAACCTTAACTCCCTGAATATTTTTGTAAGAAATAACTACTTCAGGAATATTAATAATAAATTAGCTTTTAACAATGGATGCAGTTAATGTTTGACCATAGCAAAATGTGTAAAAGGAGATTTACATAATTCTATAAGGAAACAGAGCAGAACCTGATCAGATGGCTCCTACAGGACCCATCTGACCTTGGTCTACAGGACTCATCTGACCTTGGTCTACAGGACCCATCTGACCTTGGTCTACAGGACCCATCTGACCTTGATCTACAGGACCCATCTGACCTTGGTCTACAGGACCCATCTGACCTTGGTCTACAGGACCCATCTGACCTTGGTCTACAGGACCCATCTGACCTTGGTCTACAGGACTCATCTGACCTTGGTCTACAGGACCCATCTGTCCTTGGTCTACAGGACCCATCTGACCTTGGTCTACAGGACCCATCTGACCTTGGTCTACAGGACCCATCTGACCTTGGTCTACAGGACCCATCTGGTCTACAGGACCCATCTGACCTTGGTCTACAGGACCCATCTGACCTTGGTCTACAGGACCCATCTGACCTTGGTCTACAGGACTCATCTGACCTTGGTCTACAGGACCCATCTGTCCTTGGTCTACAGGACCCATCTGACCTTGGTCTACAGGACCCATCTGACCTTGGTCTACAGGACCCATCTGACCTTGGTCTACTGTTTGCAAAAGCATTAAAAGGTGCTTCTGTGGACAAAAGGCTTAGACCCAGGTATATAAATATGTAGTAAAACATTTGGATTTGAAATTCAAACTCACGACCTCATGAATGGGAGGTGGAAGCTATACCATTGAGCTATTGAAATCCATGTACAGTTTAACTTCGATATCTCGAACTCGGATAACTCAAACTTCGGGACAACTCGAAGTAAAAGGTCAGTCCTTCCAAAACAGAATTATTCTAAAATGTATCACTAAGCATATCTAGAAACACATGGGACAGCTTAACCAATTCCCTCATATTGACGACTCTGTACAAGTCCCTTTGTGAAACCATTGTGCTAAATAGAGCATTTGCTCCTATAGGAGCAAATGCTCTATTTATCACAATGGTTCAAACAACAAAATTCTACAACTTTCCTTTTCTCTAGTTAATGCTCCTTTTCGGTAGTTTTATTCAAAGAGGTATCTAAAAATAGCCTATGAAGTAATGGGTTAATGCAGGTCAAAAGTAATGCTGAAAGCTTCTACAGGAACGTTCAACATTACTTTAGACCTGCATTAAGCTGTGAACTTGAGAAACTGTCCAGATTAGAAACTGGATGGCTCAAACTTCAGTAATCTTGAAGTAATTTGTATGGTCCACTGAAGTTCGAGATATCAAACTTCAACTGTGTATATAATAAACTTTTATATTACATAATATTATATGTAAGAGCTTGGCATATATTAAGATTAGCAATGTTGGAAATTGTCTGACGATCATCCTGGCTGATTCTCATCAGCCAGTCGCTTAATTATAAAACATGGCAAAAGTGATGCAGTAAGCTCTTATGGGAGCTTTCTGCATTACTTATGGCCTGCATTAAGCTACCACCTGCCCATCAGACCCATTATTAGAACTCTTTTTGATGGTCGCTTAAGACAGGTTTTACTGTAACAGCTTACAATTCTGATGTTTTATCTTTTTTGTTGCAAGCGACTGTCATCTGCAAAAGTTGTCATCTACTGCAAATTTCATTCTTTCTTTTTTGTCTTGTGCAAACAAGGTTTACAATGTAAAGATAGCTAGCATAAGGTATGAAACAAATCTTTATTTCATTCATCTGTTCATATCGAGGGCTTGGTGCGAAACTATTGTAACTCCTTCACTTTGTGAAGGAGTTACAATAGTTTTGCACCAAGCCCTCGATATACAAAATTAAAAACAAAGCAGTCACAATCTTTAGTTGGCAGGTAATATAGTTACTACAAGCCTTTACTCCATGAATATTCATAAAAGAAATAATGGCATCATGAATATTAATCTTTATTACAGCACATGAACACAGCAATTTTCAGCCAGGGCAGAAACTATACAATAATATCTATATTATTTCATAAGCAAACAGAGCATACCTTAATCAGAGCCATCTGATCTGGACATACTCTGTTTGCAAAGTTGTAGAAAGGCGTATTTATGGAGTAAAGGGTTAACCCTTTCCATCATATTGACGACTTTTGGCGATTCTGTAAAAGTCACTTTGTGAAACCATTGTGATAAATAGAGCATTTGCTCCTATAGGAGCAAATGCTCTATTTATCACAATGGTTTCAAACTACAAAATTCTAAAATTTTACTTTTCTCTAATTGATGCTCCGTTTCGGTAGATTAATTCAAAGAGGTTGTATCTAAAAATAGCCTATGAGGTAATGGGTTAAAAGTCCCTGAATATTTTTTATTTAACCCTTTCCTTAATATAAACACTTTTTCACGTGTTTGCTAACAGAATAGGAGCAGTCTGATCTAGGTCTACTCTGTTTGCTTATTATAGAACTGACTCTTAAGTTTATACCAATACCAAAACATCCTGTGTACAAATGCCATCATAAAAAATCAGCTTATAAATATTCATGACGTCATTATTTCTTACATAAATATTGAACAGGGAAAGGGTTTAGCTGTTAGCATATCCCAAGTTAAATCACTATGTAACCCTTCACCTTATAGAGACAACTTTTCATGCCTTAGTATACAGAGTAGACCCAGATAAATGACTCCTATAGGAGGTATCTGATCAGGGTCTGCTTTGTTTCATTTATGGAATTTACATGGATCTGATTCTAAAGATTCTGCAAATGTCAAATAATCCTGAGTTCATTAACCATTCCCTCATATTGACGCTTTTTGACGCCTCTGCAAAAGTCACCTGTTGAAACCATAGTGATAAATAGAGCATTTGCTCCTAAAGGAGCAAATGCTCTATTTATCACAATGGTTTCAAACTACAAAATTCTAAAATTTTCCATTTCTCCAGTTAATGCTCCATTTAGGTAGATTTATTCAATGAGGTTGGATCTAAAAATAGCCTATGAGGTAATGGGTTAAATATAAACATTCAGCTAATAAATACTCATATTGTTATTTCTTACAAGAATATTCACAAGATAATGGGTTAACCCTTTCCCTGTTGCATGTTTCTTCCAAATTTCAATACCTACTGAATATTCATGGACAGTTATAATGAAATATGGACGGTGTAATCATGTAGCCATTTCAGAAACTTTGAAAGTAAAGAAACAGATCTATCAAATTCCCTGATCTGGGTCTACTCTGTTTGGAAATGCGTGAAAAAGCATTTATATGGGGGAAAGGGTTTAATTTTAGTCTCTTTTGCTGTGATGAATCAAGACTTGTTGATATTTTGTTGGGATGTACTGTCAGAAATTGTCCCTTTCACTTGAATATGATATTCTGCCAGCTGTTCAGCGGATATGTTTGTTGGGGCCTTGCTCATTAAGTCCTTGCCCTCTGATGACTTGGGGAAAGCTATCACATCTCGTATACTCTGTGAATTTGTCATGATGGCAAACAGTCTGTCCAATCCTGGAAGAAATTATCAATATTTTAACTCTTTACTACAAAAGTATACTATAGAAAATATACCAGTAATGTTTATGCAAAATACATGTATACAGTAGAATCTGTCTTAATTTATTTGAACATACTTAGGAGTCTTTAAAAGCAGGTGGTTGCTTAATGCAGGGCAAAAGTAAGGCATAAAGCTCCTATTGAAGGTTCATGCGTTACTTTTGACCTGCATTAAGTTACCACCTGCCTTACATACCCAAAATTAAACCTCTTTTTGATGGCCGCTTCAGACAGGTTCTACTGTAAATTAATTTCATTCAAATATGAAATAAGAACATTTATTGCCAAACAGTATTGGCAAACAGTAGATAATAGATCTATAACACACAGTAAAACTTGTCTTAAGTGACCAACAAAAAGAGGTACATATATAAGTATGGGTCTGTTGGGCAGGTGGTGGCTTAATGCAGGTCAAAAGTGATGCATTACTTTTGCCCTGCATTAAGGAACCACCTGCTTATTAAGATTTCTGCATTCAATCAATTCAAAGTCGCTTAAGACAGATCTAGTGTACAAGTAAACAGATAAGACCCTTGGGGAACTGTCTGATGTAGGTGTAAATTACGAAACTATTAAGTAAAGGGTTATTTCCTAACATGAAAGGGTGAAACTTTCTAAATCTCTGAATTAAATACAAATTATCTCATTTTAACCCTTTACTCCATGAATATTCATGTGAGAAATAATGACATCATTTTTATGAAAGGACATGGTCACAGGAAATTTTGGCCATGGCAGAAACTGTATAATCATATTCATATCTATATTATATCATACGCAAACAGAGCAGACCCTGATCAGATGGCTCCTACAGGAGCCATCTGATCTGGGTCTACTCTGTTTGCAAATGTGTAGAAAGGCGTACTTATGGAGTAATGGAGTAAAGAGTTAAAGAAAGAAACTTCAACCCTAGTGACCCTAAATATTTGGGCAGACAAACTTATGCAAATTATGAAATAGTGTAGACCCAGATGAAATGGTTCCTAAAGGAGTCGTTAGATCAGCGTCTTTTCTATTTGCCACTACATGTATGTCAGTCTAATTTAAAAGTGCAAAAATGGTCCCAAACGGATGTATTCAGATGTACTAACTGGTACGGAAGGTAAACTTGGTGAAAAAATGCTTTATAGGGTAATTAGAATCAAACTGACACAGGCAATATTTGGTGATTACCTCAGCCCACATTTTGGATTCAAATGGGAGGTAAAGGAACACTGCATCTCATAAGGCAGGACCCAAACTGTTTGACATGTCTGATCTGGGTCTACTCTGTTTGCAAAGGCATTAAATGGTGTCTCTATGAGGGGAAGGATAAATAAGCAAAATCTCTGAACTGATATCCCCCGCCAAACAAGTGCTGACCTCAGTATTTAACTTAATTATTGACCAAAGTGACAAAAAGGTTTTTCACAAAGTGCCATAACTCTGGTGTTCCATGATAGAGGTGAGTGAAACTGTCAGGACCACATTTCCTCGTTGTACATGTACTTTACAAGTTTCATAGTATAACTCCAATTAGTTTCTGAAATATGGCTCTGGACAGACAAAAATGTTACATTTTTCGCAAACATAGCCACTACTCTGATTGATACAAGCAGAGCCACATGTCCTTATGCTACCAAACATCTTCACGAAGTTTCATAGAAAAATTCCAATCCTTCTGAGAAATGGCTCCGTGCAGACAAAACATTTACATTTTTTTGCAAACAAAGGGCCATAATTCTGGTGTTCCAGGGTCAATATAAATGATACTTGCAGTCCGCATGTCCTTATACTATGCAACATTTACACAAGGTTTCACTCTTTACAATTTTTGAGAAATTGCTCCGGATACGAAAAAATCTTACATTTTTGGCAAACAAAGGGCCATAACTCCAGTGTTCAAAAGTTAAGACCTGTGTAATTTACTTAAGAATACAGGAAAGCCTATGAGAGAACTGAAGCTTACCTAAGGCAATGCCCCCATGTGGTGGACATCCAAGAGTGAAGGCCTCCAACAGATGGTTTAACTCGCTAGAATCCTCCTGAAAGTAAGGACCATGTTAAAATAACATATAACTGTAAGTAACACAACCTCAAATTCATTGTTGTGACAATTGTGTGTGACATTGAGCTGCGGAGGGCAATCTTGAGTGTTGTATCAATGAAATGCATTCAAATTTGATATAAAAAAAAAAGTCAGCTTAATTTGATAAAATCAATTACAAATAGTATCTTAACCCTTTCCTCCAAAAATACGCCTTTCTACGCCTCTGTAATTACCACTTCTTGAAACCATTGTGACAAAAAGAGCATTTGCTCCTATAGGAGCAAATGCTCTATTTATCACAATGGTTTCAAACTACAAAATTCTAAAATTTTACTTTTCTCTAGTAAATGCTCCTTTTGGGTAGATTCATTCAAAGAAGTTGGGTCTAAAAATAGCCTATGGAAGAAAGGATTAAAAATGACTAAGAGAAACACCCTTATGTATTAAAACAGACTTAATGCATGAATAGATCATTGTGCTCATTGAGATTGAGTGCAAATTTGTGGGCATTCAAATAGTATGTACCTTGGAAATATTTAACCCTTTACTCCATAAACACACCTTTTTATCATGCAACGTCACAAAATACAGTCACTTCCTACTAGCATAATATTTTCCGTGCTGATGCTGTATTTTGTGAGGTACAGTGCATGTGTACTGACCCCACTGGGATGCAAGTTTAATTCAGCCAATAGGAGGAAAACAGAAGGAAGAAAAGGCATAATTTAACATAAACATCAAATTTAACACATTTGCTCACCTTTGTCTCAACGTTTTGTCCATATAAAAGGGTTATATCAAGTTTGTTTATGTTGTAAAAATCGACGACGTCACTGCACGCCAATATGACGTCACGTAAATTGTATCTATTTTCATTTGGGGGACAGAACCGCTTGAGCAAACTTTCTTTTTTTTCATTTTCTCCATTCTTTATTGGAGTTGCATGATAAAAGCTGTATTTTGGCTCCTCAGAAAAGTAGTTAAATGCTCGCCATGGCTCGCATTTAACAACTTTTCTAACTCGCCAAAATACAGCTGAACTTCCAAACTACTAGCATAGTCATTCTTACCTATGCCTTTGCAGAGTAGACCCAGACAGGCGCTGTCTGATCTGGGGGTCTGCCTTGTTTGATTATGATATAATATAGATAAGATTCTACAGCTTCAGCCATGTGTCCATGTACTATTATAACAATTAATCGAATTAATATCCATGATGTCAGTATTTCTTACATGATAATTCATTAAGTAAAGGATATATGCATGCCTGTAATATGCAAGAGTAATGCAAATGATATTAACCCATTCCCTCATATTGACACTTTTTGACGCCTCTGTAAAAGTCACTTTTTAAAACCATTGTGATAAATAGAGCATTTGCTCCATAGGAGTAAATGCTCTATTTATCACAATGGTTTCTATACTATACAGTTCTAAAGTTTTCCTTTTCTCCAGGAAATGCTCCTTTTCGGTAAATTTATTCAAAGAGGTTGTGTCTAAATTTAGCCTATGAGGTATTGGGTTAAGCCTTATTTCTCAAGCTACTCTTCGGTTTGACACTGATTGAAACAGTTTGATAATGTTCTTACTCCACATCTAGTCATCATTAATCTTCATATAATAAATAATACCATGAATATTAATTAGGTGCATTCCACTAATGGCATGTGAACACAGAAAATTTGGATCATGGCAGAATCTGCAGAATCAGATCTATATTATTCAATAAGCAAACAGAGCAGACACTGATCAGACGGACCCTACCTTAGTAATGTCCTACTTTAGTACATTGGTTAGTATGCATCTCGGCTAATTTATGGAGTACAGGGTTAAAGTCCTACCTTTAGTACATTGGTCAGTACGTATCTCTGGTCCTCTGACTTGTGAATTCGTATTGAACCCCCACCCACTTCATTTCCATTTAAAACAAGGTCATAGTGTTGACCTCTGACCTGTAAAAAATATCAAAGACAAACAAGTATATACATGATGTGCATAACTTAACACCAGATTCATGAAATAAAATCTGAATCATTACAACACCTAATAATAATTATCAAAGCTTTAGTCTATGAACATTCATGTCAGAAGTAATGACACCATAAATATCAATTAGATTTATGTTTATAATGGCACATGAAACACATGATCAAGTCTGTACCGACATTATATATCCTGTCCAAAATTGACCCTGTCATACTGAGTGGACTATATCAAGAAACAATGGTGGACCATTTGGAATATTCAGCACTCACAGTATTAATTTAAGATTATTTTAGAAGAATTAACAATGACAGTAAACATAAAGGGTAACAAGAGCACCACAAGCGGGTGCAACGCTCGTCTGTCATGACTGTCAAGATGAACGTGCATACCAAAAATGAAGGTTGTAAATGAAAAATTGAAGAAGTTACGGTCAATGTTAAGATTTTGGACGACGACAACGACGACGCGGACGTTGGGGTTACGACAATAGCTTGTGATTTCTTCGAAACAGAAGAGCTAATAAAAATAGAGGATTTTACAGGTGTACTCATTACAAATTGTTTTCTATGAAACCAGTTTAATAATTATATGACAAGAGCTTTAGCGAGAGTCATATTCATTATACTTGTAGTAAACGAGTTTCATAAAAAATTATCTAATGAATGTTAGATTCTTTTGATCAAATAACCCTTATAAAGAGCCATAGAAAGTGAAACAGGCTATAACTGACAAATAGTAATTGTTTACAAATAGTGTTTTAATAAAACATACGATGCACATGGATTCAATCAGTCATGCAGCACTACGATTGGCTAACAATTAAATCATACATTGGTTCCGCATATTTTCTTTTCAATTCATTATTGGCTGGATTCAAATTGCACAATGCTGATTATGTAATAAACTAATGTTCTCTGACAGCATTTACCTGCTCAGGGTCTGTGTGCAACAAATGCCTGTCCTCAGGATGTGCATCAGTGAAAGGGTGATGAGCGGACTCCAAACCATCTGCAACATGAATACCCTTTACTTCATGAATATTCATGTAAGAAATAACCATATCATGAATATCAATGAAAAAAAAAATCAACTCATAATGGCATACAAACACAGGATTTTTTATAACTCCATAATTAACTGGAACCCAAATCAATCTGTGTCTTTAACTAAACAAAAATATGTGTCTCATTTGAAAATGAACATAATATAAAAGTTTGGAAATTTAAATTATGACAGAATGGAAATATATTTTCAAAGTCGATAGAACTCTAGGAGCCCTCTGATAAGGCTCTACACTATTTGCAAATGCCAATTAATTCATTTCAAACATTCAAAGGGCTAGAAAACATACCTCCATCTTCTTTTCTGAGGAAAAGTGGAAAGTCAATCACCCATAAAAAGTTGAATCCACTCTTGTCCCGCACCTCAACACCTGAGAAATACATACATGTACAATGAAACCTCTTTAACCCTTTGCTCCATGAGTTAGAAACAAGTAAATTCATTGAATTGATATCCTCCACAAAACAAGCGCTGACCGCAGTACATGTATTCAATAGAGTCGTCAATATAAATGATACATATAGAGCCACAAGCCTTTATTTCTTCTAAACATTTTCACAAAGTTTCATAGAAAAATTCATAGTAATTTCAGAAATATGACTCTGGATAGACAAAAATGTTACATTTTTCACAAACAAGTGGCCATAAGTATTGTGTTCCAAGGTCAATATAAATAATACTTGCAGAGCCACATGTCCTTATTGCAACTAAACACATATTCCATTCAATTTCTGAGAAATGCCTCCAAACAGACAAAGCGATTACATTTTTCGCAAACAAATCAACAATAACCAAATGATATACAGTAAACCTCCTCCATTACCTAATAGGCTATTTTTAGATAAAATCTCTTTGAATTAATCTACAGAAAAGGAGCAATAACTAGAGAAAAGGAATTTTTTAGAATGCTGTAGTTTGAAACCATTGTGATAAATAGAGCATTTGCTCCTATAGGAGCAAATGCTCTATTTATCACAATGGTTTCACAAAGATTCTTTTGCAGAGTCGTCAAAAGTCGTCAATATGAGGGAAAGGGTTAAACTGGTATTCTGGTAGAGAATAATTTAGATAGGCAGGTGGATGCTTAATGCATGGTAAAAGTTATGCAGACAGATCCTAGAGGGGCTTTCTGCATGACTTTCACCCTACACTAAGCTGCCACGTGATTCCAAGACAGATATTTACAATGTTCTGTTCAGAGGGGTTTTACTGTACAAGAAAGTAACAAAATAAAGCGCGCATAATACAATTCAAACAAAATTGAACAATAAAAGTTATACATAAATACTTGAATTGCTCTGATCTAATATTTCAACCACTAAGGGCCTTTTTGAAAGATAAAAGTTAAGCAACAAACATACCTTTCTTCTCTAAACCGTCAGCTATAAATAATCTTAGTTTACCCATAAACGTTTGCTGAAATTAAAAATACATTGTTAAACTCTTTACCTGATAGAGTCAGGTTTCTTTTCTCTTTGCAGACAGAGTAGACCCAGATCAGACAGTTCCTGAAGGAGCCATCTGATCAGGGTCTGGTCTGTTTGCTGATGGAATATAGGATCTGACTGCAGCGTTTCTGTCACAACTTAAAAATCCTGTATTGATACACCATTATAAACATTCAGTTAATGGCATGATGTCATTATTCATTTTACATGAAAATCCATCAGGTTGAATGCTTGACCACTCAGGTATTGACACATTATTCATACTATTGCATGGTGAGTACAATTCAAGGATTACAGTAAAACCCCTCTAAACTGGACATAAAATTAAGTATAAGTATCAGTCTTGGACTGGTGGCACCTTAATGCAGAGTGGACCATGGACGTCATGCAGAAAACTCCTATAGGAGCTTTCTGCATGACCTTCCGCTGCATTAAGCTGCCACCTGCCTAAAAGTATCTAATTTCTTCTCTACTAGAATTCCGGTTGAGTGCAATTTTTATTGTATTATTATTTAAAACTGGTACGGCTGGTTTAGTGATAAAACTGCATTTCTTTCCAAGAACTTTAACAGATAAGGAACAGACCAATTGGTTACTTTAAATTAAGCTAATAAGGGAAGGGGCAAAAAACACCAAAACTAACAAGAGGTTGCATAAGAAAGAAAACAATGCTGATGCCTGAATAGTAAAGCAGTAATAGCCCACATTAAAGTTTCCACACAACTAAGACAAGGTGGACCGTGGACACCGGAGTTAACACAGCTTGGTTGATAAAAATGTTATTCTTGTATGGTAATTCTTCTCTAATAAAAGTAATGTGTACATCTATTTCAGAAGCATGACATCGTGTAGGAGCAATGTAATCAGTGCCTACACATATTTTGATAGCTTTTAAAATCATGTAGATCTGATTCTAGAGTTTCTCTTATGGAAAACAACACTTAATTAATTCAGCTAATTAACATTCATAAATTGTTTCATACATGAATATTCATTAGGTAAAAGTCTAACTAGTGCTATGACTGATCAGATAACAATATGAGTTGTCTTAAAGGTATATGCCATAATTACCCCTTTCCTTCATATAAACATCCTTTCACACATTTGCAAACAGAGTAGACCCAGATCAGATGGCTCCTATTGGAACGTCTGATCAGGGTCTGCTCTATTTGCTTATGAAATATTATAGATATGACCACATTTGTAAACAGAGTAGATCCAGATCAGACAGCTCCTATTGGAACTGTCTGATCAGGGTCTGCTCTGTTTGCTTATAAAACAATATAGATATGACTCGACAGTTTCTGTCATGGCGAATATTAACTGTGTTCATATGCCATTACAAAAATGAATCTAAATAATATTTATGATGTCATAATTTCTTACATGAATATTCATGGGGTTAAGGGCTATATTAAATAATTTTAATAATCGGAAACGAGTACTTTATAAGTGTATATCATTCTTACCACATCATCTTTATCTCCTGTAGCCAGGAAAATTAAGTCCCCATGCTCAAGACTCATAAATTTAGACACTGCAGATCTCACAGTGGAGTTTATTTTCTGCAGTGATGTCCATTCTCCCGTACCTGTTACTCTGTCTGAGAATGCTTTCACCTGAAAGGAAAATAAACCAATATTCTGAATTACTTTAAACTTTTCCTTCACACATTTGCAAACAAATCTAAAAAAATCCTTTTTCTAGTAAATGTTCCTTTTCAGTAGATTTATTCAAAGATGTTGGATCTAAAAATAGCCAATGAGATAAGCATACTAGTACTTGTCAAACTGCTTACCCTAATTACCCTAAGTCATCAGACAGAACAATGCTGGCAGATAATGCAGACTCAGATCTAATGATGTCTGACTACAGGATCTACACTATTTATTAAGTCAGTCTAATTTAAAGTTATAAAAAATGGTGCCATATTGAACTATTTAGCTTTACAAACAAGTGAAGGAGAGAAATTATGTGTTCCTATATATAGGAAAATTGCAGGAACAATATTTCTGCCTTGGAATATATAAAGATCTTAAATTAATGCTAATGCAAACCATTTTCAGAACATTACCATTTAATAGCAAAAGGCCATGGGCCCAAGGTTGTACAACTTTTTGCTTTAGTCTGAAATCATTCTCAAGCATCTGCATGAGCTCAGACTCCGACTCAGAAGTTTTATAAACTTGGTACATGGAAAAACTTCTCCATGACAGCATGTTGAAATATCAAAATATCAAAACTACAATATTCATATCTTGTCATTTAATACAACAGACAAGTTAACCAAACATAAATACAAACCCTTATCTCAAGAGGAATATTGAGGTTAAAACTGAAGTTTTTCAAGGAATCTAAATGTGCCAATACACATGATCAAGGGTGTGGTCCCTAACCCCTTACTCAATAAATACGCCTTTCTACCCCTTTGCAAACAGAGAAGACCCAGACCATTCTACAGTTTCTGCCATGACAAAAACTTCCTTTGTCCTTGTGCCATTATCAAAAACAACCTAATTAACATCAATGATGTCATTATTTCTTATATGAATATTCATGGAGTAAAGGGTTAATCCTTTACCTGATAGAGACAAACTTTTATGCATTCACAAACAGAGTAGGGTCTGCTATGCTTACTTATGAAATAATTAAGATCTGATTGAACAGTTTCTGTCATGGTAAATACTCCCCTGTTTCAAAATGCCATCATAAAATTTCAACTAATTATTATTCATAAGTCATGAATTTCTTTTTAATAATACATAAATATTCATTGGGTAAGGAATTTGGGTAAGGAATTGCCTCTCTTTGTAAGATCTTCCTATCCGTTGTTAAATGGATAAAGCACAAGTACACTCACCTCTGTAATGTTGGTCACTGTTTTTACCTCACTGAGTAATGATTTTATTTCCCTGTTTGAAAAGTGTTCCTGAAAAAAAATAAACACATTACAATAGTACAGTAAAACCCCTCTAATGGGATCACTTAATAAATAAACATGGCTGTCTTTATAAGCAGGTGGTAGCTTAATACAGGACGAAAGTTATACAGAAAGCTCCAACCTGTTCCTGGCACCCAGAAATATTCCCCCTTTTACTGTATTTCATACAATATTTTCTTCAAAGACCTTTGAATGTTGAATATCCAAAGTGGAATGAGCCATCAGTATGCAATAATATTCAGTATACCAGGGATGACACATTCCCTGTTCAGTATTCAAGTAAAAATTAATGATAATATGAATAAGTATTAGCTCAATTTTTATAATGTAAACTTTTCAATGAACTTTTTTTTGCTTTGACAATAACTTTATAATCAGATCTATATCATGTCAAAAGCAAACAGAGCAGACCCAGATCAGATGGCTCCATCTGATCTGGGTCTACTCTTTTTTGAAAATGCGCGAAAATGCTTTATATGAGGGAAAGATTTAATCTAACATGATTTTGAATGATAAACAGTGTAGACCTTGATCAGAGGGGTTTTCTAGGGGGCAAATACCAGTATACTTGTTTCCCACATTCAAAAGGTTAACATCATTTATTCATTTACCTTTAAATATTTTTCTTATGCATAAAAAATCCAACATATTACGTCTTGAACTATTTTTCTATGAATAATAAATATTCACTATGTATTAACCCTTGGCTTGCTATTCGTGTCAATACACATACCTGTAAATAGTGAAGACCAAGATTAGACAGATCCTGCAGGAGCTGTCTCATCTGGGTCTGCACTATTTACAAATTGATTGTGCAACCAGTGCACTCCACAGCAGTCATTGCACAGCGAAATACTTGTACACAGTGAAGATATATGTTATTAAACAACAGGGCATGGGTAAAGAAGGAGAAATGTATTTTAAAATTCAGCAAGAGAAGGGTTAAAAGGATTAACCTTTTACATGATAACCTAGCCTTTTTATGGAGCTGTCTGATTTTAGTCTACTCGGTTTGCAAAGGTATAAAAAATGCGGGATTATCAAGTAATCGACTAATGTGCATCAAGTTCAATCCTATCATCAACTTACAGTTGCTTGAGGCACTCTGATAGCGATAACAACACCATTGTTCTGTAAGGCATCTTCTATCAAGTCAAACCCACACGCTGTACAGTGTGTTGATATGTCTTTCAGCTAAAAATAAAACAATCAAAGTGGTACTCTAGGAAAAAAGAAAAAAATCAAATTCTTGGAACTAACTGACACAGGCCAGCAGGCTATGATAAATCTACATTGACTATAACACATAACAATGGCTTAGTGCAAAATTGGTGTACCAACAATCAATGGGAGTGAACTCATGATGACTTTGGCAAACAGTTTGGATCAAGATGAGATTAATTAGGCGTCTCATCTGTTCAAATGTTATGACGCTCTGATAATTATATTTTAATGAAAACGAAAGAAAATATAAACTTTGCCAATTTGAGGAGGATAATTATTTTGTAAACCTGTTACGCCATACATATGCCTTTCTACACCTTTGCAAACAGTAGACCCAGATCAGACGGCTCCTATGGGAGCCATCTGATCAGGGTCTGCTCTGTTTGATTATGGAACAATATACATGTAGATATGATACTACAGTTTTTGCTTCAGTAAAAAATTCATGTGTTAATATGCCATTTCAAAAATTAACCTAATTAATATTCATGATATCATTATTTCTTTCATAAATATTCATGGAGGAAAGGGTTAATGTTTATGATGGCTAGACAATCTCAATAAGACTTACATTGCTATTTCACCTGCAAAAAATGCAGACCATGCTAAAAATAATCAATGGAGATATTGCAGCTGGGTCTATTACATTCATAAGTCTAGGTTTACTGTTTCTAAAGTTCTGGCTAACTCTTTAGTTTCACACTGATTTAGCAACTTAAATTCTTAAACCCTTAACAGGAACATATAAACTTTTGTAAAGAGTTCAAATCAAGGAACGTATAAGACAATGTCCAAGATTATAAAACTTCGCCGTTTAAATTCATTCTTAACCCTTTGCTTGCTATTCACGTCAATATACCTACCTGTAAATAGTGAAGACCCAGATCAGACAGCTCCTGCAGGAGCTGTCTCATCAGGGTCTGCACAATTTACAAGTTGATCGTGCAAACAGTGCACTCCAGAGCAGTGATTTCACAGCGAAATGCTTTTACACAGTGAAGATATATGTAATTATACAACAGGGCATGGGTAAAGAAGGAGAAATGTGTTTTAAAATTCAGCAAGCGAAGGGTTAAGTGTCTTATTGGTCAGATTTTAAGCTTGCTAAACTTCTGACCAGTAAGATGCTTGAGAATGATCTCAGACTCCAGCAACAGCTTTATAACCTTGGGACCAGCATCAGGATCTGAACTGCTGGACAATGATATTTTAAAAACTAGAAAATTGTGTCTGTAAGACACAGTGATGCCCCCATGATGGTGCTTGCCTTGCTGCGCATAAAGTTCCTAAGTCATTTGACATTAACCTTTGGCTTGCAGGCAGCATGGGCTGGGTGCGCAATGAAAATATGGATGGTGGTTAAAGTGTGTATGCAATTCCATGCCAATAGCTATAGTGGTTAGTGAGATATAAGACAATGAAAAAACTCTGACAACCAACTGCACGTAAAAGCGTGATGGACGGACGACACAGACAGACGGACAGGTGCAAAACATAATGCCCCCTGACCATCGTCCAAGGGGGCATAAAAAACTGTGAAAAACCAACTGCAGTTACAAGCGTGCCACACAGACAGATGGACTGACAGGTGTAAAAAATATCATAATGCCCCCTATCATCAATGGGGACATAAAAATGCAAAACATATACAGTGTCTTCATCCTACCTTCATGTCGAACCTAGTGTCTGGTTTATCAATCCCATACTGCTCCATTACTGTCTGGTATGTGAGCCTGGGGAAGGGTGTGTTCAGGGGTGGCAGGTTCTCTGGCCAGCTGTGTACTAACATCTCCTCCACCAGCCCCAGAACTCCCTCTCTGTCCACAAACGACATCTCAAGATCAAGCTGCAAACAAGTACAGAAACTAACATCATCCAATCTCCTCATTTGTAAAGCTAAATAAGCTGATTTGACACTATTTTCTTAACTCTACATGAAACAAATGGAGAAGGTAATAGTGCAGAACAGTTTTGATCTGGGTCTGTACTGTTTGATTGAGTTGGTCTGGATATCAGTATAACAAAACCTTTGTATAACCCTTTCCCTGTTCTATGTTTATTCAAAGTTTCAATACCTAATGAATATTCATAGAAAAAACAGTTTTAATGAAATATGGAAGGTAGAAAATTGTAGCCAATTTAGAAAGTAAATAAACATAACTATTGAATTATAAAACAGAGCAGACCCTGATCAGGAGCTGTCTGATCTGGGTCTACTCTGTTTGCAAATGTATGAAAACATGTTTATATGAGGGAACCGGTTAAATGCAACTCACAGCAAGTGTTATTGTAAGACTGGTGGTAGCTTTCTGGAGGATGCAGCAATGCAGACAACATCAATCACACTTTTGTAACAATGAGCAATAGTTGAGCAATATCCTCAAAGTGTGTATAACCCTTTCCCTGTTCTATATGTATTCTAAATTTCAATACCTACTGAATATATAACGACAAAATAGCTATAATGAAATATTAAAGTTGGAATAGTGAAGCCATTTTAGAAAGTAAAGAAACAGATTCATCATATTTTTTAGCAAACAGAGCAGACCCTATAGGAGCCGTCTGATCTGGGTCTACTCTGTTTGCAGATGCATGAAAACATGTTTATATGAGGGAAAGGGATAATCAGAGAACATTTTTTATTTTAAAAAGAAATGAATTTAGCAAACAAATTCCATTTAAATAGTCTTAATATTCACCGTTTGAATGTAGAAAATTGATTAGATATCAACTGCAAACAGTGTAGACCTGCGATTTGTACCTCTGATCAGGCTCCTAGAGAATACCTCTGATCAGGCTCCTAGAGAATACCTCTGATCAGGCTCCTAGAGAATACCTCTGATCAGGGTGTGCTCTGTTGCAGTCAAGATCCTGTAACAAATTTAAACCTTTCCATGTTCTAAGTTTATTCCAAATTTGAATACTTACTGAATATTTATGGACATAATAGTTATAATAAAATATGGAAGGTGGAACATTGTAGCCATTCTAGAAAGTAAAGAAACAGGTCTATACATTACAGGAGCTGTCTGATCTGGGTCTACTCTGTTTGCTTTTGTCACAGAACTGACTCTCGACTGTTTGCCATGGCAATTAATTTACCAACTTTATATTTTTACTACAATATAAGCATACTGACATGCATCAGCGAAGTATCACATGAACATAAACCCTTTCCCTGTTCTATATTTCAAAGTTCAATACCTACTGAAAATTCATCGACATAATAGTTATAATGAAACATGTAAGGTGGATCATTGTAGCCATTTTAGAAAGTAAAGAAACAGATATTTCTAATTCCATTAACAAACAGAGCAGACCCTGATCAGACAGCTCCAATAGGAGCTGTCTGGTCTGGGTCTACACTGTTTGCAGATGCACGAAAATGCATTTATATGAGGGAAAGTGTTAATGAAGCAAAGGATCTTTGTACCTGAGTGAATTCTGGTTGCCTGTCAGGTTTGGATCCCTCATCTCTAAAACATTTGGCTATCTGGAAATATCTGTCTATGCCTCCCACCATCAGCAGCTGCTTAAACTGAAATATCAGATGTGTAATTTAATCGCTTCCCTTATAGGCTATATTTAGATCCAACCTCTTTGAATAAATCTACCGAAAAGGAGCATGAACTACAGAAGAGGATTTTTTTTAGAATTTTGTAGTTTGAAATAATTGTGATATATATGGGAGCAAATGCTCTATTTATCACAATGATTTCAACAGATGACTTTTGCAGAGGATTATTATTGGATGCACATCTCCTCTTCATGATAAAGTATCATGTCAAGTTTCGTATAATTCCAGTCAGACGTCGCTGAGAAACCATGCAGAATAGTTAAAAGGCAACAGACAGACCAACACAAAACTTTTAAACAAAGGGGCATAACTTTGAAAGAAAATCATTCAGCTGGAAAACTGTAATTGCATGCACATGTCCTCTTTATGATAAAGCATCATGTCTAGTTTCATTGGATTCCAGTATGCAGTTACTGAGAAACCACATGGAAAAAAATTCAACAGATTGACCAACCGACCAACGGACCGGACCGACTGACCACCAAGCTCACTCCTATATACCCTAAAACTTTGTTTTGTGGGTATAATAAAGAGTTAAGATCACCAGAATCAAAGAATCAATGAGAACTATTACCTGTTGAGGACTTTGTGGTAAACTGTAAAATTTTCCTGGAAAATGACTAGGTACTACAAATTCTTTGGCTCCCTGCAAATAACAAAATGACAAGAAATTCATGTTTGTTACTTTCGATCTCAAAAATAATTGCAATAACTTATGAATATTCACGTAAGAAATAATGATTACATGGTTATGAATTAGCCGATTTTTATACTGGCTTATGATTGAGAATGTTTGGCAACGGTAGAAAATGTAAAATCAGATCTATATTATATTATAAGCACACAGAGCAGACCCTGATAAGACCGCTCCTGCAGGAGCTGTGTGATCTGGGTCTACTGTTTTCAAAGGCATCTCTATCAGGTAAGGTGCTAATCAGTCTATGGAGGTGTATGCATAGGTGTAGCAGGGCATATTTATGGAGTAAAGGGTTCAGATCTATAATTACAAACTTACAAAAAATTATCATACTATGTCAGTACATCCACACAAAAAAGCATTGCAAATGGATATAAACGCTTGACTGTCAGCAAATAGATTTCAGACTGTCCATTTGCACACAAGAGTTATGGCCCTTAGTTAAAAAGTTGTCCTAGTGATACTGAGCTATTTTGTAATGTCTTTATGCAGCTACCTCCATAGATGTTGAAGTTATGACCAACATTGATCAAAAGGCTCCTATTTAGACATCTGACCGGAGCCTACCCTATTTGCACAGGTTATGGGTTAACCCTTTCCCTGTTGAATATCCATGACAGAAATAATTATATCATGAATATTTATTAGCTGAATTTTATAATGTTGCTTTGGCAAAAACTGCAGAATCAGATCTGTTGCAATTTGGAAAGCAAACAGAACATACCCTTATCACACAGTTTCTACAGGAGCTGTCTGATCTGGGTCTAATCTGTTTGCAAATGTGTGAAAAGGTGTTACAATATAAAGGAAAGGGTTAAATATATAATCAGTCCGAATTTGGTATTTCTCAAAACATTACTACTTACACGGACAATAAAAATACAGACTGATATTTAGAACTTCCTTAGGACCAATCAGGAGTTTTAATATCTAAAAGAACATTTTCTGGTATTTTCTACAACCATCTAAACAGTCAACATATCATTGATCAAACATGCAAGAGTCTTCAAAGGAACACATGTGTCACCTGCTGGGAGAAGTGTCACAATAAAAAAAAGAAAGTGTGACAGACAGCCAGACAACGGAAAAGTGATCCCTAAGTGACACATTGCCTCTCGGCAGGTGACACAAAAGCTGAAAGCAAAGAATTGACATTGAAGATTTAGAAAAACACATGCACAGAAGTACCAGTGACATATTATGTCAAAAGTAATTGAGGTTTAAATATCTAAGGTCAGGAGCTGTAGATAAGAGCATACAGTAAAACCCCGCTAATGCGACCACTTAATAAACAGCCACTGGTGTCATTTAAAGCAGGTGGTTGCTTAATGCAGGACGAAAGTTATGCAGAAAGCTCCTACAGGAGCTTTCTGCATAACTTTCGTCCTGCATTAAGCTACCACCTGCCTCTGCCACCCAGAAGTATGCCCCTTTTTGGTGGTCGCATTAGCGGAGTTTTACTGTATTAGAAAATCTGATTTAAAGATTTTCATATTTTTCCACTAAACTCTATCTAACAGCCAATCATCAGAATCTCTTCTGATAAGGTCTGATAAGCTGCAGTAGGATAAGGTTTGACTGTGGACAGATAAATGTGCGTGCTTAAATACTAAAATCATTCTTTCTCCATCAAACCCTACGTTGAAATGATTCTAAAGAGTGGTCGCAACATAGGATTTAATTGAGAAAAAAGAACTTATTCTTGAAATATTTTAAATCGCACATTTGGAATTCAGTGTGAAATATAAAGCTATTTTGAAAGATCAGCATGTGTCTTATCTACAGTCTTATGCTGTCAACTGTAAATGACCTACACAAGTGTTATGAGTGAGTGATTGAGTTGGGTTTACGGCACTGCGACACTAAAGTTATGAATTAAACTTACACCTGGGGTTCTTCTGAATAAGTTTGGCGTCTCCACATCTACGAATTCTGAAGAATATACCAAAACATTATCAAAGCAAGATATACAATATAATGAGCATATTTAAAACCCTGAAATTATCATTTCTCTGTTTTCTCCATCAAACCCTATGTGGTGACCATTCCTAAGGATCATCTTGAACAAACAGTTCTAAATTGTGGTCCCAATATTGGGTTTGGTAGAGAAATGAACATTAGTTTTGAAAAGAAAAAGTTTTAAATTACCTATATCTATGCCTCAGAATAGAATGATTCTGAAATAATTACAATTTCTATGTATCTTAATCAACTCCTTCCCTCATGTCTTTGCAAACAGAACAGACCCAGATCAAAAAAATCCTGTAGGAACCATCTGATCAGGGTCTGATATGTTTGCTTATGACATAATATAGATCTGATTCTACAATTTCTGCCATCCTAAAAAATTCCTTTGTTCAATGGTCTTTATGAAAATTCAGTTAATGAATATTCACGGTCATGATTTCATTTATAAATATTCATAATAATCATAAGGGAAAGAGTTGACCCTTTCCCTGTTCTACATTTATTCCAAATTGCAATACCTACTAATTATTCATGGACAAAATAGTTACAACGAAATATGGAAGATGGAACATTGTAGTCATTTTAGAATGTAAAGAAACAGGTCTATCAAATTCCATAAGCAAACAGAGAAGACCCTGATTAGATAGCACCTCTAGGAGGCGTCTGATCTGGGTCTACTCTGTTTGCAAATGCGTGAAAACACGTTTATATGAGGGAAAGGGTTAATTAAGCAGTTATGATTGATTCTTATCAAAACCAACTCACATGCAACCATACATCTACCACACAGAGTTAACCCATGCTGTGCTGTGAGGAAAAAAAAAATCTGATACCTGCTAAAATAATGTTGTTGCATTTTTACTGACTTCTGCCATGTACAAGTTTTTCAGAAAATATTGACAAAATGTCAAACAGTTTGTATCCTATTGAAACCTGCATGATAAATAGAGCATTTGCTCCTATAGGAGCAAATGCTCTATTTATCACAATGGTTTCAAACTACATGTACAAAATTCTACAATTTCCTCACCTAATTCCAAGCTGTTTGCAATGTTGATGAGGTAAATGTCTAACAGGTGATTATCTTTTCTCCATAATCCCGTCTTACCATGCCTTTGCAAACAGAGTAGACCCACATTAGACAGGTCCTGTAGGGGCTGTCTGACAGAGATCTGCCCTTTTTGCTTTATAATATATTGTACAAATCTGATTCTCTATTACCATGGCAATACATTTCCTTTATTTTATATCTTTAACTTAAGAAATATTCATAATAAAGACAGTACTGTGTGAATATTCATAAAGTAAGTGGTAATCTAATTTTACCATTGGCCTTAATAGCTTGGGGGCAATATCCACATGGTATACCAATACATGTACAGTATATTAAAATGCCTTAATCTGAGGGCTTAAACCTTTCCTTAACACAACCCCTTTTTCATGCATTTGCAAACAAAGCAGACCCAGCAGGCACGTACCCAGGTGGGGGGCTCGGGGGCCCGGGCCCCCCCAGCTGGCTGCCAAGATACCATTTTTATTAATGGGCCCTTTTTAGTTTTCCCTACCGTTTTGAAATTTTACCATGGCAATTTTTTTAGTGACCGATATTTTCCTCCCTGTGGGAGATTATCTGTTAGTTCTCTTACCAGAAGTTTTCTTTCTTTCCCCACAGTATCGCTCTCTGGAACCAACTCCCTATGGATACCGCTACCCTGCCTGATCTAGGCCAGTTTAAGAGGGCAGTGGTAAAGTTGCAGTATTAGTCCCTGTTCAGTGTTTTTATTCTTTTCTTTTATCTCACCTCACCCAAATTTTAACCAACTGATTTCTTCCTTTAAGTCTCACTATACCCTAAAATATTTATTGTGGGTTTTTTCTTTTTATCTTTCACTTCACTAACAGTTCTGACGGGCACATTTTCCTGGCTGTAACACTCGAGAGAGGGGTTGCCAGTATACAGAGATAGATAGATAGATCTACACATAGACAGACCACCTTTATCACGCTGTCATGCTGTGATACACGCTTGGACTATTTTGGTATGGACCAATCAGGGTAATCCCCAGCGGAGAACACCCGAATTACGCAATCACGAGTTGGTTCCGGTTTTCGCTATACTTGAGTTTAGCAAATAAATTGTTCAGGAACCAGTCGTGACAAAATGCAAATTGCTACGTTGTCCACAAATACTACATGTGGCATGTAAATTACTCAAGCGTGGAGACAATGTCGCAAAACGAGAGGACGGGGGTGACATATCAAGACGCTAAGCAGTATGCACTTCGACCGATAAACGTTTTACTGTATTGATCAATAACTAGTAATGAAAGTCAAAGAATAACTCCGAACATTCCGAATGATAAAAAAGTATGAATTAATTTTTGTAAATTGAGATTGTCCTAAAAAAAGGTGAAAAACACACCTTTTGCCATTGGGAATATAGCCAAATAAAAAACCCTGAAACTTTTATTGTAAAATAAGATAAAAATGGAATATCTTTTTCATTGTACATGTATACATATTTCTGTTATAACCAGGTGAGCGATTAAGGGCCATCATGATCCTCGTGTTAAACTGTTACATTTAATGTTTGTAGTTTTGATCAGGGTTGTTTTCACATTTAGAAGAAAGAACTAGTGTGATGCTATGGTTAGTTGAGTGTATATTTATTTTTTCTTTACCCAATCTTGAAAATAATAGTTTTTAGCCATATTGCATAAAATCAATTAATTTTGAAAATTCAAAAGGATTTATGATCAATGAATAAAAGAATGGTCATTTTCTTTTAAAAGTAAATATATTTATATAGACAACTGATATACTTATGTTTTCTTATTTTAATAAATAAATGGAGATGATTTTCAAAAAAAATGTTTTCTTTATTACTTTTAATTGTGTTCTTGCCAATCTTGGTAGATCAACATGCATGTCCTTAAATAAAGACATAAGCAGATGTTAGTTCTGAGATTAATAATGCCGAGTCTGTCCATAGCATTTTTTTTAAATCATGATCAAATGTCTGTCTGTTTGTCAAAGGCAAAACTTTAATCATATGTCTGTCTGCCTGTCTGTCAATGGCAAAAGTCTTTAGTCAGTCTGTCAATGGCAAAAAACTTTAACCAAGATCACGTCTGCCAATGGAAAAAAGGCATGATCACATGTCCGTCTGTCTGTCTGTCAATGGCAAAAACCTTTAACCAAGATCACGCCTGCAATGGAAAAAAGGCATGATCACGTGTCCGTCTGTCTGTCTGTCAATGGCAAAATACTTTAGCCTTGATCACAACTTTTGTGTTAGGGTGATTTGTACGAAGTCCATACATTGAAAAATTGGTGATCATTCATCATGTATTAAGTCTCTGCACCTAAACCCAGGTGTAAAAGGAGCCGATTTCCTATATTATAACATAAAATTATATATTGATAGAGTGATCCAGATAGCAGGAAATTGCACCATTCAATGCGGCATACCAAAAAAAATTCGGCTACCCTCCCCAACTCGGCCCCCCCCGACAAAAATTTCTGGGTACGGCCCTGCCCAGATCAGATGGTTCCTACAGGATCTGGTCTATTTGCTTATGAAATTATAATAGATCTGACTCTACAGTTTCTACCAATACCAACCATTCTTGTGTATATATGTGCCATTATAAAACACCATCAACTAGTAAATATTCATGATCTCATTATTCATGATCTCATTATTTCTTACAAGTGTTTTCAGAAAGGATTAATGCTGGATTAGAGTTATGCAGAAAATTCCCTTAGGATCTCTCTGTATTACTTTCATTCTGCAATATGCTACCACTTGCTCTTATCATACTCCATGTTTATTTATTCAGTGGAAGCTGCAGATATGTCTAACTTAACCCCTCTCTTGCTGTTCACGTCAATATACCTACTTGTAAATAGTGAAGACCCTGATGAGACAGCTCCTGCAGAAGTCAACATCAATATACCTACCTGTAAATAATGAAGACCCTGATGAGACAGCTCCTACAGGAGCTGTCTCATCAGGTTGTAGGAGCTGTCTCATCAGGGTCTGCACTATTTACAAGTTGATTGTGCAACCAGTGTAATGCACAGCAGTGATTGCACAGCGAAATATTTGTAGACAGTGAAGATATATGTAATTATACAAGAGGATAGGGGTAAAAAAGGACCAATGTATTTTAAAATTCAGCAAGAAAAGGATTACCGGTAAATATGCAGCAGTCTTGGTGATAAAACAAGAAACCAACCATGATTATTAGCTAGGAACTCTCTCATCTTCATGATCATTTTAGACCGGAGCCGCAGATTTCGCTGTAATTTATTGGTGCGGATATCTAGGTATCGGTATTCCATTCTCATAGCCTCATTCACCTAATAATAAACAAGTACAATAAAACCTCTTTAATCCATTAACCCATTCCCTCATGTTGACGCCTTTTGAAGCCTCCATAAAAGTCACTTTTGGAAATCTAAAAATAGCCTATGAGGGAATGGGTTAAAACATTTTCAAGAATAGCTCCTTTATTGCTCTACCAAACCTTATGTTGTGACTACTCTTTAGAATCGTCTCAAAGAAATGATTCTACAATGTGGTAACAACATAGCATTCAGTGAAGAAATGACAATTTAACTGTCTCTCACTTAACCCTTCTCTTGCTGAATTTTAAAATACATTTCTCCTTCTTTATCCATGCCCTGTTGTATAATTACATATATCGTCACTGTGTACAAGTATTTCGCTGTGCAATCACTGCTATGGAGTGCACTGGTTGCACAATCAACTTGTAAATAGTGCAGACCCAGATGAGACAGCTCCTGCAGGAGCTGTCTCATCTGGGTCTGCACTATTTACAGGTAGGTATATTGACGTGAATAGCAAGCGAAGGGTTAAGTATTTGAATACACACATTTATCTACTGATCTGCTTTACTCCAAAGAGATCTTTTTAAGTCTTTGCAAACAGAGTAGACACAGATCAGACAACTCCTGTAGAAGCCATCTCATCTGATCAGGGTCAGCTCTATTTGCATACGGAATAATACAGATCTAATTCTGCAGATTCTGCAATAGCCAAATTTCCCAGTGTTCATGTGCCATTATAAAACAAGAGTGTTCGGAGGAACACATGTGTCACCTGCTCGCAACTGACACAAAAAGTGTTAATATGCTGGAGTGCGAAAATCAGAAAAAGGAGAATAACTCAAAAAGTATGGCATGCAGAGTGATGGACCTTAGTTACATCAATGGTCCTCAATGAGAGGAAGACACATGTGAAATATAATGATTAGTTTAGCAGTGTTCCCGTTTACGTCGTAATCATATCTAAATACGCACCGAAAATCGTTCGAACGCAAAATAGTCAAGTATGTCGCGTCCATGGGACACAAGATCAATGATCGAAATTTTACCGATATAAATGAATCCAGGTAAATTAACAACTGATACTCGGTCTTACATTAATCCGGATCAATAAACAAAGTGAATCTCACTCCGTTTTCTTGACCTTTTTCCGAAATTGCAACGCATCTATTAATATCGAGTCCTGGGTTATTCCATGTACGTAGGAGGGCACCTGCATTGACTGGTTACGATTTCCACCCTAATGTCAGCATCTAAAATTGTGAAATTCTATGAGAACCGTTCTGTCGTGTAGTAATGACATTTTGTGCTGAAAAAAGATGGCGTCTGCTAGTAAAAAGTTGAACACGCCAGGAACTTTAATGCGTTATGGGTGCAAGATCGTGAGTTTAAAGACTTGTAATGATGTTAGCCCTGAAACCAATAGAATTACGATGTGATGCTTTGTATGCACTGAAAATGAAGTGAAAACTGCTTTTACGTACCAGCGGATACAGTGATGCTCAGATCAGATACTCAAACAATGCTCATCGTCGTGCACTTCAAATCAAAGCATCAAGAAATACCTTATTATACAGTGCTTATAACACTTATCTTATTGATGTTAAATGATACATCAGTGTAAGTGTTAAATAGTTTTATCCCTTTACATTTAATGGTGCAAAAAATCTCCATTACAAAAGCAGAAGTGAAATTATCTAGGACTCAGTTGTATTTGTTTGGGACGCAACTTTTGCTGATGCCTTGGGTCCCAGGGACTCGGTAAAATTCAATCCTAATGAGAACACTGGTTTAGAAATGACAGCCAAAAAAAAGAAAGTGTGACCGACAGACAGACGGACAGACAGACGACGGATAAGTGATCCCTAAGTGACACACTGCCTCTCGGCAGGTGACACAAAAAGCATCTAACATTCAACATTTTATTATTTCTTGCATAAGAGAAAAGGGTTAACCATTTAATTCATGAATAATTATGCAAGATGGTATGCCTTCATGAGTATTAATAAACTGATATTTTATAATTGCACATTGAAAGGAAAATCTTTGCCATCTATAACATTACTTTATCAAATTCCTGTAGGAGTTGTCTGATCTGGGTCTACTCAGTTTGCAAATGTGCAACTATATGTATAAAGTAGAACCTGTCTTAAACGACCATCAAACATTAGCTAATTATGAGTCTGCATGGCAGGTGGTAGCTTAATACAGGTCAAAAGTAATGCAGAAAACTCCTACAGGAGCTTTCTGCATTACTTTTGACCTGTAGTAAGCAAACACTTGTTTTTCAAGATTCTTGTGTTATTATTAATAAATTAATATAAAGTCGCTTAACACTTTCCTCATTTAAATACACCTTTCTACGCCTCTGTAGTAAACACTTCTTGAAACCATCGTAATAAATAAAGCATTTGCTCCTATATATTTATCACAATGGTTTCAAACTACAAAATTCTAAAATTTTACTTTTCTCTAGTAAATGCTCTTTTTGGGTAGATTCATTCAAAAAGGTTGGGTCTAAAAATAGCCTATGAGGGAATGGGTTAAGACAGGTCCTACTGTATATGAAGTAAATAGTTTAAGTTCCTGTTTAACCCTTTCGCTGCCAATCCCGGATCTGTGATTACCTATGCAAACAGTTTGGATCCAGATGAGACGCCGAGTAACTCGGCGTCTCATCAGGATCAAAACTGTTTGTTACTGTTACTATGTTTTTGAAACAAAAATGAAGAAAATAAAAAAAATGAAAATTTGTAGCAGATGACAAAGTTAGCAGACGACAGAGTTGGGCAGCGAAAGGGTTAATGATTATACATAAGGGATGTAATAAGCAGTTCCTGTAGGAGCCGTTTGATCTGGGTCTACTCTGTCTGCAAAGTTGCCACAAGAGGTCTCTATGTGGGAATGGGATATAACAGGTGGCTGCTTAATGCAGGGTGAGTTCTACAAATGGAGCTCTCTGCATGACAACAAGTAACCTGCCAAAAAGATCTCAACAATTTTTTACTAAAAGTTTGTTATACAGGACCTATTGCAGCCATTTTCTCAGATATGAAAAAAATGATGTTTACTGTTTTGTTTGTTACCTGTATAGGTTTACTTATTTGGAATGGCAGGTTCCCATCAGCCTTGTTCAACACTGTCACCTTGTCAACAACTACCTCCACCTCACCAGTAGTCATGTTCTGAAAGCAAAACAACAAACTGTGCCACAGAGCTACAGGTAAATATGCCTACCCAAATACTAAAATGACATTTCAAACCCTATGTTGTGAGTCTAGTGGACTAATTTTTAGAATTGTATCTTCAAGCCGTTTCTAAAGTGTGGTCACTAGACTCACTACATAGGGTTTGCTGGAGAAATAAAGGAGTTATTCTTGAAAGTGTCTTAACCCTTTCCTCCATAAATACGCCTTTCTACACCTCTGTAAAAAATCACCTATTGAAACCGTTGTGATAAATAGAGCATTTGCTTCTAAAGGAGCAAATACTCTATTTATCACAATGGTTTCAAACTACAAAATTCTAAAATTTTCATTTTCTTTAGTTAATGCTCCTTTTCGGTAGATTTGTTCAAAAGGTTGGATCTAAAAATAGCCTATGAGGGAATGGGTTAATTTACACATCTTATCTGGACCTCTCATCTTTTCAGTATCAAATCCATGAGCTAACTGCATGTGGTAAAATCACTTTACAACCAAACTAAACTCAGATAAGTCTTGTGTTTTTTAGGCCACTTGATTAAAATTTAATTTAGTATCATTCAAATATTATGTAATTAACTGAAATCAATCTAATAATATATGAGATATATGACTCACAGTAGAGGGACACAGACACCTGTAGACAGAGCCAAAACTTTACTTCATGAAAATTCATCTGATAAATAATCAGATCTATATCATTACATAAGCAAACGCTAATCTGATGGCTCCTATAGGAGCCATCTGATCTGGGTCTAATCTGTTTAAAAGGCATACATCTGATCTGGGTGTACTCTGTTTGCAAAGGTGCTGTAAGGAATATATGTGAAGTAAAGGTGTCTGTCATATAAACAACTTTTCAAGCATTTGCAAACAGAGAAGACCAAAATCAGAAGATCAGGCTCTGCTCTGTTTGCTAATGGAATTTGAGATATGTTTCTTTAGTTTCTAAAATGGCTACAATATTCTACCTATTTCATTATAACTATTTTGTTCATGAATATTCAGTAGGTATTAAAATCTGGAGTAAATATAGAACAAGGAAAGGGTTAATGATCAGATTTACCGACCTTGTTTTCCTGGCCTGGGATTCTAGGTCTGACTGTACCTTCCACCTCTATAACACTCTCATAGGGCAAACCAGCAGCCACATCTGTAAGCTCTGGCTGAAATCACAATAATTCCAATGGAGACTTATGCTTTAAAATTGTTCATCATTCAAAACTGGTTGGCTGATAATTCACAATTTGTATAAGTCCAGTATCATACAAAATGTTAGCGCCATGATATGAAAAGCAACCTTTAGATACTGTGTTAACTGTGTAGAGCTTAATCATTTACATCATGAAAATGCACACAAAAAAAGACATCATGAAGAGGATTAATTTTAAAAAGAGCAAAATAAACGCAGCAATGTTCGGCATGCTATCGCTCTCCGAAAAATCCAATGAAAAATTTACAAATTCAGGTACATGTATTTTATCTTTACAATTATTAATAACATTTTCAATGCTGAATTTTCAAAGTGGAATAGCACATCAATCTTGAATCCATTCAGTATGAAACACTTCAACCTGCTAGAGGATTAAGAATGACAAACAGTGCAGACTCTGATCAGAGGGTTTGTCTAGGAGCCCTCTGATCTAGGTCTTCAATGTTTGCAAATGACAGTGCATGTGTGTCCCACAGTTAAAGGTTTAATCAAAGCTATGTTTAATTACAATAACATTGCATTTGAGAAAGAGTTCTCTTATCTTAATGAAGCATCCTGCTCTGGTATATTTACAGCTGCACAAACATATGAAAACAAGCAAGTATGCTACTTTCATTTAACTCTTCAACTCATGAACAATTATGCAAGAATATATCACTTATCATGAGTATTCATTGACTGCCTTTTTATAACTTTTGGCCATACCATAGACCTAGTACGGTACATGTATTTAATTATAAGCAAACAGTGCAGACCGATATCAAACATCTGCTACAGGAGTCAACTCTGTTGGCAAGGGCGTCTCTATGATGTTAACCCATTCCCGCATATTGACGCCTTTTGACACTTGTGCAAAAGTCACTTTAAGAAACCATTGTGATAAATAGAGCATTTGCTCCTATAGGAGCAAATGCTCTATTTATCACAATGGTTTCCAACTACAAAATTCTAAAAATTTCCTTTTCTCTAAGTAATGCTCCTTTTAGGTAGATTTATTCAAAGTGGTTGGATCTAAAAATAGCCTATGAGGTAATGGGTTAAGGCAGAGATCAAGATAAGATGTGTACATTTAAACATCTTCAAGAATAGCTCCTTTATTTCTCCACCAAACAATGTAGGAGACGATTCTAAAAAAAGCTCACACTCACTGAGTCACAGTATAGGGTTTGGTGGAGAAATGGCAATTTTAGCATTTGGGTATGCACGTTTATCTGTAGCTTTGTAAAGAGTTATGGAATAGAATCGTCCTGTTCAACAGTAAATGTACCTTTTCAAGGACAAGCTGTGTTTCCCCTTGCCAGTCTCGCAAGAGCAAAAAGTATCCTGACATACGTTTATGATGCACCCATCCACACAGCCGCACATTTTTACCAACATCATGTGACTGCAAGCTTCCACACAAATTTGTACGACCAGTGTATGACGCCACATCTGAAATCAGATAAGGCTGATGTGTATCAAACTGGAAATGTGTCGTGAAAATGTAGGTAGAAGAAACAAAAATATATCATGGGTTTAATGTAAAACTGTTTAACCCTTTACCCAATAGCCTGTTTCTAGTTTTGAAGACATATGACCACTTAAAGCAGGTTGAAAGTAAAGCAGAATGCGCCTTCAGGCGCATTCTGCTTTACTTTCAGCCTGCTTTAAGCTACCACCTACTAGGATATAGAAAATATTTATTATGCAATATGTTCATGACTGTATGAATTTGAACTATTTTCTTCAGCGGAGGAATAAATCAAACACGCTAAAAGCCGCTTCTATCAGGTAAAGGGTTAAACCACATTCTATAGATAACAGTTCATACCTGTCAAAAGTCAGAACACATTAAGGGTCTGACATTAACAGTTGGGGGTTTGGGGACTGCTAGTACCCCCAGCGGGTCCAAGGCAATGCCTTGGTCTGGGATCCAGGGGCCAGAAGCTCCTGAAATATTGCCATTTTATAGACTTGACAAAGTCTTTTCCCCACAGCTTAATGGAGACTACAGAGAGGGAATGAGTGACATTACGGCGATTCTGCCTTATTAATGGGTCGTAACCAGCACATTGCGGTATTTATGAGCAGATTTAAGGGTTTTTGAAAGCTATTTAAGGGTTCAATGGTCATACTTCAAATCTTTTTTCACGGATTTAGAAAATGCATATGTGTAAGCATGATCTGAGGTAAAATACATGAGACATATGCCCATTTCATGCATCTTGACAGGTTTGAATGTTATTTAACTCTATCCCTGTTCAACATTCATGTAAGAAATAATGAGATCATTCGTATGTATTTGCTGAAGAAGCTATAGGATTAGATTGATATGGCGTCAAAAGCAAACAGAGCATGTCCTGATTAGATGGCTCCTATAGGAGCTGTCTGATATGGGTCTACTCTGTTTACAATTGCGTGAAAAGGTGCTCATCTACATTTAGGAACATTAAGTGTTGAATCAGTTCAGTTTCTGAGAGAACTGTTTTTTTAATCCTTTGATAACAGTATAGACCCACAGCAGGTGCGTAGGCAAGATTGGGGCCACGGAGGATAAGAGCAAACTTGTATGGAATGGGTACGTGAGAGTACTCCCCTCCCATACCCATTTTTTTATATTTTGTTTTCTTAGATACAATTTCCATGCACTTTAACCCTTTCCCTCATATAAACGTGTTTTCACGCATTTGCAAACAGAGTAGACCCAGATCAGACGTCTCCTAGAGGAGCTGTCTGATCAGGGTCTGCTCTGTTTGCTAGTGGAATTTGAATAGTTCTGTTTCTTGCTTTCTAAAATGGCTACAATGTTCCACCTTCAAGGTTTCATTGTAACTACTTTGTTCATGAATATTCAGTGGGTATTGAAATTTTAAATAAACATAGAACAGGGAAAGGGTTAAGACGATTTATGAACTGTTACAGCTTGTAATATTTTACCAACAAAATGTCATTCTGTTTGTCAATTTCTTATGTGGCCAAAGACATTGACATTTGGTATAACATAAGAAACATAATAAAATGAAATATACATCTATCAAATGTAATAACAAAAACTCTGCATTTTTAACACAAAACATCATAATAATGAATGCATGTTATAGCAGTATGCATGTATTAACCCTCTGCCTGCTAGACATGAACTGTCATATGCACACAGTGTAGATCTAGATGAGATGCCGAATAACTCGATGTCTCATTAGAATCCAAGTGTGCCAGAGCCCGTCAGGCGCATGACCAGTGACCTGATGCCACTGTTCTATCGCAATCATATCTCAGAAAATATATTTAACCCTTTCACTGTTTAATATTCATCAAAGAATTTCATCATGAATATTTATTAGCTGATTTTTTATAATGTAAGTTTTTAAGATTTTTTCTTTGGCTTTTACAAAAAATGTAGAATCAGATCTATATCATATCAAAGCAAACATAGCAGATCCTGATCAAACAGCTCCTGTAGGAACCATCTGGTCTGGGTCTACTCTGTTTGCAAATATGTGAAAAGGTGTTTATATATATGAGGGAAAGGGTTAAAAACATTTATCTACAATTTCATACACTCTTACATTGTCTTAAATTGTCCAAAGATGGCCATGCAGCCTTCAACACCACAGACAAATTATTTTGCAATTTCAACAACGTCAATTTTATCTGTGGTATCTTTGAGGACATGCATTACCCAATGATTGTGTGATTCAGCCGCTGCTGAGACATTGTTGAACGGGGGTAGGTCTTGGCTCGTCTCAGAGCAGAGAATGATCTCTCACTTGTTGCATTTTGTAGCTGGCATCACCAAAATCAGTTTTGGAAATTTTATGTTTTTTGGTTGATTTGGAGCGTCCATTTCAGATGTTTTGAGAATGATTATCAAATCTGAATTCTGTTATATTGTACTTTGAGTATAATCAATTGTACAATTATATGAGTAATTATTAAATTTGTATAATTACTTTTAAAGTGTTTGTTTTTAATTATATTCTCTATTTTCAGTCTTCTAGATTCATCATCAAAAGCTTGCACCAATAGTATTTTCTCAGATAAAAGGGCAGTAAAAGTTACCTATATAGGGAGCTGATCGTTAACAACACATGTATTGTCATTAATTTAATCACCGCTTATCTGCAAGTATCAGTTTTTAACACTCATGTTAATTGCAACACCAAGAGATTAAAGCCAGATGAGCGGCGGTTAGTGAAGGCTTCATGCTTGGGCCCCAAATCCGCAGGTGGCCAAAATATCTCGATAAAATATGAAAAAAAACTAACCCACTATCTAAATAAGCGTGATTTTTCCTGTGTCATGGCATAATACAAGAACTTTTTTATATGCCCTGGCATAGGAAAAATCACGCTTATTTAGTTAGTTTTTTTCCCCAAATATTTTATCGAGAGATTTGACTTTATAGAGTTCCCAATCATTCATTTCAATCGACAAAAGGACCATTTGAGTTTTTGACATCGAGGGCCTGTGTATAGACCAATGGATACCCAAAACATCACGCATGATTATTACTATCTATCTATCTATCTCTGTATACTGGCAACCCCTCTCGCGAGTGTTACAGCCAGGAAAATGTGCACGTCAGAACTGTTAGTGAAGTGAAAGATAAAAAGAAAAATACCCACAATAAATATTTTAGGGTATAGTGAGACTTAAAGGAAGAAATCAGTTGGTTAAAATTTGGGTGAGGTGAGATAAAAGAAAAGAATAAAAACACTGAACAGGGACTAATACTGCAACTTTACCACTGCCCTCTTAAACTGGCCTAGATCAGGCAGGGTAGCGGTATCCATAGGGAGTTGGTTCCAGAGAGCGATACTGTGGGGAAAGAAAGAAAACTTCTGGTAATCAGTGTGGACTTGAATCTGTCTGAGGGAGAGGGGATGCATGTGTCTAGTGAATCTGCTGGGTGTTTGTATGTATGATGGAAGTGGTATTGCGACTAGGTTGTGGTAGATCTTGTAAAGCATAATTAACCTGGAGTCATATCTGCGATGTTCCAGAGACCTCCACCCAAGACTATTTTGCATGGCTGTTACACTCGCAAGAGGGGAGTAGTTGTGTGTGACCCATCTAATGGCACGACGTTGGACATTCTCAATCTTCTGAATATAAGTTTTGGTGTGAGGGGACCAGATAGTAGAAGCGTATTCCAACTGCGGCCGGACCAGGGACTTATAGGCTAGCTCTAGCACTTTCTGATTACGAGTAGTAATATTCCTTTTAATAAAACCAAGAGATTTGTTTGCATTGGATGTAATTCGAGAAATATGAGAGTTGAAATTTAGATCAGAAGAGATATCAAGTCCTAGATATTTAGCATGAGAGACAGATTCTAGGACTTGGCCATGAAGGTAGTACTTGTGTTTGATGACATTTTTCTTTTTTGAGATGTGAAGGACCTGACATTTGGAGGGGTTAAACTCCATGTCCCGGTTAAACTCCATGTCCCCAAAGATACCCAAAGATATGCAACAATTTCACACTATGAAACAGTTAGTCGTGGTAGACAGGCATATATAAAGGGTTACACTTTGTTTGTTCTGTTGACGAAATGACCTTCCTAATTCTGTATACAAGTGGCAGTTTACCGAAGCTACCGGCAGTCAATGTGACAGGTTTAGGACAGTTTATCACAAACCTGAGGTATTGGATGAATGTCTTTTACTAAAGTAGCTAAATCGATTACGGCTTAGTAACTCGCTAGCAATTTTCTGAAGTCTTCTCAAGTTTTGACTCATTGTGTATAATGTTTTAACTGCTAAATAAATCTGCAATGCACTGATTCTACTTTTCGTTTCAGGGCGCTGACATGTTGCAGCGATGAACTTAAAATTACACGGAATTTGATTGGCTAATATTCATTTTGGCAAACCAACGTTCGGATTAATTATTACTACAGTTCCCGGTATCACTTTTGAGTTTTATTGACGTGACAAAAACTATAGAGTCTAATTTCTAGATAAATGAATCGAGTATTTGTGACTAAGAAACTATCAGAACAATGTTTGTGATAGTTTCAAATCAAACTTTTGGGAAAGGGTCTATAATGTAAAATTTTCAAGGGATTTTTTTGCTTTGACAAAACTTTTGAATCAGATTTATGTCATGTCAAAAGCAAACAGAGCAGACCTAGATCAGATATGGTTCCTATAGGAGCCGTCAGATCTGGGACACTTTTTGTAAATGCGTAAACATGCGTTTAAATAACACTTGAAATGTTTTCTAAAGCAGAAACTGTAGAATCAAATCTATATCACTCCATTTGTAATCTGAGCAGACCCAAATAAGACGGATCATACAGGAGCCGTCTGGTCTGGGTCTATTCTGTTTGCAAAGGCACAGAAAGGGGCATTTACTGAGCAATGGGTTAACTCTTTACTCCATGAATATTCAGGTAAAATAAAGAGGTCATGAATATTGATTATATTCATTTTCATAATGTTTATGCCATTGCAGAATTTGCAAACAGCTTGGACCCAGATAAGACACAGAGTAACTGTGCGTCTCATCTGGATCCAAACTGCACGCAAATGGTGGTTTATCAGAATGATAACGGCTAACCCTTTCGTTCAGTTTTTTAAGCGTTTGCAAATAGAGTAGACCCAGATCAGACAACCCTTGTAGGAATTGACTGATCAGGATCTGATCATTTTGCTTATGAAATCATATATAGCTGATCCTACAGTTTTTGTAACTGCAAACAATTCCAATGAAAAGTTTACATTATAAACTTCGAGGTAACCATTTCCCTGTTCTATATTTATACGAAATTTCAATACCTACTGAATATTCATTGACAGCATTCAGGGTTACAGATAAGGGGAGTATTGGGGTATTTATCCAATTAAAATTGTGGAAAAAGCAATTGTTTTTCAAAACCATGAGTAACAGAAAGCAAATAAATATAGCAAAAAGCAAACAAAATTTAGAATACCTATTAAGAATATGAATAATACCCAATTTCGAAAATTGCCAATACCCATTGAAAATTGCAAATACCCAATTCTGTAAAAAATCAAGGAGTAAATACCCAATTGCATCAAAACCTTATCTGTAACCCTGGCATTATTATAATGAAATATGGAAGGTGGAACATTGTAGTCATTTCAGAAAGAAACAGCCCTATCAAATTCCATTAGCAAACAGAGCAGACCCTGATCAGACGGCACCTATATAGCCGTCTGATCTGGGTCTACGGTTTGCAGATGCGTGAAAAGGCGTTTATATGAAGGAAAGGTTTAATGAACCATGAAGTAATCAATTCAAACACAGGCATTAATTAGAAAAGGGTGATTACAAATGCCAATCGTGTAGACACAGATCAGACACAGAGTCTACTACACAGCGACTTATCTGATGTCCACTGTTATCGGAGGTAGAGAATACAGACTGTTTGAAACTCGGTCAACAGTTTATCAAACGCTTGCACGAATGGAATATAAATAAAAAATGCGACAGACCAGAGACTGAGGAGACCGGAAACATTTACATACACGAGCAATAAAACCTCTCTATAACGGAAACTAAATTACAGTAAACCCTCTATATAACGGCCATTAAATTACATCAAGTATTTTGTATTAAAGGCAGGCGGCTGCTTAAAGCAAGGTGAAAGTAAAACAGAACGCTCCTATAGGAGCGTTCTGTTTTACTTTCACCTTGCTTTAAGCAGCCCCCTGTCCTAAATACCAACCAATTAACACTATTTAGTGGCCGTTATAGAGAAAGTTTACTTTATGCATATGTCTGTGAGCAGACATCGGGGTTTTGCTTCATTGAGTGCAGTAAAAACGCACCACTGTAGTAAGTATCAGTGTTGATCTATCAGACAGGAGGCAGCTTTTTACAGGGTGAACGTCTACCATAGGCACTTTCTGTAGCAGACTAATAGCTTGTATCTGTACACACCTGTAAACACTAGAATAATAGAATAAAGCATGGGTTTTGTTAAAGACGGGGGTTTCTATACCCGAGGTTGGTCTGTTCCAGTCGGAAACGAGCTTTAGCGAGTTTCCGATAGGAACAGACCAACCGAGTATAGAACCCCCGGCTTTAACAAATCCCATGCTTGATTATTTTTCTCGCTGAAATACGCCCTAAAACCAAGAAAATTAACGAATTTTGTGAAGTACTACTTTACATTGCGTAATACGACTTCCATATCTAATAGCAACAGACCGCAGCATAACTTTAGGCGTGACACCAAATTCTTGCATAAAACGTGCTGTTGTAGTCCCGCTAGACCATGTATTAACAAGGCGATTCTCGTGCTCACGCGCTGTTGTTGACCGGTTTTAATTCAGCGGCCAGCTGTCTATTTTCACTTTTGTTCTAGTTTTCCACCAATGAGAAACTGTTACATTGTAATTTGCATATGACCTAGTAGTAAACTGTATTTTCATTAGTGAATAACTTGACTGGCATACAACCTTTTTATATGCCTCTACACATTGCGAAACTATGTAAAATTCTGATATACAGTCTACTAACGTGTCGAATTTCCTGGGGGTAATTATTACGATATTGCAGTTATTTCAAACACCATGTTTTATGATAATTAGCTGCTTCGGCCTCGCAAATTGAATTCAATGCAATAATTAACATAATCACAACACATGTAAGGCACCATGTTACACAGACATGTTCTATAAACATCTAAGAGTTCAGTCAAAACGCCATATAGTACAGACAGTAATTATTTACGCAGATATTTAGCATGGGACCGAAGACTGTCGACTGTCGAAAGTTCTGCTCTTAAAATAGATTTTAAGACCTGGAAATTCCCATAAAATCAAAGTACTGATGTACTGATATTTATCACCTCATGGTAATGGTTGCTGAGCAATATTACCAGTTTGTCGAAACCTCTATTAAACTTTCAAACCTTTACTATCATTTTGCTATCAATTAATACAACATTTGATCATAAGTCCACTTTTACGAACAGGTAGTTTGCCGAAACCACCATAATTCACAGGCAGTGCTATAGGAAATAAAGAAGAAGGGCTGTTTAGTATATTAGAGTAGTGGTATTAATAGTATTAATTACTATCCCCGACCAAAGCACCGAAACACTGGTTGTTGGCTCTCTTTGATGTAAAGCTACTTACTGAAGGCTATTACTATGGCTCTATCACATGGGGCTTGGGCTCACAGAGTAGGTTATATTGTTTTAAAAATACATGTAGATTCAGTTAATGATGTCATTAATGATGATGCACACAAGTCGATTAAAGCGTTGATCTAGGCTAAATAAATACAGTTCTTTATGGAATTATAGACTCTGCACAAACAAAAACTTTATGCTTTAAAGTGTATTCAATTTCTTATCTTCATATCAATACAAATGTAAGCGCTTTCATGTACATTTTATGAAATGTAAACTAAAGAAATAACCTGAGATAGTTTTAAAACATTACTTTGACATCGTACATTTTAAAAGTGATTTCCTATACAAGCAACTTGAAATATATCAATAAACGCTTCTTCTACTCCCAATTCATTTTCATTGCATGCTTCTCTGCTAGTATAATAACATGCAGCCCTTCATAGATCTAGTTCTCTGTACTAGTAGAATCTCCAAACATTGAAATGAATATTGCAGAGATTGTTTTGTACATTGTGTCAATATTTGAATGCCGCTGAATATCTTTTTAAAAGATATTTCTTGTTATACCTATTACGGGCCTAAGGTAAACAATGGACGCGAATGTTACAGCGTTTTGTATGGAGGACGATCAACGCCAAAATTGCATCATGCTTTGTGGCATTTCAATTTGCTTCATGTTAAATGCATTATGCTAAATGATTATTGCATGTCACGATGTGCTTTCTTCTTTCTTTGAAGTTTCTTCCTCGATCCGACATTTGACCTTCTGTAAACTTATTTATTGATTATTATAACGTCAAATAATGTGTTTCATTGTTTAAACTTCTTTGGAGCATATTCTTTACATGCTATTTGCTTAGCGCCTAGTGCTTGGTGCTTGATGCTTGATGCGTGGTTCGTTGTTCCAACTTCGCCCCGGCCTTTGTCGTACTCTAGTCAGCTCGGACTAAAATGCTGAAGTGATTTGTCGAATACATTGGTAAAGAAGGAAAACGCTGAAGACATAGAAATAGAAGGATTTCAAAAAACACAAAGAAATAGAAGGGTTACTGGTCCATTACATTAGAGAGAGAGAGAGAGAGAGAGAGAGAGAGAGAGAGAGAGAGAGAGAGAGAGAGAGAGAGGGTGTGTGTGTGTGTTGGGGGGGGGGGTATTTACTGCTGGGAGAAGTATAATAATAACAAGAGGGTCTGAAAGGCCCTGACATCGCTCACCAGACAATCAGAGGAGAAGATTTTCAAAGTTTTCACTATGTGTTTCTATAGAAAACTAGCCGGCCCTGGGGTGAACCAATTTTGACACAAGGGGCATAATTTATGTAACTTTTGTAGAGGACCTCAAGTGAAGAAAATTTAAGAAAATGTAATACCCCCGTCACACTAGGCCACGTTCCCACTACGTCCTCAAAAATATGCCAGAACGCAGTGCGAACGTGTACAACGTTGCGAAGACGCAGTAGACACGGCTTTGCGCGTGGTATGGTCTTCATGGACGTGAAGGACGTGGGTGAACTTTGAACATGTTCAAAACTTACGTGGCGAGGACGTGGTCAAATCAGGACGTGGTAAGAACTTGGTAAGGTCGTAGTAATTACGTAGCTAAAACCTAGTAAGAACCTCATTGACGCAATACACGCGTAGTGCAGACGTGGACGAGTGTGTGACGTTCGCATCACGTTGTCTCTAGGTTGTCACTACGTTCTTGCTACGTCCATCGGGTTCTCACTACGACCCTTCCACGCTAGTCTTGCGACAATGATACGTCCCTATTACGTTTCAAAAGACCGCATTAGGTTCTTAGTACGTTCTACCGGTGCTTATCACGTCTAAGGTACGTTTGCAGCAGGCTCTAGCCACGACAATGCCACGTTCTGGTGGTCGAGTATAAAAACTGGATTCATTTCTCTTTCACTTCCATTTCAATATAGAATGGACAACCAAGAACTTCTCCAGCATGTTGCTGTATTGGCTGGACAACAGGCTCTTCTGGACGGACAGGTCGCACTATTGCTTGTGGGAAGGAGAAGACGGAGAAGAAATAGAAGACAGCCCAGGTCTTGCTGGGTGCGGCCTTGGCTGTCAGCAGAAAGAAGGCTGCTATTCGGCCATTATGACCGACTTATGGCAGAATTAAGAATGGAAGATCAGCTTTCTGTTATTTCAGTGGGCCCACTATTACAGATAGGTTCTGGTTCAGGAACAACCTCCAACCCATCACTCGCTGGTGATGGAGTTCTCGGTTTTGCTTTCGCAGCTGCTTTGCAGCGCCCCCCCCCCTTTCCTTCTTGGCATATTTTCTGGTATAAAATACTTTACTGTTGCTCAGAAGAAAGTCGCAGAATGAATGATCAGATCGAGCCGAATCGCAGAATTTTATATGCAGCCATAGAACGCGGTGAGAACGTGATGAGCGCGTGGTAAGAACGCAGTGCTATCTTGGCGGTCGTAGTAGGGACCTAGTACGATCGTAGTTAAAGCATAGCAAGAACGTGTTGGACGTGGTACCCGCCTGAATACACGCGTAGTAAGAACATAGTGGGAACGTGTTGGACGCAGTAAGAACCCAGCGCAAACGTGGTATGAGCGTAGCAGGAACTTGAGAAATGTATTTTTTATAATTTTTACCCCGTCCTCGCTACGTCCTACGAAATTTTCAGGACGCAGCGCGGTCTTCATGGACGTGGTCTAGTGTGACGGAGGCTTAAATGAAAACATATAACAATGTAAATCTAAATAAGGGCATGCACAAAAGTATTTATATACCCTCTCCCTGGGCAAATTGGTTGAATTTCAGAAAGAATATATTAATCTATTTCGTTAATAACTCAGTCTCATCAGGTTCAATTAGTTTACTCTCTAACTGCATTTTTCAAAATTTGAAGCAGAGGTTATTTTAGATTAACAAGTATTGAGCAAAAATATTTTCTCGTATTTATAATAATGACAGCGTGGGTAAATGACGTCACAAATATGTGATTTTAATAGCGCGTGCATTCATCCACCTGAATCGGGGTCAGATGTCATTTATGCATTTCATTTTTTATGTGCAATACTTTATATATTATAGCTTTATATTAACTATTTGGATGCTAGTGGCAAATCAAATCTATGATAACAGATTGGATCCAGATTAGACGCCATTTTACTCGGAGTTTTATCGGGATTCAAATGCGTGTCCATAAAGAATAAATCTACAAATTGAAGCAGACAACATTTATTAATTATCCAGACGCAACATTACTGAATTTCTGAACATTGATTTCTTGTGTATATAGATATGTGTTTTACTGTTTTGTATTTTGTATGAAATGCTTGTTTTGAGGGCCTCAAGGTAGATTAGTCATTATGACTAATTGAGCTACCCTCGTTAAATAAAGTCTTTCAATGTTCAAAATTTCAGATAATATTCATTATACCTTCATGAGTTATCATTATTCATATCTTAATTTATTTTCAACCCTTCCCCTGTTCTATGTTTATTCAAAATTTAAATACCTACTGAATATTCATGGACAAAATAGTTATAATGAAATATGGAAGGTGGGACAGTGTAGCCATTTTAGAAAGTAAAGAAACATCTTTCAAATTCTATTGACAAACAGAGCGGACCCTGATCAGACAACTGCTATAGGAGCCATCTGATCTGGGTCTGCTGTGTTTGCAAATGTGTGAAAAGATGTTAACATGAGAGAAAGGGTTAGTAAACATATTATAAGTATATTGTACACAAAATGAAAATAATGTAATGTATTTCTCAAACCCAATATAATTCTAATAAAGATATGCTATCTTATGATATATTAGACATGTTTATAAATATTTATACATGTAATCTTAGCCCTTTCCCTGTTCTATATTTAGTCCCGATTCCAATACCTATACAGAATATTTATGGACCAAAAATATAATGAAAATATGGAAGGTGGGACATTGCAGTCATTTCAGAAATTCTAAATAAACAGGTGAATGAAATTCCATTAGCAATTAGAGCAGATCCTGATCAGACGGTCCGTAAATGAGCCACGCGTGGTCTATCACACATCGGCGATCAGGGTACTACACAGTTGACCCTTTACTCAATGAATATTCATGTGAAAAATAATGACAATGAAATAGCATATGGACACGTGAGTTTTATCAGGGCAAACTATGCAGAATGATATCTATGACAGACCATCAGCAAACAAGACAGACCCTGATCAGACGGACATAAAAAAAGCAACAAATAAAATTGCACCAAAGGCAACATCATTTTTAAATAATTAATCCCCCCATACACACACTTCTCAATAATGTGCTTTTTTCGCTCAAAACAACATTTAAAAAACAAATCAAACATTTAATTCGATCTACGTTGAATCCATCCTCAGTACTTTCAGTAGTTTGATTATCTGGTTTTACATGCAGCGCCACCTATATGGCAAGTTCGGCTGAAGTGCATTATGCGTTCGGCGTTCGTCGTTCGGCTTTATGCTTGTTGCTATGGGCTTACCGCATTGGGTCGTGTGTCGTTGGGACATGTGTCATTGAAGAAACTTCAATGAAAGAAGGACTCCCATCTTGACATGCAATAATCGTTTAGCAAACTGTTCAATACCACAATGCAGGATGCATTTATCATGAAGCAAACTGAAATGCCACAATGCATGATGCATTTAACATGAAGCAAACTGAAATGCCACAAAGCATGATGCAATTTTGGCGTTGATCGTCCTCCATAGTTTTGGCCTAAGCTAGGTGAACGACGGGGTGTGAGTATTTCCAGGAGCACCGACAATGAACTGTTTTTAGTGATAGATATATTGAATGAAATTCCGTGTAAACGGTATTTGATACAATCATGAATTGACGTCGAAAAGAAAACAGTGGCCCGGAAACAGCATAAATCGACGAAGTGTCAAAGAAGTGTATAGTTTTGCTGCCGTTGTTTTGCTTGTATTTTGAAGAATTAAATTGATGCAGGAGAGCAGAAAATTGGTTTTATGCAAGAATAGCGTTAATACACGTTGTTTATACACGTCGGGAATGTTGTTGCCCTCGCCAACAACAGTCCCTCGGGACACTGCAACGTGTACTAACCCTCTAATGACGTCATTTGTTATGACAACCACAAACGTTACGTTTTGGCGTAAATATAAAAGACTGAGTGACTACAAAACAATGTCTTCGGTTAATTAAATAGTCTTTTAAAGTGTTTATATGATAAATAGAATTTCATATTCGTGCTAATTACTTATATTAATTTCAATTCATAAGGTTGTTGCCTATAGAAATGTTGGTATAATTCTGTAAGAAGTCCTTCCCTTGTAATGATCTTACCCAATCGCGCGTATGAATACACTAGTCACGGGGTGTTCCAGATAAGGATTTCTAGTACGGCTGTTTTTAGTAACTCAGCTTATCTAGCACGACTGAGAAGCGAGAAACTGTTAGGTTACATGTTATAAACTTATGTTATGTTATGTATAGTTTTCTCACTGTATTAAATTCCCCCATGACTATTTTTGACCCAACCTCTTTGAATTAATCTACAGAAAAGGACCATTTACTAAAGAAAAGGAGACAAATAGAGTCTTGTTTTGAGACTTTGCATAATTTTGAAACCAATGTGATAAATAAAGCATTTGCTCCTATGGAGTAACTGCTCTATTTATCACAACAGTTTCAAAAGGTGACTTTTACAACTCGGCGCCATAAAGCGTCAATATAAGGGAATGGGTTAATTCGTCACCCGTCTTAATTCTTCTATACTAATAGTTGAGTTCAGTTGTGATAGTGTTTGCTGTTTCCCGACACTGGTGCAGATTGCTATGACATCAAACCCAAGTCAGACAACATTATGATTCTACGCTGACAAGTAATTTGCTGGTAGCCTATAGACTCTGTTATACGACTATTGCTTGCTTCAAACTGAATACCCAAATTACCCCAAATAGGCATTCGAAGCGATACATTTTAGAACACTTCTGTAGTGTAAATGAAATTAGTTTTAATTCGAGCTATCTCGAAGTTCGAGTTATCCTAGTTTGAGATACGAAGTTCAACTGTAGGTCAAACAGCACCGTTTGGTCAATGTCTTTAATTCAAAGTTATCAAAATTCTGCCGAAATGGCTTTGAAATAGTAAGCATAACAAACCATTGGAGTGGAAAGATTGGGTTTCCGAATTCTAAGAGTAATTATAAATTAGGGTTATGTTTAACCCTTTCGCTGCCAATGACGGAGCTGTGATTACCTATGCAAACAGTTTCGATCCAGATGAGACGCCGAGTCTCGTCAGGATCCAAACTGTTTGTTACTGTTACTATGTTTTTGAAACAAAAATGAAGAAAATCAAAAGAATGAAAATTTGTAGCAGACGACAAAGTTAGCAGACGACAGACTTTGGCAGCGAAAGAAAGGGTTAATGAAACTCGTCACGAAAACAATGTACACTCGGAGCCTTCATGTGACCCAAACCCAAACAAGACGCCAATCATGTGACACAAACCCAAACAAGACGTCAATCATTTGACACAAACCCAAACAAGACGTCAATCATGTGACACACCCTAACAAGACGTCAATCATGTGACACAAACCCAAACAAGACGTCAATCATGTGACACACACCCAAACAAGACGTCAATCATGTGACATACACCAAAACAAGACGTCAATCATGTGACACACACCCAAATAAGACGTCAATTATGTGACACAAACGCAAACAAGACGTCAATCATGTGACACAAACCTTAACAAAACGTCAATCATGTGACACAAACCCAAACAAGACGTCAATCGACAACTTAATTGCATCTTACAAAACACTGAAATTACTAATGAATGACAAACAATGTAGACCGTAGGCATATGATGTATTGTGATGGTATGCTTGGTCAAAGTTTATACTTTAAGAAAATATCCGATTAAGGGATAATGACCCTACATAGAAATATGACCCGTGTTGATGATCTACATCGAAAACTGTCCCATGATATTAACCTTAATGTGCAGCCGGTGGACCTTTGATTACTACTGCAAGCTGTTTGGATCCAGATGAGACACCGAGTAATTCGGCGTCTCATCAATCATCATTATCCAATCTGTTTGACACCATGATCCAAACTGTTTGACACCATGATCCAAATTGTTTGACACCATGGTTGTATTTTGGTAGACACACTGATTTACATGTTGGATTTTGAAAATGTAGTGGGTGAACAACTGTATAAAGAAAGTTTGCTCAGTAAGCTAAATATGACCGGTAAGTCTACGTAGAATAATGACCCCAGTTCCCTATGTGTCGTCATTCAGTAATCCACCTCTAAACCTCCAAATTAGTACTAGCGCTGGTCGTCCAGACATGTGGTAGCTTAATGCAGGTTGAAAGAGATGCAGAAAGCTCTCAGAGGAGCTTTCTGTATGACTTTCAACCTGCATTAAGCAGCCACCTGCCTAAAAGGACCTAATTTGTTCTTAATTAAAATTCCGGTTTGAGGGGGTTTGCTGTATAATTTATGTCTCTGGTCAGATTTCGATATAGGATACTGGCCCAAAAGGCATTAAGAGGCAGTAAAAGGCCGCTAATGCGACCACCTGATGGGTGCTAGATGCAGGTGGCAATTTAATGCAGGACAAAAGCAATGCAGAAAGCTCATAGAGGATCTTTCTGCATTACTTTTGCCCTGCATTAAACAACCACCTTGTTCTAAAGACACCCTTGTCGATTCATTATGTGGTCGCATTAGAGGGGTTATACTGTATGAATGACCTTCAGGGTTAATTTCAGTTTGTCATGGAACAACTCGTGCGTAAGCTTGAGCGAACGCGACCGATAGGAAAGACCCTGGTAGAAAACCAAGCTTCTTGATATCTAATCTGGATCAAAACAAAAGTGTATTGTACAGTAGAACCTGCAATGATCGGCCACTCATTAATTGAACATATGAGTTTTAAAACGAAGTTGTTGCTTAATACAAGGCAAATGTAATACAGAAAGCTACTATAGGAGCTTTCTGCATCACTTTAACACGCGTTATCCTATCATCTACCTTACAGACCCATAATTAAGCCCATTTTTATTTGCCACTGAACCCTTTCCCTGTTCAATATTTATGTAATTAATAATAACATTAGCTGAATGTTTTTACCTTGACAGAAACTTGAATCAGATCAATGTTATTCCATAAGTAAACAGAGCAGACTCTGATCAGATGGCTCCTACAGGAGCCGTCTGACCAGGGTCTTCTCTGTTTGCAAATGCGTGGAAATGCGTTTATATGAAGGAAAAGGTTACGACACATTCTACTGTATGATAATAATGTGACCTGGTAATCAAACGACGTGATGGAATAAATATTTTATAACCTCTCTCCCTGCCACGTATTGCCGTCTGCAAAAATGTCACTTGCTTCAGTTATCAGTTTTAAATATTCCTTCTTTTTCTTTCAAAATACATAATCACAGTTACAATCAGTTTGGATCCAGATGAGACGCCAATTTATTCGGTCTCTTGTCTGGTTTTAAAACTTTTTGCATAGGTATTAGGTTCGCCATTGACAATGAAAGAGTTAAATCTTGGTTTAGAGTCACATTTAATATCTGCAATTATAGCAATTTTTGGATACGGTTTTACCATTGTACAATTAACTCCTTTTAAAAGCATTAAGTATCGTAACGTCTGCAAAACTTTTCGTCTGCTTCATTTCTTAAAATATTTTTTTTTCCATTTCATTAAAAAAAAAACATGTTTCTGAGCGTCAATCAGTTTGGATCCTGATGAGACGCCGACTCACTCGGGGTCTCATTTGGATCCAAGTTGTATGCAAAGGTTATCACAAATTTAACTCTTTTGCTGCCAAATATTGTCGTCTGCAACACTTGTCGACTGCTGCAATTTTCATGTACTTAAATTTCTCCTATTTACTTTCAAAACAATTTCCCCATTGCAAACAGGTTGGATCCTGATGATACGCCGAGTCACTCGGCGTCTCATCTGGATCCAAACTGTTTGCATTAGTAATCACAGATGCGACATTGGCAGCGAAAGAGCTAAACACAAAAGATGTTAAAAACTGATGACATCCGATTCTTCTTTATAAATGGTCGTTGAGACTGTTTAGATTACCTGTAATTGCTGTAATTGGCCCAATCTGTAATCGAAGTATCACATTCTTTTCGCAGCCAAATAAATTTAGCCTGCTAAGGTTATCGTCTGTTTAAGGTTTCAAAGCTGTGTTCGATTTCATTTTAACGCTTTACTCCATAAATACGCCTTTCTACGCCTTCACAAACAGAGTAGACCCAGATCAAGCGGTTCCTATAGGAATCGTCTGATCAGGGTCTGCTCTGTTTGCTTATGAAGTAACATAGATAAGATTATACACGTTCTATCATGGATAAACTTCCTGTGTTTATATTTTAATATAAAACGTCATCGAAATTTATATACATGATGTGATAACGACTTACATAAATATTCATGGAGCAGATGGTTAATAAGCGTGTTAACCCATTCCCCCATATTGACGCATTTGACGCCTCTGTAAAAGTCACTTTCTGAAACCTTTGTGAAAAATAGAGCATTTGCTCCATAGGAGCAAATGCTCTATTTTATCACAATGGTTTCAAAACTACACAATTCTGAAATTCACTTTTTCTCTAATAACTGTTTTCCTTTCGGAAGATTTATTCAAAGAGGTTAGGTCTAAAAATAGCCTATGAGGTAAAGGGTTAAACAGTTTAGATCCTGACGAGACGCCAAGTTGCTCGGTGTCTCATCTGGTTCCAAACAGGTGTCAAAGGACATCACGGTTTTGCCTGAGTAAAAACTCTTTTAAACGATCACTCAAAATCATTTTAATTCTTGATGTTTTAAGATAGGTGGTAGCTTAATGCAGTATGCTTTCTGTATTTTATTCTGCATTAAGCTATATGTTCTGTTCAGTCAGAGCAACAGATAAGGGTGTGTATTCAAATACTAATACTAAAATTGTCATTTCTCCACCAAACCCTATGTTGTGACCTCTCTTTAGAATCGGTTCGAGGAGACGATTCTAAAGAGTGGTCACAACATAGGGGTGGGTGGAGAAATGAAGAAGTTATTTTTGAAAATGTCTAATTTACGCATCTTATCTGAGCCTGTCGTTCGGTTTATATCTATCCATTAATTGGTAACAGTTTCTATTGTATTCTTGTGTTCCAAACTGCTCCCGACGTTCAGTCATGGTTACTTTTTACCAGTTTTAACCATTTCCCTGTTCTATATTCATTCCAAATTTCAATACCTATTGAATATTCATGGGCAAAATAGTTATGATGGAATATGGAAGGTGGAACAGTGTAGCCATTTTAGAAAGTAAAAAAAATATCTTTCATATTCCACTAGCAAATATATCAGACCCTGATCAAACGGCTCCTATTATTTTTATTTATAGATCTAGATTTAGGCCAGCTTTGGTGCCTATGAAGCGTTTTGAGTGTAATATATTCTGAAAATGGGTGATCCCTCGAAAGCAAAAGTAGAAATGCAAAAAGAGAAAATGCAGACTCGGTTTTATTGAGTCTGTTCATGAGTAGTAATTAAAAGTGCAACACTACTCACGCCCCCTAGCACCGGCTTAAGCAGTATTCAATTTTCAAAACTAACAACATGAAAACTAATGATCCCGAAGGACCAGAAAATATAACAACACTGAGAATGAAGTACGGGGCGACTTTTTACGGCCGCCACACAAGCACTTAACACCTGCTGTTGTGAAGTACATAAATTCTGAAAATGGGTGATCCCTCGAAAGCAAAAGTAGAAATGAAAAAGAGAAAATTGAAGACTCCGTTTTATTGAGTATGTTCATGAGTAGTAATTAAAAGTGCAACACTACTCAATCCTGATCCAGCTCCGGATTGGTCAAATTTCGACGGAGCCGAACCTTACCAACCAATAGGATCCAATGCATGATTTACTACTTCCGGTTCGAGAAAGATTTTGAGAAACTATTTGATCGAATTTCAAAAAAGCTTGGACTCTGATGAGACGCCGAGTCACTCGGCATCTGATCTGGATCCACGCTGTTAACAAACGACAGCCCAGCCGCATATGACTGGAGAATGGGTCGCATGGTTTGGATTTCCGGTACGTATGTGAAACAAACGCACACATTATCCTTTAACATGTTGAGCATATTTTTTTTATCTAATTACTGTTTTGGACGCAGGTTTAATGCCAGTTTTATTGGAAGACATTCCCAGAGTTTGATCTGGACCCAGGCTGTTTTTCAACTACAGTAAAACCTCTCTATAACGGCCACTACATTACATCAAGTATTTTGTGTTAAAAGGCAGGTGGCTGCTTAAAGCATGGTGAAAGTGAAACTGAACGCTCCTATAGGAGCGTTCTGTTTTACTTTCACCTTGCTTTAAGCAGCCACCCGCCCTAAATAACAACTAATTAACACAATTTAGTGACCGTCATAGAGAGGTTTAACTGTAACCCTTTCCCTCATACAAACGTGTTTTACGAATATGCAAGCAGAGTAGGCCCAGATCAGACGGCTCCTAGGGGGTCTGCTGGGTCTGCTCATGGAATTTGGAAGATCTTTACTTTCTAAGATGGCTATAATATTCCACCCATTCCATATTTTATAACAACTATTTTGTCCATTTATATTCAGTGGTTAATGAAATGTGGAATAAACATAGACCAGGATACGTGTTAATCGCTGATTCGCCGACAGCCGACTAGAGGGTAACCCTTCCAATGCTGGGTATTCAAACTTGAATGACCATTGACTATAGTATCTAAAAAAAACTTTACTTTGATAGAGTATTTTCATTGACTAGGAGTGCAGATCCTGATCAGAGGGTTCCTCTAGGAACCCTCTGATCTGGGTCTACACTGTTTGCAAAAATGCAAGTATACTTGTTTATGCGCCTTTAAAGGTGTAAAAAACTGCTGACATCTAGGTAAATAGTATTCGATGTTATGCATATTTGAGAGGTGAGGTCTGAATAGTCTAACCAGGTAAATGGCGGACAGAACAAGAGTCGTGGGGTATGTACCGATCATTTGTATCAGTTAATCATTTATTCCATAAATATCCTTTATTCGCCTTTACAAATATAGTATTAACGGTAGTTTGGACCAGATAAGACACCGAGTAACTCATCCCATCAGAGTCTAACGTGTTTGACACTTAAATGCATATTTTGTAGAGAAATTAACTATAAATGTATAGAAAAAATCTCTTAACCCAGCCGTTAAAAACATTAATATGGTTCTTGGAGACAGACTGGTGGCAGCTTGATGCAGGGTGAAATTCATACAGAAAGTTCCGCTGGGAAAGCAGCCACCTGCCTTAAATTATCTATATTCTCTTCTAATAGAATTCCGATTTAGAGGGATTTCACTGATCGTCGTATTGTTAAAACTGAAGTGGATAAATTTGAACGAACAAATTTTGATAAGCAGAATGCATATCTGTAATAGTTTACCTTATGTACAATCATGCAATTAATTAGTTAATTACTGAATGAATATTAATCAGCGGAACTTTAGTTTAAAAAGAACAAATTTGTGTAATGGCAGACACTGTAGATTTAGATCTACATATTTTCGCAGGCGAACGAAGTAGGCTAGTGCCCGAGGTTATAAAACTTGAGTTCATTATGAAGTATCGCCTTAGTCAGATTTTCTCACACAGCTTCTGTGTTCGTCTTGACACGACACTGGCACTTTTGGTAACACCTCTTTTTATGTGAGGAGGTCTTAAAACAATTGGTAGTTTAAGCAAGGCCAAAGTAATGAAGAAAGCTCCAAACGGAGATTTCTGCGTTACTTTTGATCATCATATAGCACCAACACGCTCTCTTACCCTATATCTGTTTCGTATTCGGTAAATATATAATTATATCATAAATATTCATTAGTTGATTTTTTATACTGGCATATGTACGCATGGATTTTTGGTATTGGTAGAAACTGTAGAGTAAGACCTATATCACTCCATAAGCAAACAGAGCAGACCTTGATCATATGGCTCCTCTAGGAGCCGTCTGATCTGGATCTACTCTGTTTGTAAATGCGTGAAAATGCGTCTTTATCTATATCAGAACAACAGATACATGTGCATACTCAAATAACAGATACACGTGCATACTCAAATAACAGATACACGTGCATACTCAAATAACAGATACGTGTGCATACTCAAATAACAGATACGTGTGCATACTCAAATAACAGATACATGTACATACTCAAATAACAGATACATGTGCATACTCAAATAACAGATACACGTGCATACTCAAATAACAGATACGTGTGCATACTCAAATAACAGATACACGTGCATACTCAAATAACAGATACATGTACATACTCAAATAACAGATACATGTGCATACTCAAATAACAGATACGTGTGCATACTCAAATAACAGATACATGTGCATACTCAAATAACAGATACGTGTGCATACTCAAATAACAGATACATGTACATACTCAAATAACAGATACATGTGCATAACTCAAATAACAGATACATGTGCATACTCAAATAACAGATACATGTACATACTCAAATTACAGATACATGTGCATACTCAAATTACAGATACATGTACATACTCAAATAACAGATACATGTACATACTCAAATTACAGATACATGTGCATACTCAAATTACAGATACATGTGCATACTCAAATAACAGATACATGTGCATACTCAAATTACAGATACATGTGCATACTCAAATAACAGATACATGTGCATACTCAAATTACAGATACATGTGCATACTCAAATAACAGATACGTGTGCATACTCAAATTACAGATACATGTGCATAACTCAAATAACAGATACATGTGCATACTCAAATAACAGATACGTGTGCATACTCAAATTACAGATACGTGTGCATACTCAAGTTACAGATACGTGTGCATAACTCAAATACTAAAATGGGCATTTCACCACCAAACCCTATGTTGTGACCACTCTTCGAGACGATTCTAAAGAGTGGTCACAAAATAGGGTGTGGTGGAGAAATAAAGAAATTATTTCGAAAGTGTTTTAATTTACACATATTGTATGGCCCATATAATATGTGTAAATTAAAACATTATTGAAATAATGGAAATAATGGACATCTGTATACATGTATGACAAATAGTCTTATTTTAGTTGCTTGGAGAATGAACGACATCATAAATATTTAGCATATTATTTTTTTAAAAGGGCACACGAACATATTAAGAACTTTTGGTCATGGCAGAAACTGTAGAATCATATATTTATTATATTATAAGCAAACAGAGCAGACCCTGATCAGACGGCTCCTATAAGGACCGAAATGGAAATGAACATATTTTCCTGTTTTTTGTGTGTTATCCTTGGGTTCTAGTGCGCATTACATGTCTTTAAATATGATGTTTTAATTATGTTTCGCCATGTTATGTACACTTTTTACCGAAATAAATCCATCTATCTATCTAATCTATATTTTTATCTGGATCTAACTCTGTCTGCAAATGCATAGAAATGAGTTATTTATTGAGTAAAGAGTTACCTCTATAGCTCATTAATATTCATGGAAGAAATAATTACATCATGAATGATTCATTTTATAAGACTTTTTGGTTATGGCAGAAACTGTAGAATCATATCTTTATTACAGTAAAACCTCGATTATTCGAATTTTCGTTATAAACGAATTTAGACCCTTTTAGGCAGGTGGCTGCTGAATGCATGGTGAAAGTCATGCAGAAAGCTCATAGAGGAGCTTTCTGCATGACTTTCACCATGCATTAAGCTGCCACCTGTCTTAAAGATCGATAATAATACGTACTTTAGTGTTCGGATAATCGAGGTTTTACTGTATATCATAACTTGATAAGCAAACAGAGCAGACCTTGATCAAACGGCTCCTGTACAGGATTCGTTTTATCTGGGTCTACTCTGTCTGCAATGGCATAGAAAGGAGTATTTATGGAATAAAGGGTTAACTCTTTCACCATGGAAGTCACCGGAAAGCGACTTCCCGGGCTTCCTGTAAAGGATGGTTATGTGATTAACTTTATAAACAGTTTGGATCCAGACCAGACGCCGAGTAACTCGGCGCCTCATCAGTATCTAAAGTGTTGACACACCGCTTACGTTTTAGAGAAGAAATTGAAGGAACGTCCATTCTGAAACTTAAAGCAGACGACACTCTTTGCAGACGACAATTATTTGGCATAAAAAAATATGAAATATAAATTACATGTACATAAACTACATGTGTAGGCCATGAAGTTAAAAGCCTTTTTGCTTGAGTTCGAATTTATTCTCAAGCATCTGATTGGTCAGATTTTGAGCAAGTTCAAAGTCTGACTATTCAGATGCTTGGAAAGGAATTTAGATATATACTCAAAAGTTTTATAACTTCGGAACTGTGTTTGATTGCAGTTTGATCGGTGTGATTGGCCTGGCTATCTATGTCAGCAATCTGTTTGTAATCCTGGGAGCAACAGAATGGAAGAACTACATCCAAACCCTACAAGATTCTGTCACCTTCTCCAGGATTGCACGTCATGAATGGTTCGATTTATTTAAAACCTCAAAGTTAGCTCATGGTGCAAATGTTTCGAACATTTCCAAGAAGAACGACAGAGAGTTCGTACAAGTTAAAACTGGCAAAGTAATGTACAATAGAAGCAAATTGACGGGAAATAGTACTAAACATGTATTAGAAAACACTGGACTATTATCAGCAAATGCTCGGAAAAGATCACCGAACGTTGATAAAGTGTTAGCCAGAAAGGACAACGTGAAATCACTCAAGGGCATGGAATCAAACAAATCCAGGGGACAGGGTCAGTTCGATGATAGAGTTGATAAACTTATACAGCAACAAATTCTCAGACGCAAACTGAGAAAGCTTAATATTGACCCTGTGGCCCATATTGGATTCTTAAAAGTTCACAAGGCATATTCTACCATTTTACAAACAATGTTCTTTCGTTTCGGATTCCAGAGAAACTTGACGTTTGTTTTGCCTGCTAAAGGTCATTATTTTTCCAAATCTACAGATAGCCACGAAAAATTAAGAGCAATACAAAAAGGTCGCCGGTTTGACATACTCTGTAACCATGGTTACTTCAATTTCTCTCTTTATTCTTCAATTGTACCACGGGATTCGGTTTATATTGCTATAGTTCGGGATCCACTTCAACAGTTCATTTCATCTTTCAACTACTACAAGACGAGGTTTAAATTCAAATATCTGATTAACCTACCGCATGACCAGATCACAAATTTGATTCTCTACCCGGATCATTACGAAGAATCTTGGCCGTTGTCATATACCATGAACTCTATGGCAAAGGATTTCGGCTTCAACGAGTTTCATTACAGAGATTACAAGCTAGGTGTAAACAAGTCCAGTGCGCATGAATACCTCGGTAGCCTTGGCGCTATATTTGAATTCGTTCTGGTTTCCGAATGGCTCGACGAATCACTGGTTCTGTTGAAGAGAATTCTAAACTGGTCAATGAAGGATATACTGTACGTCAAACGCAACCAACAAACCGAAGAAATGTTTATCGACAAAGAACTTCTCACATTGTTCAAAGACAGAAACAGGTTGGACTATTTACTGTACGACTTCTTTTTGGACTCATTCAAGAAGAAGCTGGAAAAGGGAGGTAAATCGCTTAAGGAGGAGACAACCCATTTTACAAGAACGGTATTCCAAGTGTCGGAATGGTGTGTTGAACATTATTTCGGGGAATACGTTGTTAGGACAACGAAATGGAACAAGAAATTTGTAATAAACTCGCAAGATTGTAACCTGATGCTCAAGTCAGAAATGGACTTTATAAATCTTCTTAAGAAAAATCAATAACACTACATCTGAGACAAATGTTGAATGCGTGTATTTATCTTATATCTATAGGCTGTTTGTTTTAAAGTGTTTTGTTTTAATGTTTTAAGCTACTATAGTCGGGAAATAGCTTTTGATATAGCTAATGTCATTTGTTGTAAATGAAAAAGTAGTAAAGTCATACAGGCAAAGCCACATACAAGACGCAACTACCACCAAAACACCGATAGACAGAATGTCACACATACACACACCCCACGCACGTACGCACACACGCACCAGAGATAAACATTCCAAACATGCACAAAAACACAAGTACAAAGGCACAAGATAAACAAAAGTAAGGGTGACAAAGAGAGTACCGCCTTGGAACGGTCTAGCAGAATCACCACTTGGGTTTTAAACCGGTTTATGGACGTCCTAAACTCACACTTATCTCAAAGTCACCCTAGCTTTACAAATAGTGTATAAAAAGGTGTCCCTGCCGGACTTACCCACAACATAGAAGACGCTAAACACATGACAATATGTAAAATATAGCACAACTGTGCAAAATCCGTCAAATATGTACTCATTGACTCAATGTTGAAGTCAGAGCAATTGCATGGAAGCCGTTAAGGGCACGACAGGGGAAAAGCAATACATGAGTCTGGTAAGCTCATCCCGTATCTGAGTTTAAGAGTATACCATCATAGAGTACTACCCTTGGCCTGCCATCGCGCAAGCAAAGAGGAAAGCATAGCTACCGAGTGTAAAGAGTTCAATAACCAAACATGCAGTGCGTTTACCCGACTGAAGATAAAGTTTCTTGTATATCTGGTCATTACAGGCATGCTCTACTACAGCTTCATGCGCGTCTAGTGGACATGGATGCCTCCACTAAGCGTAAAAATCCAAACATTGATAGCTTACTAAATAAACATGTCGCAATGATCTGTGACAATATTGGTTGCCGTCATATTATGTTGAATGTATACATGTACATATGTAAATAATAAGCTATATTGAATAAAAGAAGCCTAAGCTTCACCAAAAAAAAATAAAAATAAATAAACATGAAGGTCATTAACCCTTAACTACATGACTATTCATGTAAGAGGTAACGATATCATGAATATTATATGCAGTAAAACCTCTCTATAACGACCACTAAATTACATCAATTAGTTTGTGTTTAAGGCAGGTGGGTGCTTAAAGCAAGATGAAAGTTAAACACAATGCTCCTATAGGAGCGTTCTGTTTTACTTTCACCTTGCTTTAAGCAGCCACCTGCCCTAAATATCAACCACTTAACACAATATAGTGACCGTTATAGAGAGGTTTGTAGCTGCATTTTGATAATGACATATGAATGCAGACATTTTTGCCATGCCAGACAATGCAGAATCCTATCTATATATAGCTCCATACGCAAACTGAGAAGATCCTGATCAGACATATCCTACAGGATGTATACAATTAACCATGTCTCCTAAATATTCATACATTCATTATTTCTCACATGAATATTCACGAGGGTAAGGGTTCATGGTTTCCTAAGACACGTGTTTACTGTAAACGGTTTTTAGGTCACCTGAGTAAAGCTTTTGTGAGACTTGAATGTCTGGCGTGCGTTGTCAACAATTTGCTTGTGAACATTCTAGTGGTCATAATTTTAGTCCAATCTTTACGACACTTGGTCAGAAAGATTGTCTTGATGAAATCTCGGCCGAGTTTGAAAGTGGGTCACATGGGTTTACAAAATAGGTCAACTAGTAGGAAAACATCTATCACATAATGAAGTTAAACTCATTATAATATGGATGGGTGTAAGCAGCAACACACTGGTTACAGTTCATATATTTATTTATTACTTCGCGTTGTATCTTCTCCGAAACGAAACTTATAACGTTAACCTGGCCTAGTGAATAATTTAGAATTTCTCAACAAGTTCACATACAGTCGAGTCCCAGTTATTCGAAGTGTCGGGGACCAGCAATTCATTTCGAATAAGACATGTGTTTGAATAAGCCAAACAATCTTGAAAGTATAGGAAGGCTTCGTGTCGAGTTTAGAGACGGTCCCGAGTGTATTTCTCTATTGTTCTAAAGGTACCAGCAGATGCTAGTTGTTCAGTCGAAATATTACCAAAACCTGCCCAGATTCACCCTGTATCTGGCATATATAGCGCCCAGAGTTCACATAGTCACATGACTGACTGGTCAAGTATTCAGGTGACAACAGCTCACAATTTGGTTGGTCCTCTAGTCTAATGGTCAAAGGTTAGAAAATCAAAAGTCAAATGAATGTTACACGTGAGCATGCAGCATCATTCTGCACGATCACGGTAAACAAATTCAGCCACTGGTCAAATACTATATACATGTATATGGGGTTGACCATATAATTTTCAGCGTTTCAGCTTTTGGCCAATAATCATAACTCTTAGCCTGCTAAGGTTGATCAAATGATGATTATATGACCACTTGTGAACATCCTAGAGATCGAATTTGTAGCCGAATCTTCATGAAACTTTTTCAGAACCACTGCTCATGATCCTCTTCGTTGTGTCAAAAATATTCAAATGTCATTTTGAGAAACATTTGTATTATTCCTTATCCCTCAAATGAAATGTACATTTTGAATCTCTCTGAACACAATTGGCGAAGCTGGAGACCAACTGGACACTACAGGAAGTAGAGCCTGTCAGACAGTTCAATGGCTGGATCCCTGTGAATACTCTGGCCAACGAGGTATGCCAACTTGTGGGCATACTGACATGGGGCAGGCACACGGATGGTTCCCTGCAAACAGACATTATTTCTTTATTATATATGTTGACTTTGAAAACTGAAATTGCTGCTTAACCCTTCGCTTGCTATTCACGTCAATATACCTACCTGAAAATAGTGAAGACCCAGATGAGACAGCTCCTACAGGAGCTGTCTCATCAGGGTCTGCACTATTTACAAGTTGATTTGCAGCCAGTGCACTCCACTGCAGTGATTGCACAGCGAAATACTTGTACACAGTGAAGATATATGTAATTATACAACAGGGCATGGGTAAAGAAGGAGAACTGTATTTTAAAAATCATCGAGAAGAGAAGGGTTAACCAATTCCGGGGCGTAGCTAGCCATACACACTTGCGCACGTACGTAACATCAATATGAAAGGTGACAACACTATAATGACCTATATGGAACAGAAATCGAAGGCTAAGGGGATACACTGATAAATGTCTTGTCATGTAAGGTCATGTAAGGTTTAACCCGTTCCCTCATATTGACGCCTTCTGACGCCTCAGTAAACATCACCTTTTGAAACCATTGTGATAAATAGAGCATTTGCTCCAATAAGAGCAAATGCTTTATTTATCACAATTGTTTTAAAACTACACAATTCTAGATTTTCCCAGGGGGATGTCCTTGTGGGTATCTTACATTTGGATTCAGCTACGCTTCTGGTATTCATACAAAATCAGACGTATTATCAAGTTTGAAGAAATAGGAGTATTTTAATAGTTAAAGGGCAATTTCTTGTGACTAAGTGATAGGGTTGTTTTCATTGAAATGCGATACAATAAATTCTCTTTAATGTGACTACTAAAACCATGTATACGCCTGGGCCTTTATTTCAGTCGATAGATTAATGCAGGGCAAAAGTTATATAGAAAGCTCCCAAAGAAGGCATATCTATGTGTAAGAGATAAAGGGTTAAATTGTATACTTACCGGCCAGTTGTAGTACAAATGACACAGTTTGTAGGTCAGTCGCTGCATGTGGTCTGGTTTAAGCCCCGTGGTGTCACATATGATGTTGTAATGAGTAGGGCTTATTGTGCCCTGTCTAACTGATTGTGAGACTAAGAAAAAGTCATACCTGAAAAAATAACAACCGTTTGTTTGTTGTTATGCTATCTAATTAGTATTCTTGTAAGAAATAACGACATTATGAAAACTATGGAAAAGATAATTTTTACGATGGTCCATTAACACATGCAGTTTTGGCCTTGATGGAAACTGTAAAATTTGATAAGCAAACAGAGCAGACCTGGTCAGATGCCTCCTACAGGTGTACTGTGTTTGCAAAAGTGTGAACAATGTATCTATCTAATAAAGGGTTGAAGGGGGAACATTTTTAGAATTTTGTAGTTTGAAACCATTGTGATAATAAGAGCATTTGCTCCTATAGGATCACATTCTCTATTTATCACAAGGGTTACAACAGGTGATTTTTACAGAGGCGTATTTATGGAGGAGAGGGTTAAGGTCACTTCTATTTTATATTGCCGATCAGGTAATCTCTTACCATTCTGGTTGTGTTACCACTGAGTCTACAACAGTTCCTGGTGGCGGATTTTCAAGTCTTGATCCTGATCCGTAAAAGAAGCGAGAGCTAATCCTCTTCTTCACAATGATAAATCCCAAACGAGGACTGGAAAATAAGTGTTAATGATTTACTCCATATATATGCCTTTCTACGCTTTTGCAAACAGAGTAGACCTAGATCCTATAGGAGCTATCTGATCAGGGTCTGCTCTGTTTGCTTATGATGCAATATATAAGATACTATGCACAGTGTATGCCATGGCTAAAAGTTAACGTGTTCATGTTCTATTATAAAATTGAATCTAATTAATTCTCATGATATGATCCTTTTTTACATGAATATTCATTGAGTAAAGAGTTATATAAAATATTATTTAAAACTTTGAATTCGGTAAAAAGTGTACAATAAAACCTCATTATAACGGCCACTAAATTAAACCAAGTTTTTTGTGTTAAAGGCAGGTGGCTGCTTATAGCAAGACGAAAGTAAAAAACAGAACGCTCCAATAGGAGCGTTCTGTTTTACTTTCACATTGCATTAAGCAGCCATCTGCCCTGATTACCAACTAATTAAGACAATTTAGTGGCCGTTATAGAGAGGTTTTACTATTAACATTTGCAGACAGTCGTGTAGATAAAAGATCAGAGGGTTTCTAGATGAGTTCTCTGTCAAGGGTCTACACTGTTTGCCATTCACATTCCTACAGAATTTGAAGGTAATTCATATTGAGTTGACTCAGTAGAATTAACTCGGTTCGCCATATAAATGCTTTTTCTTGTATAGTAAAATCCCGCTAATGCGAACATCTAAAGGAGGTATAATTCTAGGTGCTAGATGCAGGTTGTAGCTTAATGCAGCTCCTCCTAGAGGAGCTTTCTGCATTACTTTTGTCCTACATTAAGCAACCACCTGCTTATAAAGACACCCATGTTTATTCATTAAGTGGTCGAATTAGAGGGGTTTTACTATATTTGAAAAGGTGAGAAAAGCATTTGTAAACATGTGACTTGGATGTATACTAATTTGAAAATCTGGTAAGAAGAGTTTTGCTGTACTTTTATTTGAGAAAAACCATATGACCATGTACAAAATGTAGTGCTTACTTGTAGTTTTCTCCGCCGACTCTTTTCAAAGCCTCTTTAATTTGTTTTATCTCATGTTCAATGATGGCATTAAGCTGACCATCTCCAACACCGTCTCGATAGACGATGATCTTTTCAGGTAGGGCATTGTTTACTTCATGGTACTTTTCTAAGGCTCCTGCGAAACCAAACATTTCCCTCTTAATATGTAATAATCACTGCAAATTTTAAACGTTCTATTATAGTCTTAACAAAATGTTCTCATATATAAGTTATTTAAAAACTGGACCATATTGCTTTGATATCTAAAAAGCTCTAAAACACAACAGTTTCGGAATGCCAATCAAAGACAATTAAATGAGAAAGAAGAGAGCCGCATCTAGTAAAAGCTTTCTAATATTAACATCGCTACCACAAACTTGCTAATTCGAAACCTGGCTAATTTGATACTCACTAACTCGAATCTTGCTAATTCGTACAATGCTAAGCTGATCCTTGCTAATTCAAACCTGCTTAATTCGAACAAGATTAACAGAAACTCTCTAATACAAACGTCAATAAACAGAGCATCTCTAATACAAACGTCAATAAACAGAGCATCTCTAATATAAACGTCAATAAACAGAGCATCTCTAATACAAACGTTAATAAACAGAGCATCTCTAGTTTGAAATTTAAAGAACATAAGCAAACTTGAGACCTTTTTAGGAAGTATGATACTGAACCCATTCCCTCCTAGACAGTTTTAGACCCAACCTCTTTGAATAAATCTACTGAAAAGGAGCATTTACTAGAGAAAAGGATGGTTTAAGAATTGTATAGTTTTGAAACTACTGTGATAAATAGAGCATTTGCTTTTATAGAGCGAATCCATGTACTCTATTTATCACAATGGTTTCAAAAAATGACTTTTACAGAGGCATTAATAAGCCTAAGTTAAGGAGCAAATGGGTAATGGCAGGGTGAAAGTCATGCAAAAAACCTCTAAGGGTAAGTTTCAGCTGAGTGTTTTATGACTTTATGTCTTATCTCACATTTATATGTATCCTTATATCATGTCTGTTTTCGATGACGTTTGAGTTTGGTGTAAGGACAGTGTCATACATTGATGATGTTTGAGTTTGGTATAAGGACAGTGTCATACATTGATGATGTTTGAGTTTGGTGTAAGGACAGTGTCATACATTGATGATGTTTGAGTTTGGTGTAAGGACAGTGTCATACATTGATGATGTTTGAGTTTGGTGTAAGGACAGTGTCATACATTGATGATGTTTGAGTTTGGTATAAGGACAGTGTCATACATTGATGATGTTTGAGTTTGGTATAAGGACAGTGTCATACATTGATGATGTTTGAGTTTGGTGTAAGGACAGTGTCATACATTGATGATGTTTGAGTTTGGTGTAAGGACAGTGTCATACATTGATGATGTTTGAGTTTGGTGTAAGGACAGTGTCATACATTGATGATGTTTGAGTTTGGTGTAAGGACAGTGTCATACATTGATGATGTTTGAGTTTGGTGTAAGGACAGTGTCATACATTGATGATGTTTGAGTTTGGTGTAGTTGCAGTGCTATACATTGATGATGTTTGAGTTTGGTGTAGTTGCAGTGCTATACATCGATGATGTTTGAGTTTGGTGTAATGACATTGCTATACATTCAGGTCATAAAATGCTTATTTGTTTTTGTCAGGAGCTGGCAAGGAATAGTTATGTGGTGTGTATGTGTATGTATGAAACTTATCTGAATGTTTTATTGTATAACCATAAACTGAACTGCACATTTCTTAAATTCTAAGTATTTAACTATTAAGAAATGAGTCTAGAAATATATTGGATGTATAGTGAATGTATACAGTAAAGCCCTGCGAAACTGGACGTTACATTTTGCATAAATATCCATCTTGGAGACAGGTGGCAGCTTAATGCTTGGAGGTTTCTACATGACTTTCATCCTGCATTAAGCAGCCACTTGCCTGAAAGTATCGAAATATTCTTTACTAAAATCCCGGTTTAGAGAGGTTTTACTGTATATACATAATATTTATAATTGGTATATGAAAACATAAAATATGTGATTCATAAATTGTTTTATCGTAGTGTGATTTAATTGATACCAGTATATCTATTTTTAGAAATAAAAATGTCATACCTTTGATACATGGCTGAAGACTGTCGCATACCTCCTGGCGCTCTTGTTGGAAAATGACCTTCGAATAATATCTGGTCAGACTTTTGTTTAGACTGGCCACAAACCCGGCAACTGATCGACCTTTCTTAGTCGTGTCATGGAAGACATCCATACCAATCACCATTAAATTGTTAAGCTGTTGCAAAAGAGAACATAATGATACTATTGCGTTTACGTCCATGTTACTATATTTCTAATAATCAGATTAGTTTAACCATTTACTGCATGAATACGCCTTTCTATGCACTTGCAAATAGAGAATACCAAGGGTCAAAGTCTGCTTAGTTTGCTTATGAAATAATATTGATATCGTCGCTGTACTGACAAACCTTGTATAATGAAAATGATTACTTTTCAGCAGAAGCAACAAGAATGCCAGTGGGCACAATATACGCCCGTTGAGGTCTTGTTCAACATAAACTTTAGGTTAACATATTTGCTAAACGGAAATGCTAAACGCAAATTCTAAGTCCAATTGCGCGACCATGGATATACATACTGGGACACACCCATGCTACTGTGGGATGTCCAGATAAACATTGTGGTGTAATTTAAGAAGGATCCACCAAGCAGAATGTGAGTTAGAGATGATATAGACAGACAGACAGCGCAATTCCATAATACGTCCTGGTTTTTGTGTTTCAAGTTTCAAGACTTTATCTCAAAGGGTTATGTAAATAGGCGTACTTTAACAAAAAACCTTTACCAAACAATCTAAATTAAAAAGGGCCATAATTATGTCTAAATGTTTGTCAGAGTTATTTACTGCTGCCTACAGATGATGCTTCTGATGGTGAACAAGTGTTCCAAGTTTCAAAGCTTTATCTCAAAGGGTTATGCAAATAAATGGGCTTTAACAAAAACCTTAGCCAAAAATTCTAAGTTAAAAATGGTTATAATTATGTCAAAATGCTTGACAGTGTTATGTGCTCTTGCCTAGAGAAAGACCTTGTGATGGTGAACAAGTGTTCTAAGTTTCAAAGCTTTTTTTCAAAGTGTTGTGTATATAAACGGACTTTAACAAAAACCTTAACAAAAATTTCTAAGTTAAAAAGGGCCATACTTCTGTAAGAATGTTGGATTGAGTTATGTACTCTTGCCTACAGGTGAAGGATGTGATGGTGAATAAGTGTTCCAAGTTTCAAAGCTTTATCTCAAAGGGTTATGTAAATAAGTGGACTTTCACAAATGTGTTCCACATAAATTGAGGTTAACATATTTGTTTTACGCAAATGCTAAATGCAAATTCTAAGTCCAATTGTGCGACCTTGACCTTAAATATACGTACCTGGAAACACCCATGCTACTGTAGCATGTCCAGATAAACATTGTGGTGAAATTTGATAAGGATCCACCTAGCAGAACTTGAGTTAGAGATGTTACAGACAGACAGGTTAACATTTTGCTAAAGGCAAATTCTAAGTCAAATTAGGCGACATTGACCTTGGATATACTTACCGAGACTGGGCATGCTACTGTGGAATGTCAAGATACACATTGTGATTAAATTTGAGAAGGATCCATCGAGCAGAACTTTAGTTAGAGATATTACATACAGACGGACGGACAGACAGTGCCATTCCATAATACGGTCCCGTGTTTTCAAACGGGCGTATAAAAAACTGATTATTTTTATGAATGCGTCTTTATGTGACAAATAAGGTTTATATTCTGGTGCCATATATTAAAACACAAGATAATTGATAAACCTTTATTTATTCTATTATCTGGTATGACGCTGTTTTAAATGTACGATATTTTTTGTACCAAGTTTTGTTCACCTCATGTATAAATTATATGAGTTTTTACGACTTAAAAACGATATTTCTTTGTTGACGTTTCATCCGGCGATCATGATATACGACAATTTACATTTCATTTGAGTCTAAGCTTTGTATCTTACACACCAAGAAAAGGGCAGACTAATGATCTATGTACCACAATAAATAAATTGACCTAATTTACATGTTTTAATATGTTTAATGGCATTGCTCCGCATGCTTAAAGTGTAAAATGTATACGAGGTTTTGATATTGAAAAAATCAGACCAATAGATATACGAGGTTCAGTCACGTGCGAGTTTTGACACTTTTGATTGGTCGATTGTGCTGAAATTTTGACAGGATGTGGACATTGTACATTTAAATCAGAAATCATGAAGAAACGATTTTCGGCCAAAATGGATTGTCATCACAGCGACGATAGGATTCTGAAGTTTCTGCCATGGCCAAAACTTATATCCACGTGCTATTATAAAATCTGATATAATTAATATTCACGATGTCATTATTTCTTTCATGAATAATCATGGAGTAAAGGGTTGAAAGGCCTTAACTTTAATTAGGAATGGCATTCTTTGACTAAACATTGTATACAATAGTGTACATGCAAACAAATGCTTTGATTGCAAAGTAGAGTATGGGTTTCCTAAAAATAATGTATAACCAGATAAAATTGTTTGACGCTCTGAACCCATTCCTTCATAGGCTATTTTAGACCCAACATCCTTGAATAAATCTACTGAAAAGGGGCATTTACTAGAGAAAGAAAACTGTTAGAATTGTGTAGTATCACAATGGTTTCAAGAATTGGCTGTTACAGAGGCATAGAAAGGCATATTTCTGGAGGGAAGGGTTTAAAATGGAAAAAAGGGGAAAATGCTATACTGGCACAAAATATGCTCTTCTGGAACTAAGTCGAGTTATTATAATCATACACAATTTTAAGCAGTTGTGAAATCGTATTAAAACCTGCTGACACAGAAAGCCGACAAGGGAAAAACGCAATTTTGGCTAATAAAAGTACCATGACTCTAAAGTGCCTGGGTCATAATTATGGCTGGTGATTAAACATGGCTCAGAAAATTTTCTTGGAGTTTGGCTAAGACTGGATAAAAACAAGAGTGTTCGGAGGAACACATGTGTCACCTACTCGCAGCTGACACAAAAACTGTTAATATGCTGGAATGCAAAAAAAATGAGCAAAGGGGGATAACTCAAAAAGTATTGCACGCAGTGTGATGGATCTTATTACATCAATTGTCCTAAATGAGAAGAAGACACATGTGGAATTTGAAAGCTCTATAATGATTAGTTTAGAAATGACAGCCAAAAAAAGAGAAATTGTTACGGACTGACAGACACACAGACGAACGGACAGACAAACCGACAGAAAGACAGACAGACGACGGAAAAACGATTCCTAAGTGACACACTGTCTCTCGGTAGGTGACACAAAAACTGATTGTCTTACACAGCTGACAAGGCTAAAATAGGCAAGTTTAGCTAATTCAAGGGACATTTGAGTGGGTATCAAACTTAGTCGAGACAATACGACCACATGATATCATTTTATGAAGCAGTATAACAGATAAACACGTACTGTCTTAGAGAGCGAACAATTAAAATAGATAATTTTGGCAAATTCAAACACCATGTAACCCTAAAGTGCCTGGTTATCAAACTTGACCAAACATCATCTGTAGACCCCTGGGAGCTAATTGGTGCCACCGACTATTGTCAGTATGTGAGTGAATCGATGGACCGCAGGAAATATCTAATAACTCTGTTCTGTGTGGTATCAAGCTGTTAGTATATTTCCCGAAGTAAGCTTTCTAAAACAATTTGCCAAACAAACTGTAAATGTCCGGATCGATTGTCTTCTTTAGGAGCCCAGATATATGTGTTTACACTGTTTGCTAGGCATAGATGGACATTGTAACTCACCGGGACATCAACCGCCCACACTTCTCCACCCAGTTTGCAATTCAGCTGTATTGCCACTTTGGTGGCCACACTTTTCAGTTTTGAATTGTCTAAATTATTGAACACTATCACCTGGCTAGGCACTGCAAATATAAATATTATCAAACTATGAAATACAAGAGCTATGAAGACTACTGATCTGAATATCTTATTTTCAATTAACACAGAAGTAAACAAAATTATTTACACTCATTAAGTTATATACAAACCATTTGCAAATTATTTTTTTGATTTTTTCTTATTCAGTTGTTAACCCTTCGCTTGCTTTTCACGTCAATATACCTACCTGTAAATAGTGAAGACCCAAATGAGACAGCTCCTGCAGGAGCTGTCTCATCAGGGTCTGCACTATTTACAAGTTGATTGTGCAACCAGTGTACTCCACAGCCGTGATTGCACAGCGAAATACTTGTACACAGTGAAGATATATATAATTATACAACAGGATATGGGTAAAGAAGGAGAAATGTAATTTAAATTTCAGCAAGAGAATGGTTAATTTTTATTTTTAAAGAGATTGGTGACGTTGTGGACTATGGGACTTACTGTGACATTGTGGACTGTTATTGTGGCTCGTTCACGAAGAAAAATAAATTCTTAAACACCACAAGTAGAAACTAACAATGCATATTTGTTTTTCGTTCTCTTTAAATCAGCAGAATGTGTAAAAAATGTTGACGTACTTTTAATCCTTTACTTATACAAACATTGCAAAATAAGTAGAGCCAGGCCAGACTGTTCCTCTTGGAGCTGACTGATTCAGATATGCTGTGTTTGCTTATGATAAAGTACATGTATATGATTCTACAGTTTCTGCCACAGACACTTACTCCAGTCCTATGTTCATGTGTCCTTATAAAGGTATTCTAGTTAATTTCCACGAGATAATTATTTTTATTTGAATATTCAAAAGGGAATGGGTTAAATCAATCTAACCCTTTCCTTCATATGCACGTGGTTTCATGCATTTGCAAACAGTGTAGACCCACATTAAGGGCTGCTCTGTTTGCTTATGGTATGATACAGTTCTGATTCTACTGTTTCGGCATGAACCGAAATGGTCCGTTCATATACCATTATAAAAAATAATCTAGGTTCAACTTTCTACGCCTTTGCAAACAGAGACGACTCAAATCAGACGGCTCCTATAGGAGCCGTCTGATCAGGTCTACTCTGTTTGCTTATAAAATAATACAGATATGATTCTTCCGTTTCTGCCAGAGCCAAACATCTTTGTGTTCCTGTGATATTATCTAACTAATCTAATTAATATTCACGATGCCATCATTTCTTACATAAATATACAACAGTGAAAGGGTCTATAGTCACAGTTCAGACTCTAGGAGCGCTCTGATCTGGGTCTACAATAGGTGTATAGTCACACTGCAGACTATAGAAGCGCTCTGATCTGGGTCTACAATAGGTGTATAGTCACACTGCAGACTCTAGGAGCGCTCTGATCCGGGTCTACAATGGATGTATAGTCACACTGCAGACTCTAGGAGCGCTCTGATCTGGGTCTACAATAGGTGTATAGTCACACTGCTGACTCTAGGAGCGCTCTGATCTGGGTCTACAATAGGTGTATAGTCACACTGCAGACTCTAGGAGCGCTCTGATCTGGGTCTACAATAGGTGTATAGTCACACTGCAGACTCTAGGAGCGCTCTGATCTGGGTCTACAATAGGTGTATAGTCACAGTGCAGACTCTAGGAGCGCTCTGATCTGGGTCTACAATAGGTGTATAGTCACACTGCAGACTCTAGGAGCGCTCTGATCTGGGTCTACAATAGGTGTATAGTCACAGTGCAGACTCTAGGAGCGCTCTGATCTGGGTCTACAATATGTGTATAGTCACAGTGCAGACTCTAGGAGCGCTCTGATCTGGGTCTACAATAGGTGTATAGTCACACTGCAGACTATAGAAGCGCTCTGATCTGGGTCTACAATAGGTGTATAGTCACAGTGCAGACTCTAGGAGCGCTCTGATCCGGGTCTACAATGGATGTATAGTCACAGTGCAGACTCTAGGAGCGCTCTGATCTGGGTCTACAATAGGTGTATAGTCACACTGCTGACTCTAGGAGCGCTCTGATCTGGGTCTACAATAGGTGTATAGTCACACTGCAGACTCTAGGAGCGCTCTGATCTGGGTCTACAATAGGTGTATAGTCACACTGCAGACTCTAGGAGCGCTCTGATCTGGGTCTACAATAGGTGTATAGTCACAGTGCAGACTCTAGGAGCGCTCTGATCTGGGTCTACAATAGGTGTATAGTCACACTGCAGACTCTAGGAGCGCTCTGATCTGGGTCTACAATAGGTGTATAGTCACAGTGCAGACTCTAGGAGCGCTCTGATCTGGGTCTACAATAGGTGTATAGTCACACTGCAGACTCTAGGAGCGCTCTGATCTGGGTCTACAATAGGTGTATAGTCACACTGCAGACTCTAGGAGCGCTCTGATCTGGGTCTACAATAGGTGTATAGTCACAGTGCAGACTCTAGGAGCGCTCTGATCTGGGTCTACAATGGGTGTATAGTCACACTGCAGACTCTAGGAGCGCTCTGATCTGGGTCTACAATGGGTGTATAGTCACACTGCAGACTCTAGGAGCGCTCTGATCTGGGTCTACAATATGTGTATAGTCACAGTGCAGACTCTAGGAGCGCTCTGATCTGGGTCTACAATGGGTGTATAGTCACACTGCAGACTCTAGGAGCGCTCTGATCTGGGTCTACAATATGTGTATAGTCACAGTGCAGACTATAGAAGCGCTCTGATCTGGGTCTACAATAGGTGTATAGTCACACTGCAGACTATAGAAGCGCTCTGATCTGGGTCTACAATAGGTGTATAGTCACACTGCAGACTCTAGGAGCGCTCTGATCTGGGTCTACAATAGGTGTATAGTCACACTGCAGACTCTAGGAGCGCTCTGATCTGGGTCTACAATAGGTGTATAGTCACAGTGCAGACTCTAGGAGCGCTCTGATCTGGGTCTACAATAGGTGTATAGTCACAGTGCAGACTCTAGGAGCGCTCTGATCTGGGTCTACAATAGGTGTATAGTCACACTGCAGACTCTAGGAGCGCTCTGATACGGGTCTACAATAGGTGTATAGTCACAGTGCAGACTCTAGGAACACTCTGATCTGGGTCTACAATAGGTGTATAGTCACAGTGCTGACTCTAGGAGCGCTCTGATCTGGGTCTACAATAGGTGTATAGTCACACTGCAGACTCTAGGGGCGCTCTGATCTGGGTCTACAATAGGTGTATAGTCACACTGCAGACTCTAGGAACGCTCTGATCTGGGTCTACAATAGGTGTATAGTCACACTGCAGACTCTAGGAGCGCTCTGATCTGGGTCTACAATAGGTGTATAGTCACACTGCAGACTATAGAAGCGCTCTGATCTGGGTCTACAATAGGTGTATAGTCACACTGCAGACTATAGAAGCGCTCTGATCTGGGTCTACAATAGGTGTATAGTCACACTGCAGACTCTAGGGGCGCTCTGATACGGGTCTGCCCTGTTTGCTAATGCCATTACCCTTGTTTCTCAAACTCAAATGTTTAATAAATCCACTTTACCTGGATGGTCCACGCAGGTAAACTTCTTGATGGCATCATATCTGTCTTTCTTGTTGGTTGGCACGATCACCATCACTAGTTGTGTTTGGGGTGTCATGCGGTTTCTCAATGCTGTCAAGTATGTGTCATTCCTGTCATCTCGAATCATAATTCTGTAAACATTTAGAAACATCCTAGTACTGTAATATACAAACTTACTCCGTCACAAAAACATAAATTAAGTTAAGTTCCGTCATTCTTTTCGCTTTCACTTTTACTAGTGTCAAAGGCTATAACATGTTGTTTTTTTATGGAAACAGACTGTTGCAAAACTCAACACTCTCTTCCAACAATCTCATATGCTTTTAACATATTAATTCGATTTGGAACAAAAATGTCACAGCATTATAAAGAATTGTATCTTTAGTCAGATGAATGTATCTAAAAGCTACTGATAACGGTGCATACCAAATACTAAAATCGTCATTTCTCCACCAAACCCTATGTGATCTGATATCTACAGCAAAACTTCTCTATAATTCCATTACAAATAAACCTAATCTCTGTCATATTTGTCATTGCAGCTGTATGGTCTAAACTTTCTATAGCATTTATATCACCTCCGCAGAATTCTTAAGACAATACTGCAGTGGACACATGTGTTACAGCCGCTACACAGCATCTTTAGAAAACCTACTGCTGCTGTACAGCCTTTGAAGCGATGACCCACAGTCACCATACGGCGTCCGTGTTACCGCCGTTAATTCGAAAGCAGTAGCAAGGAAGCCACGCAGTGCTCGTGCTATCAGTCTTGCGCTACTGCTGCACATCTTATTTGCTAAAAAGCTGTAGAATTTATTACTCATTGCTAAAATTCTACCTCGATTCCCACAGCCTGTAAAAATAGGGATATAAAGTACGGCGCTTGTGTGGGCGAGGCAGATTTTCTACGGCCACCGCAGAAATCTGACTGGGTTTAACCCTATCACGGCAAATGTCACAAACATATACTACGACGCCGTCTGATCAGGGATTCAAGTTTTGTCTCAAACTCTTTTTCTATATCTGTGCTTTATTCCTTTGAAATTTGCATATATAATTATCTCATTTCCTTATTTTACCGAATGATTTAACAAAACTGGTTTGCAGACAACAATTAGAAATTTGGCGCCGAAAGAATTAATTCTCAATATTTCAGGCAAGAGCTAAAAAAAAGGTTATATGAGCTTACTTTAATCCTTTACTCCATGAATATTCATATTAGAAATAATGACATATCATGCATATTAACCCCTTCCGTGCCATAATGACGGGTTTATGGTATCACATGCAAACAGTTTGGATCCAGATGAGACGCCGAGTAACTCGGCGTCTCATCATGATCCAAATTGTTTGTTACTGTACTTTGTTTTTGAAATAAGAATGAAGACAATAAAAAAAATGAAAATTTGTAGCAGACGACAAAGTTAGCAGACGACAGAGTTTGGCAGCGAAAGGGTTAATAAAATTATTTTTTTTTATAATGGCAAATAACACTGGAAATTTTGACCATGGCAGACACTGAAGAATCAGGTATATATAATCACTTTAACCCTTTCCCTGGTCTGTGTTTATTATCAATTTCAATACCTACTGAATATTCATGGCCTAAATAGTTATAATGAAATAAGTAAGGTTGACCATTGTAGCCATTTTAAAAAGTAAAGACACGGATTTTTCAAATTCCACTAGCAAACAGAGCAGACTCTCACCCTGATTTTGAGCAGACATTATTTTTTATTCACATCGGGGTACAGAGTAAAGTGATTGATTAACCCTATCCCTCATAAAATTAAACAATTTTTTCACATGTTTGCAAACAGAGTAGACCCAGACCAGATGTCTCCTGTAGGAACTATTTGATCAGGGTCTGCTCTGTTTGCTTATGATAGATCTGAATAGATCTACAGTTTCTACCAAAACATCCTGTGTACATATACTACTATAAAAATCAGCTAATAAGTCTTTAATTATGATGTCAGATGTTATTTCAGGGAAAATGTTAAGTGTGTGATGCGACACAATGTATCGAGATTTGAACCAGCCTCTTACTCTTCAGGAGTTGAAACTCTCATTCCCATTGGCGGTCCCACCTCTTTCAATAGCCGAAGAAGATTAGATGCAAACCGAGTGTTGCGTTGACAAAACACAGCAATCCAGTTAGTTAGGTTAACTGGGGTTATCATTTGATTGTTCTGTATGGCCCGTGACCAGTCCGCTGTCTTTTGTTCGTATCGTAGCTAAAACGGAGAAATGAGAAGAAATGGACACATCATTGAATGATGCACACCAGGAATGAAAATGATCTTCTAGACAGTTAATTGTTTCCCCCATATACATATATTTTACAATTTTTACCTACGTCCTATTTGTTTCAGACTTTCTTTCATATAAATGCCTTTTCACGCATTTGCAAACTGAGTAGACCCAGATCAGATGGCTCCTGCTCTGTTTGCTGAAGGAATGTGACCGATCTGATTATTTGGTATCTAAAATGGCTACAATGTACCACCTTCCATATTTCATTTTTTAATTACAGTAAAACCCCTCTAATGCGACCACCTAAAAGAGGTATAATTCTGGGTGGTAGAGACAGGCGGTAGCTTGATGCAGCACAAAAGTAATGCAGAAAGCTCGTAGATATCGCTTTTACAAATAGTTTAGACCCAGATCAAGTGGCTTATGTAGGAACCTTGTGATCAGGGTCTGCACTGTTTACTTATGAAATATAAACCTGATTCTACAGCCTCTGCCATGGACAACAATTCTTGTCTCATATCTTGCTATAAAAAATCATCTAATTGATTAATTAACCCATTCCCTTATATTGTCAGACACCGTTTGACACATCTACAAAAGTCTTGAAACCATTGAGATAAATAGAGCATTGGCTCCATTATTTATCGCAATGGTTTCAAAACTGGACATTTCTAAAATATTCCTTTTTTCATCTAAATGGCCCTTTTCAGTAGATTTACTCAAAGAGGCTGGGTCTAGAAATAGCATATGAGGGAGTGGGTTAAATAAAGTTATTATTTCTTTTATAAATAGTAAACAGATACATGGTTAAATACATATCTCGCCACCCTTCTGGAAAACTTTCTCTTGTGGCAAAATTCTTGCTTGAATATTGATTAGAGAGTCTCCAAATCTCAGACCCCAAGCACCCATTTCTTGCCTCACTTGTTGATTGCTGAAATATGTTAACAACTTAACATGCATTAAATTGTACCATACCTACACCACAGCCATTCAATAAATAAAATAATATGTACTGGTAAACCACACAGGAGTCGTTAAAAGGCAGGGGATTGCTTAACCCTTTAGCCAATAGAATCGTCTTTTTATGCATTTGCAAACAGAGTAGACCCAGATCAGATAGTTCCTGTAGGAGGAAACTGACCAGGGTCTGCCTTGGAATATATCTTTTCTGGTTTAATCCTAATTTCAATACCTACTGAATATCAGTGGTCAAAATAGTTATAATGGAAGATGGAACATTGTAGCCATTTTGGAAAGTATCGAAACAGATCTATTAAATACCATTAGGAAACAGAGTAGACGCTGATTGGTCGGCTCCTATAGGAGCCGTCTGATCTTGGTCTACTCTGTTTCCAAATGCGTGAAAACACGTTTATATGAAGGAAAAGGTTAACCCTTTCCCTGTTCTATGTTCATTCCAAATTTAAATACCCACTGCATATTCATTGACGCAATAGTTATAATGATATATGGAGGGTGGAACATTGTAGCCATTTTAGAAAGTAAAGAAACAAATCTATCTAATTCCAAATGCATGAAAAGGCGTTAATATGAGGGAAAGAGTTAAGACAGGTGAACGCTTAATGAATGGTTAAAGTCATGCAGAAGGCTACTATGGGAGTTTTTGTATGATCTTCACTCTGTATCAAGTAGCCTATAAGTTCGTAAATTCTCCTCTATTAAAGTTTTGAAACCCTGTTGATGTTTAAATGTTTGGTGATTTATAAGTTTCGAATAAGCGATGATTGTTGTAACTTACTTGTTCATCTCCGCCACAAACTGTCTCAGTGTCTTCTCTCTTTGTGCTGGAGGTACTTGGGTGAATACTGCCACGCTTTTCATCAAACGTGCATCTTTTCTAGCAGCCTCTTCTAGTCCTGGAAATGTTCAGATATTTTACACAATTATTACAAAAAGGTCTAATTTCAGATTTTTAAGATAGGTAGTGGATAAATGCAGGACGAAATTAATGCCGTAATATTTCCCCGATATTTTAACCTGACATGTATCCAATATTAAAGGTGATATTTAACAAGTAAAGTCTTCTTGTTTCTAGTATGCTTCCTTTTTTAGGAGATTAGCAATTCTTGCATAAAAATGGTCTCCAAAGCAGCCCAGGATGTGCGAACCGGGGCACTTCGTATTTTGAACTAGAGGTTTGTTTTCGTCACAAAACAGATGTCTCCCTATTCACCCTCTTTCCAATACACAAGTGTAATGTCTGTACTCAGTAATGTCTGTACTCTGTATGTCTGTACTCTGAAATGTCTGTACTCTGAAATGTCTGTACTCTGAAATGTCTGTACTCTGTAATGTCTGTACTATGTATGTCCGTACTCTGTTATGTCTGTACTCTGTTATGTCTGTACTCTGTATGTCTGTACTCTGTATGTCCGTACTCTGTAATGTCTGTACTCTGTTATGTCTGTACTCTGAAATGTCTGTACTCTGTAATGTCTGTACTCTGTTATGTCTGTACTATGTAATGTCTGTACTCTGTATGTCTGTACTCTGTAATGTCTGTACTCTGTAGTGACTGTACTCTGTAATGTATGTACTCTGTATGTCCGTACTCTGTTATGTCTGTACTCTGTATGTCTGTACTCTGAAATGTCTGTACTATGTAATGTCTGTACTCTGTAGTGACTGTACTCTGTAATGTATGTACTCTGTATGTCCGTACTCTGTTATGTCTGTACTCTGAACTGTCTGTACTCTGTTATGTCTGTACTATGTATGTCTGTACTCTGTATGTCTGTACTATGTAATGTCTGTACTCTGTATGTCTGTACTATGTAATGTCTGTACTCTGTATGTCTGTACTCTGTTATGTCTGTACTCTGTTATGTCTGTACTCTGAAATGTCTGTACTCTGTTATGTCTGTACTCTGTAATGTCTGTACTCTGTTATGTCTGTACTATGTAATGTCTGTACTCTGTATGTCTGTACTATGTAATGTCTGTACTCTGTATGTCTGTACTCTGTAATGTCTGTACTCTGTAGTGACTGTACTCTGTAATGTATGTACTCTGTATGTCCGTACTCTGTTATGTCTGTACTCTGTATGTCTGTACTCTGAAATGTCTGTACTCTGTTATGTCTGTACTATGTATGTCCGTACTCTGTTATGTCTGTACTCTGTAATGTCTGTACTCTGTAATGTCTGTACTCTGTTATGTCTGTACTATGTATGTCCGTACTCTGTTATGTCTGTACTCTGTAATGTCTGTACTCTGAAATGTCTGTACTCTGAAATGTCTGTACTCTGTAATGTCTGTACTCTGTAATGTCTGTACTCTGTATGTCTGTACTCTGTAATGGCTGTAACTCTAAAGTTATCAAGGGAGACAATTAAAAACCCAGGTGTACAACAACTCATGCTGGCCAACATTCCTGTGAATTTTGGTGAATTTAGCCGTACTGGTTTCAGAGATACATGTGACATAAAGTTTCTCTAATATTAAGTTATCATATCAGGAGCAACAACTCAACAATTATCATGGGGAGACAATTCAAAAGCACCAGGTGCATTAGTGTTTAAGTGATATGAATGATTTCAAGAAGGACAGACTCAATTGAAAATGATGTAAAATGTAGACGTTCACCATCGCAAAGGCTAACAGTCGTGATTAATTATTATTATTATTATTTATCAATCCTTCCTAGACTATTTTACCCCCGACCTCTTTGAATAAATCTACCGAAAATGGGCATTTACTTACTTGAAAAAAGAAATGCAGTTTTGAAACCATTATGATAAATAAAGCATTTGCTCCAATGGTGGAGCAAATGCTTTATTGATCACAATGGTTTCAAAAATGTAACTTTTATAGAGGCACCAAATGCGTCATTAGGAGGAGATGTGTTACAGACATGCTTGATGCAGTTAAATGATTAACATTTCCAGCTATACCTGAGTATCTTGATCTCTCCATATTCACAGTGCGTCAAGACTTAAATGAACATGAAAAACATATACCGGTTGAGAACTCCCTTGATTCTGAGTCAAAGCAAGTTCTGTTTCCGGTGACATTTATTGTCATTTTGACACCATTTTGACATCAAATCTGCCGTTCTGTGACCCAGGTTTTATGCATAAATCTTTGAATTGCTCTAACCTAATACACGTCACATTTTGTGACATGCATTCAGCCATAAAATCAAAGAGAATAGAGATTTATATATTATACTAATCCCCCTTTTTTGGGAACATTTTCTTCCAGGTTTTATGTACTGTTATGTTCAAATTATTTGCAGCAGAATTGTGCTGTTTAGATCATGTGATAGGAAAAAAATATATTTTCTAATGATAAAAGTTTAATTTCTCTCTTAACATTTAGCATGCTGCAGGTGGATGGGTTATTACATATGCAAACAGTTTTGGTCCAGATGAGACGCCGAGTAACTCTGGTCTCATCAGGATCCAAACTGTTTGATTTTCTGGCTGTGCTGTTGAAACAAAATGCAAGATAATGAACAATGACAACTGAAATCGATGACATTTTCTACAAAATCCATTTTGCCCAGCAGGCTAAATGTGAAGGACGTCTGATCTATAATCAAGAAAGTGTACAAACATAATTAACAACCCTCGTATACAATATAAACTAATGATGATAAAGTTCATGTCTACCTGAGAGAAAGCAAAGTTGTCCGATAAGCCACACATGTCTGTTCAACTTGCTGGCATTAGATAAAGATTTCTGATTACTGAGTGATTCCGATTGATTTGCAAAGTTGTCGGATAAGCCGTGTGTGTGTCTGCTCAGCTTGTCGGAACTGGACAAGGTTTTCCGATTGCCCTTTTCTGGCAGTTTTGGGAAAATACATTTTGATTACTTGGAATTTGTTCGCGTATAAAATTTCAATGATTAACCCTTTCCTTCATAAATACGCCTTTCTACTCCTCTGTAATAGTCACTTCTTGAAACCATTGTGATAAATACAGCATTTGCTCCATAGGAGCAAATGCTCATTTTATCACAATGTTTTCAACGCTACATAATTCTAACATTTTCCTTTTCTCTACATGTAGTTAATTAATGCTCCTTTTTCGGTAGATTAATGCAAAGAGGTTCGGTCTAAATATAGCTTGTGGGGGAATATTCAAAGAGGTTGGGTCTAAAAATAGCTTATGGGGGAATGGGTTACGAAAGCATGTTTGGTCCCAATTTAACTTTTTTTTTGCATTTTTAGCATTTAATCAAACTGTGGTCTCTGCTGGGAATCTCCCCCTAAATTGGGATAAAATGATACCTATTTTGCATTGAGGAAACGTGTGCAGACGCCAGAAAAAGGTCTGGGATGGCAGGTGTGGTTTGCCGGTATAATGGGGTTTTTCATTTGATACCTACCTGTGAGTTTGCAAAGCTCTGGTAGGAGGTAGATGGCACTAGCCATTCCTCTACGAATGTCTTTCTTCTTTTGACGTGACAATAGCAGTGGCTGTTCCAGATCTGTCACCGTTATTCCATAGCTCTATAACATACATGTACATTGAAATATTCTTGATTTAACGCTGGTGCCGACATAGGCAAGTCAATAATTACCTTTGCAAACAGTTTGGTTCCAGATGGACACAGAGGAACACTGCGTCCCATCTGGATCCAAACTATTTGACACTCAATTACTGTTTCATAAAAAAGAGAAGGAACACAAATATTTACTATTAGAATACATGTAGCAGCAGACGACAACTGTTGCAGACGAAAGTGATGTAGCTTAACTTGTTTATAACGAATAGGAAGACTGCTTTAACCCATTCCCTCATATTGAAGACTTTTGACGACTCTGTAGAAGGCACTTTATGAAACAATTGTGATAAAAAGAGCATTTGTTCCTATAGGAGCAATTGCTCTATATATCACAATGGTTTCAAACTACAAAAATTCTAAAAAAAAATCCTTTTCTTTAGTTTATGCTCCTTTTCGGTAGATTTATTCGAAGAGGTTGTATCTAAAAATAGTCTATGAAATAATGGGTTAAAACACACTAAAATTTAAGCAGATGACATGTTTTGCAGATGACAATACATGGCAACAGAAGAGTCGTGATACAATATATAAAATATTTCAGTCAATCCTCTCTACAACTATCACCACACACAGGTCCTAAATAATACACGAGCCATCTCATCTTGGTCTTCTCTGTCTGTAAACGCATAGAAAGGTGGATGTTGGAGTAAAGGGTTAAATCCAAACTAGGACTTATTTGTGTATATATGTATATGAAAAGTTGTGACTTGTTAACCCTTTTCTTAATCCAAATGCCTTTTTATGCATTTGCAAACAGAGTAGACCCAGATCAGATGGCTCCTATAGGAGCCCACCTGATCAGGGGCTGTTCT